>OX442427.1:4169574-4622033 GCA_949361645.1 Spongilla lacustris | reverse complement strand
CGGGTGACATTTTGTCTAGGGAAGGTTGGGGGGGGGGGGGGGGGGGGGAGAAAGCCATGCCTACGACACCGGTTGTGAAGGAGGTCAGGTTAGGTCCCAAGGATAACAAAACTGCCTTAACCAGTTCTAAACACTTCATATTCAACCTCAACCGACTTGTTGATATATTATAGAGGAGTTGCAATTGGCGTCACAATGGCACATTCTCCGAGCTCTTGCAGAACAAACTTGTAAATGTGGTGGTGACACAACTCACAGTAAGGCAAAAAGCAGCAGGCCTGCCACAGAGCCAGGATGTCAGCAGGGGAGAAGAGCAGCTTTTTCGAAGCTTGCACCGCACCTTGCCACAAGAACCGGCCAAAACATTCATGGTCTTCGCACCTAAATTTTGGCTGCTCACTCCAGGCAGGAGACAGCTCCTCTCCATATCCATCAAAAATTGTAGCTATTGGGTTTTAGTGCAAATATTATTATTTTATTGTACAAATGCTACAAGAGTCTGACATTGTCAGTTCATGCAGAACCCACCCATCTAGTTACCAACGTACACATACACCCTGAAGACCTCACATTGGAAAGCTGTTGTCCATCTCTCCACCATCCTCCCTCAATGCCCGGGGCATTCCCTTCATATAATCCATTCCCAACAAAACATTTCATGCCACAATAGTACTTTTAAATACATGTATTTCAATGCAATCCATAGTTTACATGTGACATGACCTAAGATGGTAATCCAAACTGTTCTTGTACACATAAGATTTGGTACATCCCTTGTTGCTGCACCTAAACCTCTCCACAGCATGAACCCTGCAGTGGGCCTTCAAAGCATATGAGCTTTGAAATGATCTTTGACAAAAACAGTTCAATTTTTTAAAGCATGTAATATTATTATTAACTCTGCACAGGGATACAAACACTGTCTCTTGATTGTGTGGCCACAAGGTAGAAAGTGAGGGCTATAGAGTGGTAAACAAGGATTAATTGAGCTTGCTCCCGCTTGTATTTATTGTTACCTACATGTACTTCATCTGCCCTATACATTCAATGGTTCAGTCGCTGAAGTAGTTTCCATTTCACTTAGATTGGATCCCAGTGGACCTGATCGAGTTGGATGTTTTGCCAGGTTGGGCAACGTTAACTACTACATAATAGATAGTTTATTATTCTATGAAAAGGGGGTGGGATTTTCAGTATCTCTTGGTAAGAGATGGAGAAATAGTATTTTAAGGGAAAACATACAACAGCCCAGGTGCGGCATAGCATTAATCTTTGTATGTGTGTGCATGTGTGTTTGTGTCCCCATAAAAGATATGCTGAAATATTACTAATGGTATAAATGGTAATTGGAAATTCATTTACATTGACTAAAAAGTCTATGCAAACAAAGGATACATCAAATTGGCTTAGATGTACATGGATGTAGGATTTAAACAGTACGCACTAATTCCACATCTAAACCTACATGCCACTACAGTATTTTAAATCCATGTATTACAATCAGATCCATAGTTACATGTGACATGACCTAAGATGGTAATCCAAACCCTTCTTGTATAGGTAAGATTTGGTACATCCACTGTTGCTGCACCTAAACCTCTCCCCAGTATGCATCCTGCAGTGAGCCTACAAAGCATATGAGCTTTGAAACGATCTTTGACAAAAACATTTGTAAATCTTTTCTCCAGTATGAGAGAGCATGTGTGTTCTCAGAGTTGACAGTTGTGAAAATCCCTTTCCACATTGTTCACATTGATGTGGCTTCTTTCCAGTATGAGAGAGCATGTGTATTTTCAGATTTGACTGTAGTGAAAATCCCTTTCCACATTGTGCACACTGATCTGGCTTCTCTCGAGTATGAGTGAGCATGTGTGTTTTCAGAGTTGACAGTTGTGAAAATCCCTTTCCACATTGTTCACACTGATGTGGCTTCTCACCAGTATGAGTGAGCATGTGCCTTTTCAGAGTTGGCTGTAGCGAAAATCCCTTTCCACATTGTTCACACTGATGTGGTTTCTCTCCAGTATGAGTCACCATGTGTTGTTTCAGAGTTGACTGTTGTGAAAATCCCTTTCCACATTCTATGCACTGATGTGGCTTCTCTCCTGTATGAGTGAGCATGTGTTGTTTCAGAGTTGACTGTTGTGAAAATGCCTTCCACATTGTATGCACTGATGTGACCTCTCTCCAGTGTGAGTGAGCATGTGTCTTTTCAGATGCTGCTGTTGTGAAAATCCATTTCCACATTGTTCACACTGATGTAATTGCCTAGGAGAAGCCATTTTTATCTGCAGACTTGAGTAGTATAGTATTACGGTTATAAATACAACTTCATCAGAAATGTGATTGTTTCTAATGTATTTTAACAATACTATTTGAAAATCAGATCGCACAATACACGTGACATGAGCTCCTAAAGTGTAAGATGCCAGGCTGATTCATATAACGCATCAAATATAGATGATATCATTCCTGCATCACTATCATTAACGCTGACTGATGATTCCTGGGTATTATATATTCAGTACTAATGCCAGTATAATAGTAAGACTGTTGCCTAATGCTATTTGATGTTCTGACAACTACAGCCCTAATGCAATTTTATTACTTTTTGTTGCATTACAAGATAGGAGGGGTGACCAAAACAGTGCTAAAATCCAGATTTAGAACCCTCTCCGTGCCCATGACTACGCACATTTTCACGACCACATCCCTCAATAAATCAAAACTATTAATGTATAATAATGAGATAGCACACTGATATTGGGTACCACAAATTAAATTGCCCCATAGCAAAGTAAGCAGCATTACAGATTGCATCATAGCAACTGCTTGTACTGTGCGAGCTAATAATGTGGTACTCTGCTCTATCAATAACTTTGAGCAAGGAATATTTGGATCAATTATTATTCATGACTAAAGGGTCATTTGGAAATATCATTTCTGAGCGCTCAGTATTATTTTAAAGTGATAAAGAAACACGCTGACACTTATGACGCCATAAACCACCTATTGCCTCCAAAAATTGTAATCTCAGTTTACAAACGGCTATGTAGAAAGTAATGGATCACTTATAAGGCTTGAAACTGGTTGTATCAGAGCTCCTGTTAACCGATTCCAAGAATCAGCCAACTGCTTTAACCAGTTCTATTTAAGCTAAGCAACCGCTTCAAATGGTTGTTAGTTTTTCTGTTGATATTTTATACAGTTGCAACTGGCATGCGTCTTACATCTTGCAAAAATGCTAGGCGGAGATCCATCACATGTAGTACATATTTATAGCAACGTTATTACATATGTTTGTACACAGCCAGAAGTTACCAATCTGATTCAAACCTGGTGGGACTCTTCAATATGTACCAAGGGTGGGTTACAATCTGAATCAGAGTAACTGATAACAACAATCTGATTGTGGTCTGCAGCCCTCAATCTGATCCAGATTGTACAACAACTTGACCCACGATTTAATAACAGCTTGACCCATGATTGGTAAACAGTTTGACCCAAGATTGTGCTCCCTCGTTCCAGACCACTGTTGCTAGTAATCAATACTAGCACTGAACCGTAAATCGAAATATCTGAACACTCTTTCTCTGATCTATGGTGCGACACACTCGAGCTCTGTGGTATTGTAGTACCTTAAAGATCTCATCTCGACCTCCTCGCGCGCCTGGCTCTCTTTCCGTGATCGTTTTCCCTGTGAAATGTAATAGGCCTATGTCAATGGTAAAGATTTGGGAATGTCTGATAATTTATCTAAATAATGCACACTACCTGGTTAGGTACTAGGTGTTACTGGTACGCAGCCGCGGTGTGTGCATAACAGGACAAAGGTATGTAGGTTGGTACAAATTAGGGCGAGCTTATATACTCCTCTTTGTTTCTGGGTCACATCGTAGCATTGTTGTGCATTATAGAAGCGACACGTGCTAGAAGTACTGACGATATAAGAAAAACACTTTTGTGGAAGCTGAGGACGTTCGCCACGTGTACCATCAATTAGAGAAGCTGTACACGCTGCTGATAACCAAAAGGTATTTTTGTGTATATGTATATATTTTCGTGTAGGAACGTACACAGGATTGGCGGCCCTGCTTTATCTAAGATTGAGGAGGGGGAGCCATGTGTGTGTGTGTGTGTGTGTGTGTGTGTGTGTGTGTGTGTGTGTGTGTGTGTGTGTGTGTGTGTGTGTGTGTGTGTGTGTGTGTGTGTGTGTGTGTGTGTGTGTGTGTGTGTGTGTGTGTGTGTGTGTGTGTGTGTGTACATTTGTGTGCATGTTATAAATGTGTTTATACAATCTTTTATGTTTTAGGTTGAGTCATTCAACGGAATTGTCAGAGCACAGAATATTTACAGCAATTGACTTTCATCATTTATCTGTACAGCAGCATAAGAGTTACCTGTCTGATGCCTTTACCACAGATTCCAGGTGAGCTTAAGAGGCTGTATTATAGTACAGATAACACATAAATGTTTCTTTTGTTTAGATGTGGTGATGGTTTGAAGATCGTCAACAATGTTTCCATTGAGAAACTCAGTGTAGGCCTGCAGAGGTTTATATTGTCCAGGAGCACTTCAAAATGTAAGCACACCCCACATTTCTGATATGGAGGAAGAGGGATGGGGGTGGGAAGGGGACAGCCCCACCCCTTATGCCAGCTTGGGGGGGGGGGGTCCCCCTTTTCCCTTTCTCCCCTAGAAATCACAGACCATGATGGTCTGGAGAAAGAAAAAAAAAAGGAATCACCAACCAAGTGTGTCTTCACACGCCCCGAGACATTTCTTCTATCAGACTGCGCATGTGTAAGGTACCTCCCACATTAACCTAGGTAGGTTAACTCGTTCACCTTCATATACATGGGCATATGTGTTTCATATAGGCTTAGCATATCACTCTGGTGACTGCTGGTCTTAACTACACTGCTATCAAGGGGTTTCAGAACTATAAATAGTGCTAATATTCAAATCTTGCACAGCCTACCAGAGGATCTTGTTGTGGGTATCGTTCCATCCATCTTTTGTCAGGTAAGAGCATAACGCCTGTGCACCTTAATATAACATGATGTGTTTTATATTCCCAGGAGAGTGTTTAATGTCTTGCACCATGCCAGAGTTCTAACTCAGCCAGACTCAACTCAGCCAACACAGTAAGCCTCAACTCAGCTCTGTTGCCCTCAAATTCCAGCTTACCTCAACAGCCTGCTTGAGCTACTTCACACACTCAACTATGTCTCAGCTCAGCCGGCCTCTACTCAGCTATTCTGGGAAAACCTTCTGTTACTTGTTGGATTACATCATCCATGCACAACCTTTGTAATGGCTACAGAGTTTGTCATTCAGGAATAAACACTAGGTATGTGTAAATTGGCATTTTTACCAATAATATTTTACCATGGATTGTAACTAGGTTAAACAGGCCTGCCGTTCCCATTGTTCCCAACTGTTATGTTCGGCACAAATTTGAAGAGAGATTGAACAGAAACTCGCCAATGAGAAGACTCTAACGGGATTGGAGTAATATGCTGTACTGCTTAGATGTGTATTTGTATATTGTTTGTAACGTGTATTGTATTGTTTTTGTTTGTAATCTTTTGCGAATCGAACCATAAATAAAATTAAAAACATTAAGGGCTGGGAACGCGGTAAACATCGTCCCGGTCTTCATCGGATACTGCGTTGATTCAGACTGTACGCAGCCATATTTCAGATTGATAGCGACATTTGGAAATACTATGGTAATACAATCTGAATCAATTTTACTCCCACATATCTGAGCCAAAGGTTTCCACCAAGTCTACGAAGGTCTGGTAAACAATCTGATTCAACACTGGGTACAGTTTTGAGTCAAGAAAAAACTTCTGGCTGTGTATATATAGCAACTTTAAATTATGTGATAATGTGTCACGGTGGGAGTACGAGGCGAAGAGTGTGGAGACAAACGTGCGTTCAATGTGGGTGTGGGCCGCGGGTTTCCAGTGCAAGATACATGTTATAAAAAGTACATCTTCAGTTGCGCGCGTGATCAGTAGGCCTATGTTGCTCAAAGCAAGGACTGCATTTTTAAAAAGACAACACATTCTGACTTGTAAGACCCGCCAGTACCACAGTAGGCTATATGAATAACTCATAATATGAACGTACATGTACCTGACGATCGATGCACGCTGCGCTCTTGTTGATCGAGTAATGAAATTTAATAATGGAACGTTTGCATAACTGCACTGATAAATATAACGTAGTGAACCTAGCTACAGACCTTACAAGGCGGGAGGCAATGTTTAACCAGGGCGGATCTGGAAATTTTGACAGGTGAAGGGGGGGGGGGGGGGGGGGGGGGGGATATACTAACTCAGCCATGGTAGTCAGTTTTAATATAAAAGTCAGTAGAAATACCAGCGAAACTGTATCTTCTCATGTAAGTCTGTTTTCTTCATATGACAGCAACAGGTGTGTCCATCATCGCTTTATAGTTCTAGGTAGGTACTCTGCAAAGTAAAGTGATCTGTATCAACTCAACTTCACCTCACTCCATGCACCAGAAGATACATTCAGCATGCAGGCTTAAATGTATTGTCACTAAAAACAGTTTTGGTGGGCAGGCACAAGCATTGTAACTGCTTGTGAAGGACCCTTCATGTTTTAAAGAGCTGCTCAATCATTCAGAGATTGATCGTCCAGATTTTTGTACAACTAAATTATTTCCTGAAGCTTATGAATGGCTAACTTTATGGCATTACATCAACCAATGTTTGCCCCACAACCTGAATTACATGGTTCAAAATTCTGAACAGCTCAGGGTCAGGCAATGTAAAAATTTCTGTTTCACTGACTTGGACTTCAGATAATGTCTCCCATTTTTAATTGTAGGTGTGTAATGGCAAAGGGTATAGGCATGACAGCATGTGTCCACTGACTAAAATGGAAATGAGCAAATCTTTTAGTTTTAGTAGGTAAGGGTAGGGGTAGGGTAGCGGTAGGTAAGGGAGGAGTAGGGGTAGTGGTAGGTAAGGGGAGGAGTGGGGTAGTGGTAGAAGTAAGGGGAGGGGTAGTGGTAGGTAAGGGGAGGAGTAGGGGTAAGCAGAGGAGTAGGAGAAGTAGTATAGATAAAGGGAGGAGTTTGGCAGTAGGTGGCTCCCCTGCTGGCAATCCATCTGAAATCGTTCCACTGGTGCTAACTGGACCTGAAGTGGGGCTATTAAGTCTACGTTCCAATGATACTGTCATCGATCAACCCATCAAAGACGGCCTCCTGAATGATTGGGAACCTGGGTCTACTTTTAAATCAACACGTGTGCATGTCCTTTTGAAGGAGGGAGTAAAAATGAAAGGGGGATTCTATAATGTGTCATACTTATACACATAGAAAAACAACAAAATGACACTATAAAAGAATGGCGTTATCTTGCATTAGCGAATATTTACAGAAGCTAAAATAATTTGACAATTGCATTGTTATTATCTTTCTGTGTGATTTTTCATTGTTCTCTATAAGTTCTCTCTAAATTTGACCAACTATGTGGCCCTCCAAGTACCCAAACATAATATATTCTCTGGTCTTTCTGTATATATTAATTACAGTGTTAGTGGAGATACTAAAGCCTTGGTGACCAAAGAGCTGTAATTTCCATGTCATATAAGATCATTATACAATCAATTGATTATATTAGACAATTCATGACAACATTTGCATGTCACCTAAAACATATAATATAGTTTACTCGTATTTGGTTGCTATGGTAACAAGATTTAGTGTTTGCAATACTTGAAATGATGTTTTGCTCTAGCAACAGCCAATGTCTTACTGCAGTTTTTATTCATTAATGATTGATTGACCATAATTTAATGTACCAGGTCACGACTCGCTTTTGCAGGGGTTCGGGCAGTAAGCAGAGGATCCCACATCAAATGGAGAAGTGGGCTGGGGTTTGATGATGGTGCTCCGCTGGCCTCATTTATGGAGTAGATTTATTGACTTATTATTTCTTTTTATGATTTCATTTTTTTTAATTACTTAAGCATCATCTAATTGTATGTCAAGGCCGTAGACAACGGGGTGCTTGGGGGTGCTGAAGCACCCCCAAATTTTTTGGAGACCTTTAAAAAAAAAAAAGCGGGTGTAACTTGACGTGAAGTATAATTACAGGTATGTGTATAATCATGCACATAAAAAATGATTTAATTGACTTCTCAGTTTATAACTGTTCTTTTGCTGTTTGTTGCTTGATTCTACATGTGTGCCTCCGCAAAGAAAGTGTGCTTAATTTGGTATGTCCATTTTGATGTATTTCAAAAGTCGTGCATGGACTAGGAGTATAGAATACACTACCGCAACTCATATCGCCGGCCAGCAATTGGATGCCAGTTCCTGTGAGCTCTAAGAAACATGTTGCACGGTCTGCTGCAATCCCAGAACCACTCAACTACGTTATACATGTATGGATGTGCACTGGTACTTGCTCAACAGCCTACCATATCATATGCATCTACCTGTTATTGGAGATTGTGAGAGTTCTTCGAATTAATGTGCTTCACATAGATGGTCGTATGTATATAATTATACAGATATATATAATTATATACATACATGCATGTACTCAACGTGTCCTGCCACTGACAGGGGGACACCCAATCAGCCTAAATTTAATTTTCCTAAGCGTACGTCTGGGTCACAACATTCTACATGCAACACACATGGTACTGTCCCTATTTAATGCACATATAAGTTGATTGCTAACCACACTCAGTTTATGTTTAAAATCAAGATTTGTTGCATGGTTTTTACTGTTCAAAATGTATATTGGTTTGGAGTTTGAACCAGTCATTTAGGATTGGGAAAAAACGGTTTGCCAAATGCGATTTGAACCTACTGTCATATATGCTTTCCGATCCATCTCATCATGTCAAAAAAGTGTTTACAGCTATCAAAGTATTTTTGGGACGTGACCATGTAGCTTTGAAATATTACACCAATTACATTAACTTGGCTTCAGTATGTCTTGCCCTTCATTCCACACCGGCATGAACAAAAATTCATTTTGACCATATTTAAGGTCAACTGATCTCTACCTAGAAAATAATATTTACTGAGAATTACAAAACTTCAAACCAATATGTAAAGTTTAGAAATATTGGTTTGAAATCTTGATTTGCTCTTCAAGCCTTCCACACTTTAAACCAATGGATTGAAAACGTTTGGTTTGACAAATTTTGTAAGCGTGCCCATGGTCCAAAAATATTATAGTGTTCTCTTATTTTATTGTGCTATTATGGCTGTTCAAAACTGATCTCCAGTAACAGGGTAGCCTGTTCTCCTCAACTGGGTTCAACAAAAGGCAATTGCAAAATTCATAAACATTAACATAGTCTGTCAATCTGCAGTTCAGATGGCAGCAAAAATCAACGGATATCAGTGAAAAATATGTGCTGCTTTGTCTGAGGAGAGGGTCTAAAAATCAAAATGCTCTATATCCTCATTCTTTCATCCATTCATGGCTGAGAAGTACAATGAACCTAAACAATCTGAACTGATGCATCGTTCTATACATATCCACGATGCCTCTTAATAGACCTTAAGTGATTGGAAACAAATTTATTCAAGCAGGCAGTACATTTGCAGGCAGCTTGTGTAATATTTCTTCTATACTGATTTTCTGCTATAATTTCAGCACCCCCAAAGAAAAAAAGTTGTCTACGACCCTGTATGTATTTCATGTTCCGTTATTAGTGATGCATTACAAGTCATCTGAAATCTTACATGGAAAATTATGCACTCAATAATTTAATGTACCAAATTTTATACATTTTATTAATTTTATACATACATGGTGATTATGGTGCAGGTGGCAGTATAGCACATCATTTAAAATGTGTACAGTGATATCTCTTCCCAATTGCCTATAATTTTGTATTCAACAGTTGCATGATTATCTAAAGCGTGTAAAGATAAATAATATATAAACTGCACTGAATATGCTATTATTATTTTTCAGGGGGGTCTAGGTAAAAAAGTTATGAGGCTTCATAGTTTATGCCGGGGGATCTTTGCCAAAATCGAATTTTTGAACAAAATTTTATGCACTAAAGCTCAGTCGCATTACAGCAACACAATAATGGAATCATAATGTTGATGGGTGTCCAATTCTTGCAAAAGATAGGGCTTAACTGCATATATCTAGTGCAATTCTACGTTATTTCATCGTGGAAAGCATATCATCACGTGACTGAGGCTACCCGGTATAGTACCTTAATTCGCAAAGCATACTAAGCAACAAGCGAGCACTTCCCCGAATCATGACGTTGAATATGCGTGCCGTTCTTCAAAATCTTATTGGAGTACCACAAACATTATTATTTTTATAGATGGGACGCAGGGATGGAAGTAATATTCTGTAGGTCTACACCCTGCACATTACGTCATGGCAAGGGGGGGGGGGGGGGGGGGGAAGGGGGGGGGGGGGGGGGGATCGCGATACTCAACGGCACAAGTGAAACAGCATCTCCAGCTGCAAGCGATTTTAAGTCTATTTAAGTGACAGCATCTACAACAAAAACCTGCACTGAAACCTACTTGGCAATGCGGAAATTTGTAGATGACTCATGTAAAAGTAGATTTCTAATATCTATGGTAGTATCCGTCTCATTATTTATATTGTAGGTGTGGTCAATTGTCGATTACGTAACGATTTAAGGGGCGCGGTGAAAATAAGCGTGCGGGGGGGGGGGCGGGGGGGAAGGGTTGACCTGGCCCTTGATTTTAGGATGGTGCGTATAATTTACGCCCCCCCCCCCCCCCCCCCCCCCCCTCGCACTTTTAATAATTTACTACTTTTACGTTTACTCATTTTAAAAAGTTTCTTCTCTTTCCAGATATCTGATCTTGCTTTGTCTACATGTACACAGAAAATATATATACTCGTCACAATTGTGTACACAACAAAGTCACACTTAAATGCAGCAATGTTTAGCAGTTCATCTACTCTACGCAAATATCTGGTTTCAGGAGCAGCTTTTGGAATGCACTTGGCTGCTTCTCTGTAGTTTTCATGTGCTATGCACACCTCTGCAAAGGCCTACGAGAGTAAGTACACATTATTAGCCAGGCAAATTTGCTTCACACACACGTATTTGGAATGTTTCAACTAAGCAATATTATCGGTACATGTATGCAATGTTTGCTGGGGGTGTCTGTTACATCTTATGTTCATGTTGTTCAATACACCATTATCACAAATTGTAATACAGCTATTGTTTGTTCTCCCTGGCCTCTTGCAGCTGTGATAATCACCAATAAGTTGGTTAGAAAGCTTCAAATATTAATATTCTTGCATGAATTACAATTAAATTTAGCAATGATTAATTTGCACCAACAAAATTAAGTGGCACACAACATGGCACCAATGCAGTTAATATTGTGTCATTTAAAAATTCTGTTTGTCACCAAAAAAAACGCAGATAATAATGACCTAGATGTACAGGGTGCCATACCTAAAGCTTCCAAATGTCATTTTTCATTTAAATCCCATAATTTGGATTTTTCACACTTAACCCTCATTCATCATCATTTCTTTACAACATGTTAATTTTAATGCATAGATACAACAGTACAACTATTATAAAATTTCAAATACATCTAAATGACATTACATGGTGTCATATGACATTGTAATGTGCTAAAAATGCTCTTGCATTGGATCTTACTAGTGTAGGATTCAAATTTCCATACATTGCTGCTTCATAAGACTCTACAACGATCCATTCAAGTTCCTCACAAATAGCACTTTTGTTCACTGTTCCTCACAAATACCACTTTTGTTCACTGTTCCTCACAAATAGCACTTTTGTTCACTGTTCCTCACAAATAGCACTTTTGTTCACTGTTCCTCACAAATAGCAGATTTGTTCACTGTTCCTCACAAATAGCACTTTTGTTCACTGCTCAGCAACAGCTGCTGCTTCAGGACCAGGGTTGCCATAGGCCAGCCAGGGGTCTGGCCTGAGGCCGGCCGACCTGACTGCCTGGCCTGACAGGCCGACCTGTCTGGCCAATTGATTATAAATTATTTGGGGTTTAATTAATTGATACGCATGCAACTTGATTTTGCCTCCACGCCGCTATGTCGATTGGCAATTCTCCTGGTCCATTATCAACTCACAATTCCCTACAATTGCAATACTTGCATGGAAGTACCTCACTATTCCAGTTTCATCTGCCCCTTCAGAATGTGTAATTTTCAACAGCCATGTTGACCTAGGACCATCAACGATGGAATCTATACTTCCCCAATGGCTGGAAGCATCAATTATGCTAAAGCATAATGCATGGCTGCTTCGAATGCAATAAGCCAATATTATGTACGCTCCTGCTCAGTCGCTACACTGCCTACACATGTATACAATGTATTTGAAATTCTGCTGCTTTTGTCAGGAATGATTTACAATCGTGCATTTGGTGAATGTGTAAAGTCATTTCAGTACTTCGTATTTATTGGTTGCACCAGACCCTCAGTAATAAGAAATTACAATACTATTGCAAAATATAAAAATTTAATTGGGACCATTTGACGTCAATAAAAGGTAATAATAGCTGATGACTCCCACCTAACATACTGCATGATACTTAGGGTGGGCATGGTCGGGCCTGATAGGCTAGACCCCTGGCCTGTCAGGCCCACCAATATCTGCGATATTTGATGAATGCATACAGTCACAACAAGAGCAAAATTGATAGTGCATGGGCGTACGCAACCTTCAGTAAAGAGGGGGGGGGGGGGGGGGGGGGGGGGCGAATTTTGTTATTAGGTGACCTTAATTACAATAATATCTATTTTGAGTATTATTTCCATTTTTTTCATCGATGCTTTGTATGATGCTATACAGGATAATAAATATCTATTGGGGCTAAAAAGTAAGTTGCATAACGTTTCTTTAGCATGCATCATTAGTACATTAAGGGAGACCAATAAATTGTATACAACAAACCATGCATAATCAATCTTTTTGACCCTTTCTACTCCATCATGAAAACCTATCTACTATGCTTGTATTGACTAATGACAATATTTGCACAGGATTGTTACCTGATTACCGGTAGAATTTATCTTGGACCAACCAAAAAGTGCTGTTTTATATTGGCATGAGACTATTTCATACCACTGACAAGACACTAAGCTCTAAATTAGCAGCATACAACTCTCTTAATACTTGAGACAGACAATAACATTGTTAAGCAAACTTTATTCATCAATAACACTGCTCAAAGCATTATGAGCCTGGTATTGCAGCTGTAGTGGTCAAGTCTGCCAGAGTGCTATGCAATGACCACTCCCAAGAGCAAAATAGACCAGACATTCAAACATACATATTAGGCATGAACAAATCGGTAAGTGGGAGTTTTGGATGCGCACGTGACGTTGACGTAACGTTTATTTTGTTTATACGCCCACGTTTATTTGTTATACACCACAAAATGTAAAAGGGTCTATAACTTTTTTTTTTGCCTCCCCTCTGCCACAATTTTATCGTGCGGGTGTGTGCTATAATGCAACGTACTTATCTCAGCACTCCGTTGGACAAAGTTGAGCGCTTGTTAAAACGGTATCAAAGCGAACCAAAGTCAAAATGCAGGTGCGTCATGTTGAGTACAGGGTCTTACAACCCGATTCATCGAATGCACCTTGAAAGCTTTTACTTGGCTAGAAAGCTTTTGGAAGAGAGAAATCATTTAGTCGTTGGAGCCTTTCTATCACCGTCCCACGACTCCTATGTTCGAACGAAACTGGGCGACGACGATTGCATTGGAACTGCCGACCGTTTGAATATGTGCGAGCTCTCCATTGAAGCACGACAGAAATTACAAGGTACTGATCAGTTGCTTCAAAGCCAGCAAACAGTACCAACATCTAATGAAGCTGATTTTTTGTCGTTGGATAAATGGGAATCGATAGCCTGCGCTCACTTCGTTGACTTTCCTGAGGTTACTGTAAGCTTGCGAGATTATCTTGCTCAGCAATTTCCCGACGAGAACATTCGTGTCATATACCTGTGTGGATCCGATCACTTTTTCAGATGTGGTTGGTTGACGCGATTGCGACGACAAACAAACATATCTGTTGCCGTGCTAAAACGACCTTCGCACCACAAGTGCAATGATTGCCAAGATGGTGGATTTAGTTTGGGGAAGTTCAAAGATGTCTACGTTGTTGAGACTAGTACAGAAGACGATTGCAGCTCAACCCTGATAAGACAAAAGGCGCGCTTAGGTGAATGCATTTCAGATCTTGTATTTACGGAGGTTGAGGATTATATGAGGAGAAATGGAATTTACTACCGCTAAAAACCTATAGACCCCTTGCCGTGTCATCCCGGGAAGGATCAAAACATTAGCGGCCATATTGTTTTGGACCAAAATGTGTGCGTTATTTAGAGATTTGTGTATCTACGATGACGATGACGTAAGTCTCACACTATAATTGTACGCCCGCAACAACCCATAACCATTTCATTCGGTTCTAAGTATATGATTCGTGAATAAACTTATGAAACAATTAATTAGGCCGTGATATTTCTCCAATCTTATTATTACATCATAGTACGTAATGTAAACACAAATTCTAAATAACGCACACATTTTGGGCCAAAACAATATGGCCGCTAATGTTTTGATCCTTCCCGGTATGACACGGCAAGGGGTCTATATAGACCCCTTGCCGCGTAATCCCAGGAAGGAACAAAACATTAGTGGCCATATTGTTTTGGCCCAAAATGATTTGTGTTTTCATTACGTACGAATGATGTAATAATAACAACTTCGACTACCAAATTAATTGTATTCATACGTTTAAGCAGAATCATATACATGTACTTGAAATGTAGTTGCGGGCATACAATTTAGTACATGTATCACTCATCGTCGACGTAGATACACAAATTGCTAAATAACGCACACGTTTTGGTCCACAATATGCCCGCTAATGTTTTGATCCTTCCCATGATGACACGGCAAATACGGCGCAAATTCTATATGAGAGTTACTGCCGCAACTCTCGATAGTTATAAATTATATTAATACATACACACTGCACTGTCGTTTCCCTACTTCTCAGCCAGCCTCTTCTGTGCTCTTGGGACCGAATCGCCTAGCCTTGCGGAGGGAGGATTTAGACAAAGGTGGGCAAAACTGTTTCAGAGGCCAGCGAATTTTTTGAAGAAATGATTCGCGGCATATTCCACAGTAGAATCCGAGTGAGGTCGCTCTTCCACGGCGGTAATCGGCTTGTACTGTCGAAATCGACAACGCTTTTGAGCTCAACCCTCCATCTTTGTCCCCACACATATCTAACCCTTCCAGATTGATGTCAAAATTGCCTGCATTCAAGATGGATTCCAAGGCTTTATACTTTCCCACTTACAAAAGAAAGCCTCTTTCGCTCTCTTTTTGGCTCCTGAAGATGACGTAAGTGAAAAGTAGAGCAGCTGTTCTTCTTCTGCTCGTCGCAAGGCTCGCTGTGCTGCAATTTGAATTGCGCGCTCGTTTGGCTCATCTGAAAGCCAGGCTGCATGTTCCCGAATCAGCAAAATCAGGGTCATGTAATAGACCGTCATCCTCTTCATAAACATCAGGACAGCCGGAATAAAATCGTCGTCTTCATCTGACCTTTATGGCAGACTTAGTCTGGTGCTGACTCGTGTAGCAAGAGCTATTTTGACAAGAAGTCTGCCCCAGTCGTTTGAGTAGATTATGCTTCAGAACATTAGTTAGGTTTAGGTACTTCGTACTAATGTGTTTGATAAACTTCACACTATTACGAAGTACCTAAACCTAACTAATGTTCTGACATAATCTATTATTACAAAGTACCTAAACCTAACTAATGTTCTGAAGCATAATCTACTCAAACGACTGGGGCAGACTTCCTGTCAAAATAGCTCTTGCTACACGAGTCGGCACAAGACTAAGTCTGCTATAAAGGTCAGCCGTGACCCTACTTTTCGGCAGAAAAGCACAGATAGCAAGCCAAATGGCCAAATGGGTAATTTTGTGATACCTGTACATTGATCATCTCTCATCAGTACAGGGTCGTAGACAACTTTTTTTCTTTGGGGGTGCTGAAAAATGGAAAGGCGGGGGAAATATAGTAATATAGTTTTAATTAATTGTATATGAGCATCCTCCAATAAGTAATTATGTACAAATTATAGCAGAAAATCAGTATAGAAGAAATATTACACAAGCTGCCTGCAAATGTACTGCCTGCTTGAATAAATTTGTTTCCAATCACTTAAGGTAGGCCTCGTGGATATGTATAGAACAATGCACCAGTTCAGACTGTTAAAATTCATTGTACTTCTCAGCCATGAATGGATGAAAGAATGAGGATATAGAGCATTTCGATTTTTAGACCCTCTCCTCAGACAAAGCAGCACATATTTTTCACTGATATCCATTGATTTTTGCTGCCATATGAACTGCGGATCGACAGTCCATATTAATGTTTATTGAATTTTGCAATTGCCTTTTGTTGAACCCAGTTGAGGAGAACAGGCTGCCCTGTTACTGGAGTGCGGTTTTGAACAGCCATAATAGCACAATAAAATCAGAGAACACTATAATATTTTTGGACCATGGGCACGCTTACAAAATTTGTCAAACCAAACATTTTCAATCCTTTGGTTTAAAGTGTGGAAGGCTTGAAGACCAAATCAAGATTTCAAACCAATATTTCTAAACTTAACATATTGGTTTGAAGTTTTGTAATTCTCAGTAAATATTGTTTTCTAGGTAGAGATCAGTTGACCCTAAATATGGTCATAATGAATTTTTGTTCATGCCGGTGTGGAATGAAGGGCAAGACATACTGAAGCCAAGTTAATGTAATTGGTGTAATATTTCAAAGCTACATGGTCACGTCCCAAAAATACTTTGACAGCTGTAAACACTTATTTGACATGGTGAGATGGATCACGGATGCTGTGCATGGGATGGAAAGCATATATGACAGTAGGTTCAAATCGCATTTGGCACACCGTTTTTTCCCAATCCTAAATGACTGGTTCAAACTCCAAACCAATATACATTTTGAAGAGTAAAAACATGCAACAAATCTTGATTTTAAACATAAACTGAGTGTGGTTAGCAATCAGCTTATATGTGCATTAAATAGGGACAGTACCATGTGTGTTGCATGTAGAATGTTGTGACCCAGACGTATGCCTAGGAAAATTAAATTTAGGCTGATTGGGTGTCCCCCTGTCAGTGGCAGGACACGTTGAGTACATGCATGTATGTATATAATTATAATTATATTTACATAGACCATCTATGTAGAAGCACATTAATTCGTAGAACTCTCACAATCTCCAATAACAGGTAGATGCATATGATATGGTAGGCTGTTGAGCAAGTACCAGTGCACATCCATACATGTATAACGTAGCTGTGTGGTTCTGGGGTTGCAACAGACCCCGCAACATCTTAGAGCTCACAGGCTGATTGCTGGTCGGCGATATGAGTTGCAGTAGTATATTCTATACTCCTAGTCCATGCAATACTTTTGAAATACATCAAAGTGGACATACCAAATTAAGCACACTTTCTTTGCGGAGGCACACACGTGGAATCAAGCAATGAACATCAAAAGAACAGTTATAAACCGAGAATTCAATTAAATATAATTCTGTTTTTATGCGCATGATAATACACATACCTGTATTTATACTGTACGTCAAGTTACACAAAAAAACTTCTTTTTTTTTTAAAAGGTCTCCAAAAAATATGGGGGTGCTTCAGCACCCACAAGCACCCTGTTGTCTATGGCCTTGCAGTAACCACTAAGGAGTGTCTTCATGCAGAATGTGCTCCTCCAATGATTGCATGCATCATCTAACTGTCACTCTTAAATGATGTTCCATTTTCAGAGGATGTGCTGCCATCGTCTGAGTCATTTACTGTAGTTGTGCCGTTGTGTTCATTTAACACATGCAATACCTACTCCATCATAAAGGATGCTCTTGCTGTCTTTGAAGAAGGTGTCTGAAGGATGTTTTGCTTGTGCACAATTGAATTCGAGAAAGGAAGGTCTGTGTTTGCTATGTTTGTCTCTTCACACACCAGCGGGTTTTATTGCATCCCTCTGTTCAGCGGGTTATGGATCACATTCCACTTTACACTTGTCCCAGGCAATTTATATGTTCAACTGCTTGGTCTCACCAAGTGACGGTATTAGGGCTGAAAGTCTTTCATCCTCTTCTGTCTATCAGAAGGCTCTTTCAGAGAAATTAGGTGATAACCAATTCAACTTGCAGCTAAATCGTTCATCAGTGGCAGATAGGGCTCGTCTACAATCAGTTTCATCCCCTTTGCAGCTTCTTGGCTTTCCGTCATTCCTTCCGAGGGTCTGGGGCTACACTTGACTGCTCCCATTTTCCAGGTAGCCTTAAAGTGGTGGCTTGGTTTAGATAGGGGGTTCTTAGCATTCCTTGTGCCCTGGAAGTGCACTCGACCATCTCAGCCATCATGCAGCCACATGTAAACATGGAGGAGATGTGGTCACCAGGCACAACGAACTTCGTGACTGCATTGAGGAAGTGTGTTGCGGTGCCCATATTGGAGTGCGAGTAGAGGTTGGCAACAACCTTACCCCCAGCCAGAGCAAGACCGACCCAACTGGGTCATGGGCAGGACAGCAGCCTTGGATGTGTCTGTCACCTCACCATTTAACCCACAAACCTTATTGGAAGCAGGAGTGACAGTCACTGCTGCAGCACTCACCACTGAAGCAAGAAAACACAAAGAAAACAACCATTAGTGTTCTGAGCTAGGTTGGGTGTGCATTCCTATAGCGGCTGAAAGTTATGGAGCATGGAGGAAAGAAGCCACGCAACTGTTTTCAACAACTGCCTCAAGAATCGGGGGGAAAAAAGACAATATAGTCAATGGGTGAAAGAGGTTGAGCATGGGGTCTATACACCATTAGTTTTTAGCACAACAGGAGGAATGGCTCGTGAGTGTTCAACATTTGGCAGACATGATTTCCATCAAGCAGGACAAACCTTATTCTATTGTAGTTAGCTGGCTACTCACTCAACTCTCGTATGCTTCTCTTCGTGCTGCTGTTCTGTGCATTCATGGAAGCAGGTCATCATATTGCCACCCTATTTGCAAACATGACCTTACCCTTGCCACTGTTGAGGGTAAGATACCATCCTCAGTCTAAAAATCTATCAGCAACCCTTTTATTTTTTATGCATTGTTTTTGCATAATATGTGTAACTTTAATTTTTTTTTTTTTAATAGCCACCCTGAGCAGCAAACCTAAATCTGTTACCTTGAATGACATGTATGGCTGCCTTAACTTACAACTGGTTAGGGCAAATGCCACATCCATCCTGGCTCCAATAATCCCTCCATCTTATTGATTTGCTGTATGTCTGGGTGTAGATGTTAATACATGTATGTGTAATAGCAATAATAGAGCTCTAAGGATAAAATAACGGTTTATAATCAAACATAATAATAAATAATATTTTATTCCTAATAAGAATATAACCATGTATGTATATGTTCATTCTACAATAATAATAATATGGTAGGCTCGGACTGGTTCTGATCAGAGCTAATGTCAGAGCTATCCTGTCCAGGACTGTACTCCTCCATTTGAGCGTGAGTAGTTAGATTATGTGCATATTTATTTAATAATATCACAATTTACACACAAGAAACAACAAAATAAATGAGATACTGTCAACCAGAGATGACCAATGAAGGTCCAGCTCTTGAAGCAGAGCTCTAGCACAGGACCTCACCAAAGTGAGGCTGAGTCTGCCATAAATGGAAGCAGTGGCCTGTGACTTGGTGCACCTCATGGGTATGGCCAGACGAGTGGCAAGACGTGCATACTTATGTCATAATTATTATAGTTACAATAATATATTATTCACAACCGTTTATTTTCAAAAACACTACGACTAAAAGTCACAAGATGTGGTTGGTTGGCCAAAATTGGCCTGGCATTCTGCCTCATGAGGATGAGGCTAAGGCGACTGTAAATGGTTGATGTAATCTCGATAAGAGGTCAACTTAGCAGGGTGGCCATAGTTTAGACAGCACATCAATAGCTTCATTGCCCCATCCCCCAAACACTTCACAACCAAAGGGATGCATGACCATCCTCTAAGGGCACATGCCTCATCATTTCTAGAGTGCTTGGATTCTTCTCCAATCTCAGCTGCATGACCACAGGTTTGTTGTGAATATATAATATATGGGACAGTGTCCAGCAAAATCGGGCTTGTGAGGTTATAATTTTATCACTATAAAAATTGCATGTTACACTAAACAACACATCTTTGCAACGCTACAACCTTTTCCTTTAAAAGTTCGTACATTTGTTCTCACATCATCTCTGTATGTGAAAGTTGATTATGGTGCTCGAATTATTTTCCATGCCGCGAGTACAAAGATCGCTAATCCAACAGGTTAGAATTCAACATTTCTCCACGTACGAGTGTGGAAAACGCATCAAATTTGGGTTGTACATAAGAGGAGTCCTGTAGCTATTGATTTGTTCTGTTTGTTAATTTCTGTATCATCCGTTACGGAGATACAGTTGAACAATCTACGTGCATGTTTTCCCGCTTGATTCGCGCCAATGATTTTGGCAATGTGCGGGTTAGTGTAACGTGCAATTTTTATAGTGATAAAATTATAATCCCGCAAGCCCGATTTTGCTGGACACTGTCCCGTACAGTGCATAACATTGTAGTTGATGATAAAAAATTTTGCATCACTTTTACATTTGAATGGACTTTTTAAAAACATGCATATGGTTTGGGATATCCAAAATCTAATTACAGAATATTGTTTATGCATCATCTGGAATTAAAAGTACAAAACCGCAACTGCTCACGAGACTTCCTGATTGCATAGCGTTTCGTTTTCAGTAACTACCCTAAATAAGTAGTTTTTAAGGGATTTCTCCACCGTTACAAGCTGGATTGCGCTGAAATTCAGTGTGGAAGTGTAGCATGGCCCCTTATCTAAAACTCCCGTGTCCGATTTCGAATGCGGGAAACAGTTTGGCATTGGCATCCATTAAGGACAGATTTTAGAGGGAATTGTGCTTAGTATGGCGTTTCGTTGCGTGCGCGATCTAAGGTCCCACGATCAGCTAGTAGATAGTAAAATGATGGTTGAATCCAGGCAGTTGCATTCGTAACTTTACTGATGGCTTGGCAGCGAATAGAAAGCCTCTAAGTCGGAGGATGAAAAAAAGTCGGCCATATACAATATAAAGTTGACTAGTTGGGCGTAGCCCGACCTTCGCGTATCCGCCAATACGCGAAGGTCGGGCTACGCCCAACTAAAAGTTGACGTCATTGTATTTTGTGGGAGTGGTGATCAAGTCGACAACGGTTCTTTTCCTCTTCAGAGGTGCCCAAATAGGTGATGATGCTTTCCTACGTCTGATTTATCGCCCGCTTGTGGTCTCCAGCAGGGTTTGGTTCTGAAAAGAACGCTACCACTCCCACTTTCCAGCCAATGACGTCAACTCTATAATGTTTTCATTGTATATGGCCGACTTTTTTTCATCCTCCGACTTAGAGGCTTTCTATTCGCTGCCAAACCGTCAGTAAAGTCACGAATGCAACTGCTTTGGATTCAACCATCATTTTACTATCTACTAGCTGATCCTTGGACCTCAGATCGCGCACGCAACGAAACGCCATACTAAGCACAATTCCCTCTAAAATATATCTTTAAAGGATGCCAATACCGAAACTGTTTCCCGCATTCGAAATCGGACACGGTAGTTTTAGATAAGGGGCCATGCTACACTTACACACCGAATTTCAGCGCAATCCAGCATGTAACGGTGGAGAAATTCCTTAAAAACTACTTATTTAGAGTAGTTACTGAAAATGAAGCGCTATGCAATCAGAAAGTCACGTGAGCAGTTGTGGTTTGTACTTTTAATGCCAGATGATGCATAAACAATATTCTGTAATTAGATTTTGGATATCCCAAACCATGTTTTTAAAAAGTCCACTCAAATGTAAAAGTGATGCAAAAAATTTTATCATCAACTAGCATGTTATGCACTGTATAATTATATTGGTCATCACTGGTTGACAGCATTTTATTTATTTTGCTGTTCACAATGTAATATCTGTAATATCATTAAAATCAATAATAATAAACCTCCATGTGGCCTTCTCACTTCTATGCATGTGTGGAAGCTACTGTAAGTTAGTACACCTAACCAGAGCGACCCCTCCTAGCCTCTGTGCTGACTCTTCAGTCCTTTGATGAAGAAATAAGGCTTGGTTTTGCTTCCTGTCTTGCAGTGGATGTCCCTGATTCTCATTGGCAGCAAGCGCAGCTCAGTCCATGTTTTGGTGGACTAGGCTTTCGTTCCCTTGCTCATCACTCCCCTGCTGCTTTCATCTCATCCCTCGCCTCTTCAGGACTGTGTAGCCCAGACGACAACCACATGCTACAGGCTGTTACTCGCTATAACACCCAGGTCTCCTCACATGACTCTATCACAGTTGAGGCCACTCTAGCTTCTCCCCCTCTGCAGAAAGCTTTGTCTAAGAGGTTGGATATTCATACATTCCAGTCCTTGCTATCCTCCTCGTCTCCAGTGAACAAGGCTCGAATCCTTTCCATCTCTGCCCCTCATGCAGGTTCCTGGATCTCTGTTGTCCCTTCCACTGGCTTGGACCTGCACTTTGACAATGCTGAGTGTCAGGTGGCTCTTAGATGGTGGCTTGGTCTTGATACTTCAGGAGGTTCCTCTTGCCCTTTTTGCCCTGGCATCGCCCTAGACCCACTAGGTCACCATGCAGCCTCTTGCAGACATGGTGGGGATGTAGTTTCACGGCACAACAATTTGCGTGACATCTTTGCTGACATTTGTTGCCGTGCTCACCTTTCTGTGAAGGTTGAAGTGGGATATGGCTTAAGTAGGGAACATTTCAACTCCCGTCCTGTAGATGTTCTTGTACAAAGTTGGGACAGAGGAAAGCCTGCAGTCTTTGATGTCACAGTTGCCTCACCTCTAACTCCTGCTTCTCTGAATGAAGCTAGTGCATCTGCAGGGGCAGCAGCCCATGTGGCTGAAAACAGGAAGCATGCTGCACATGATGCAAAGTGCCAGGAGTTGGGGTGGTCATGTATCCCCCTTGCAGTCGAAACATATGGAAACTGGGGAAGGAAGCACAGTATGTATTTTCCCACTTAGCATCCCTACTTGCTGTTGGCCAGTCAAGTCCCAAACCAAAAATGGTTGCAGAAATTTATGGCCGCCTCAACCTCTCACTGGTAAGATCAGTGGCAAGGGCCATCATGGGAAGGGAGATGGTCCACGGATAGACTTATTGCAGGTGTTAAATAAGCTTTACATTGTGCTAATAGTTTCACTTGTGTATGTTTTGCTTGTAATGTGAATCATATTATTATTATTATTTTTAATATTTGGTGGATGTGGGTTAGAAAGCAGACCATTTTTGCCACACTTGCAGACAGAATATCGTGTTGCTTTAGCTAACCAAGCAAAACCCCTTGTCCCCAACCAACTATACCAAAGATTGGCCATCACCTTGCAGAGCAATAATTGCCAGGCTGCCTCTGTAAATTACTACCGGTAGTTACACCTTTCATTTTACAATGTATTCAGTACCATCTTTTTCATAATTATAAAAAGGCCCTCCACTTGATCAATACATCCAAATGTGAATTGTTCAGTAAAAGGGACTGGGAGGCTTTCGTGATCAGATGAAGAAGTCCAACACACAGAACTTTGAAATCTTAGGGATACCCATTTTTTGTGCCAAATCCATTGTGGAGAAAGAGCAAATGCCTCTAGGTTTTTGACACTGCTATAAGAAGTGGGTTCAGTCAACTCACAGGTTGCTCTTTTTGTGCTACGTCAACGTGGTGGATTCTGTCAGATGGTCCTTACCACTAGATGCACCCCTCCTGTAGCACTGGAAGGTTTGAACTTATTTGATAAGGAGGTCCGCCTGACAATTTCAGACACCATATGCATTGATCCATCAGATTTAGTTTGGCAACAAGCTCAGCCGAGCCTGAGCAGGCACCGTCTGGTGCTTCAAAGTGCATTGCTACACTCATCATCAGCATTCAGGCTTTGCTACCAACAGTAGTCACCATCTTCTCCAATCTTTGGACCACTTTTATGGAGTCCATTTTGGCTCCCCCGATCCCACAGAGAATTTTGTCTCAGCAGATTGATGATCACTGGAGCTGTAACTGACGCAGGCAAAGCACATCTTCTCTCCACATGCAACCTTGGCTCACAGTTGTGCCTTCTGTAGGTCGTGGGTTCCATTTAGATTCCAATGAGCTTCAGATGGCAGTTCCAGAGGC
Organism: Spongilla lacustris; assembly: GCA_949361645.1. Taxonomy (NCBI): domain Eukaryota; kingdom Metazoa; phylum Porifera; class Demospongiae; order Spongillida; family Spongillidae; genus Spongilla; species Spongilla lacustris. Next base: position 4,597,645 of record OX442427.1, on the reverse strand, counting down.
TCTTCATGTGCTCTTTGCCATGAAGTGGCACTGGACCCTCTGGGCCATCAAGCAGCTACCTGCCGGCATGGTGGTACGTGATGTTGTGATATGCCACAATAGGTGGCGTGATGTCTTTCTGAGCTTCTGCCACCAAGCTCACCTAGCAGCTGCAGCAATTAAGGTTAGAAGCTGGAAGTGGTCTCACTCCAGAACTGGATCATACTAGCCCATGCAGCAGATGTGCTTGTGAGGGACTGGGCAAGCCAGCTGCCTTTGACATCACAGTCATGTCTCCTCTTACCCCGTGCTATATATATTTTGGCTGACACAAGTATGAGGGTGTGTGCTGCTGCTGAAGCCACAGAAAAGAGAAAGCACACAGCCAATGACCCGAAATGTGCTGAACTAGGCTGGGTGTGTGTGCTCTACTGGACACATGCTTAGCCTTCAGCTCTTCATTTCACAAAACCATGCATGATGATCAGTAACTTGATAATTCTACAAAGTGTTCTGTAAAAATTAAATCGTAACCTGATTGCTCTGATTATAACAAAAGGCATTGTTTTACCGTGCATGTATAAGCCTTCCCGGAGGTCTTTTTTTAATTATATAGTCCATCCGAATTTTTTTTTTTGAACCAAACAAATAATACCTTAGTATAGTTACCCAATAATTTGTAAGCGATTTTATTTTATTTTTTTCTGTTAAACAGTTTAGTTTTGCATTCACTCTTTTGATGTTTCTATTTTTTTTTTCTCTTTCCAGATATCACGTTTTTAAGAACGTTTTTCTTTCTCTATCTAGCTAACATGTAGCCAGGACAAATCCAAGATTCGGCATCGTATTTAAAAATAAAAAGAAACAAGCCACCTTTTGTCTACATGTACACAGAAAATATCTACTCATCACAATTGCGTACACAACAAGGTCACACTTAAATACAGCAATGTTCAGCAGTTCATCTACCCTCCAGTTTTGCTTTCATCTGTCTCACAAGGTCAACAATTTCTGGCATCCTGGCAGCTTTTACTGCAACTTCATCTAGACCACCTATGTTCCGTGCCTGAAATGCTGCATCTGCTGCTTTCTGGTATTCCCTAAAAGTAACAGTCCATTATATCAGCCATTAACACACATGATTACCAAACACATGGTGCTATACCTACATGTACATGATGCGATTCCCACACACAACTGTGCTAAGCACAATATGCTTACTGGATTCGCAAATAAAGACGATATCTGGTTTCAGGAGCAGCTTTTGGAATGTACTTGGCTGCTTCTCTGTAGTTTTCATGTGCTATGCACACCTCTGCAAAGGCCTACAAGAGTAAGTACACAATATTAGCCAGGCAAATTCACACACAAGTATTTGGAATGTTTGAACTATGTAATATATAGTATATTTCCGGTATGAAATGTTTGCAGGGTGTGTCTGTGACGTCTTTTGTTCATGTTGTTCAATACACCATTATCACAAATTGTAATACATCTATTGTTTGGCACAAGAAAACATTTTCCTCTCTGTAGTGACTACTGTTCTCCCTGGCCTCCTGCGGCTGTTATAATCACCAATAAGCTGGTTAGAAAGTTTTGAAATTTTAATATGCTTGCATCGATTGCAATTAAATTTAGTAACGATCAATTTGCACCAACAAAATTAAGTGGCACACAACATAGCAACTATGCAGTTAATGTTGCGTCATTTACTGTGTCTGGCACAAAAAAACGCAGATATGACCTACATGTAGATGATGTACAGGGTGCCTAACTAAAGCTTCCAAATGTCGTTTTTCATTTAAATCCCATTATTTGGATTTTCACACTTAACCATCATTTCTTTACAATAAATTTCTAACATATTGGATACAACAGTGCAACTACATGTATTATAAAATTTAACAACACACATGTCAGATGACATTGCAATGTGCTAGAAACGCTCTTGCATTTAGATCTTACTAGTGTAGGGTTGAAATTTCCATACATTGTTGCTTCATAAGACTCTACACTATTGGCACACCGATCCATTCAAGTTCCTCACAAACAGCACTGTTCGTTTCCAATGTTTTCTGCTCAGTAGCAGCTGCTGCTGATCTAGCCATGTGACCCCCTTCAGAATAATTTCAGGTATTAGCGGAGAGGACAAGTGCTGAAAGATCAATAGCTGCACTGGTTTCCCATTGACACCAAAAGAATATCTGAATGTGTCTGTCGTAGTTCATGGCCAAGTCCACTACATGTACCTTAAGATTTAACAAGGCCTTCCGTAAATTCTTATGTCAATGTCAATGTCCTGCAATAGATTGTGCCTGGCAATCACATCACTGGCTTTCTTACATGACAGTGGGTGACTGAGTGTTTTGTCTGCACACGCATGACATCCCTGATTTACACAATTGTACCCATGGAGAAGAGACTGAAACATGCAATCTTTCACTTTTTGAGAAAGAACATTTGGCTCATTTTGTGGATGACTAAAGCGTATGCTATGGCATCAGAGAACTATGCAGAGGAGATACTATCAGGGTACATAGCCCAAATTGAGCTCAAATAAGCAGTTGAATAATAGAGATGTAGGGGCCGTAAACCAAAGCCACCAAGAAAGATGCTTAAACCAGCCTGTTTCCAAGCTGAGCAATTAGCAGGTGTATTGACTCCAGTGCACTCGGAGAAGCATCCTTGAACACAACATTTGATCAAAGGAAAGGGAGGCTCTATATAGTCTAAGGCTACAGCCATCAGAAGTTCCATCATTTCTACTTTTTGTAAAAATACATGTCAGTGAGGTTGTGATCTTTAAAGATGATGTCAATCCTTAAATACATGTACGAATGTATGCCCTTATCTCAATAAACCCATCAATCATCCATTCATGCAACATTGCTATATTTACAATTGTAGCACAAAAATGTTATAAAAATGGCATTATGTTAGAATTGCTATAACTTTTGAACAGTTAAAACTATCAACGTCCTATTTTCAGCACTTTATACTACATCCTTTATCTACTGTAAAGTACATTTTGGGGTGTAGAACATGCTCCATGCCAGTATTGTGACGTCTGATGCCCCAGGGGTTCAAGCTCGCCATATCTTTCGGCAGGAATACTCAAATCGCTCCAAATTCGGTTTGTACATAGAGAGGTCTCTTAGCTATTGGAATGTTCTGTTCGTTAATTTTTATGCCATCCGCTATGGAGATACAGTTGAACAAACTACATGCACGTTTTCGCACTCGATTCCCGCCAATGATTTGGGCAAATTGCGTCCCACTCAATGTATGGGGAGGTGGTGGTTATATCATTGGTGCGAATCAAGCGGGAAAACGTGCAAGTAGTTTGTTGAACTGTATCTCTGTAACGGATGACATAAAACTTAACGAACAGAACAATCCAGGACCTCTTTATGTACAGACCAAATTTGGAAAGTTATGGCGAGTTTGAACCCCTTGGGGTATCAGGTTACAATACTGGCATGGAGCATGTTCAAGACCCCAAAATGTACTTTACCGTAGAGAAATGGTGCAGTAAGATAGGAAGTTGATAGCTTTAAATGTTTGAAAGTTATAGCATGCCATCTTTATAACATTTTAAAAATAATATGCGCTTTTCTCGTAAACTTTCCCATATACAGGTGTATATATATATAAATGTGTATACATGCATATACATGTATAGCAAGTACAACATGCAGCAGACTGCCAATATATGTATAAGCTTAAATTCGCCCTTTTTGGTATGCACAATAGCCCTGAACACTTTACTGTTTGAATCTGTTGTGAGTGCAGCCATGTTTAAGTATGGTCATCATTGTGCAGTACTGGTCAGTCAGCATCATCTTGAATCTAGTTTATAAGTTTTCCACCAAGAAGTGTATTTCATTCATTAAGAAATTATCCATACTTAAGGTTGGCTAGCCAGAAGGACAATAATGTGTAGCACACCTACATTTACATGCACATGCACATTTCATGCTATGCAGTTAACAAGGAAACTACCTACTTCAATCAACCATTTAAAATTGGTGCCAAAGAATACATGTACAGACTTGTGGTCATATTACCAGAATAACATACTTCATATCCAATCGGTGGTTTCTTCTGCTTTGAAAACTTGTCCAATTCTGCATAGTCTCCAATATCACACAGCCCGCGTATCATAGCCCACCAATACCTGAAATGTTTGTACAATGCATACAGTCACAACAAGAGCAAACACATTACTTAGTAGCAATATGAGTGAAAGCACTTACTGATGGTCTGTCATTCTGAAATCTTTCCTCAGTTGTTCGGCCTGTCTTAGTTGTCGATTCTTCACACACTACATGTATAACCAAAAAATGCATCCAAGTATTAAGGTACACTAAACCCTGAGACAATACAGTGTGAATGCATTTATCGGAACACTTCTTTGTAAAACCATGTGAGGTTAAGGTTTACAGAACACAGAACTTCATCATGTAAAAATAAAATTAGATTACACTATTCATGGGATGGTCTAATAGTATGAGTGCTCCAAGAAATGAATAAGCATTTGAAAACCATTGTACATGTACACTAATGCAGCTGACTGAATTTAGTACATGTGTAAAAAAACATTGTACATTAATTTCAGTTGCATACAGCATGTCTGATATGTGTATAAACATCACATCCTTACTTAATACGGTTCAAAAGTTCGCTTGCTCTCCCAATTGCACCAGACAACAAACTAACCCAAATAACTGCCTCCGAGAGAGTTGCTGTTTCTTTTAGCCCCTGCAACTTCACAACTTCCGCAGACAACTTTGACTGTTCTTCAATGGCCTAATACAGTGCCACACATCACTACTACATGTTATGTACAGTAAGTACATGTACTCTACCTTGGTAGCAAAAGCATCTTGCACATCTTTAAACTCTCTTTGAGCATCAAAAAGCCGTTGCTTTCGGGTATCAGGGTCCTTTAATTACAAAACCAGATAAAAGCATGTTTAAGAAAATTCCAAACTCCATACTTACACGAGCTGTAAAACTTTGAGAAAAGTACATACAACCACTCTCAACATATAAACTTTCTTGATGATACCAACGCAACAACTGTTCCTGATCTGCCTCTTTCAAAAACTGAAAAAACATATGTAAAAAATCAAAAGAATTCAACCATCAACCTGTGAGAGTATAAATATCACTAAATAAAAATGTGTGAATACCTTACAACAGAGCGCAGCAGCAACAGGTCGAAAATGAAGCAACTGGTAATATTTATCTGTTGGTAATTTCAACTTAAGTTGCCGCAACACCTGTTGAACTTAACAAATAATACAAATGTTATTAATATATTGAAATGTTGCTAACAATAAAATAACATACTTAGCTTAGGATCTCCACTGTCTATGGCCTTTTCAAGAGCTGCTGAGTCTGAATCCATTTCCATCAGAAGGGGAACTTGATCTTGGGCAAACACTTCATTTTTCAATAGCTGCAAATGTGTATACATAATCATTCACAAGTCATCAAAATTCATGGAAAGTACATGTATACTACATAATACCAATGTTTAAGCATCAGTGAATATAAAACAAAATACATGTACATTAATCCAAATAAGTTTAATACACATGCATTTACTGTTCTTCGTCAATACACATTACTACTACAGAATGTAACATCTCCAAAGTCATACAAATTCAGTGTATCAAACAAGCGACTAGTCCTACGGCTATTGCATTTTGAAGCAGCAAACTTCAATGTAAATGTAATTCTAAACTACATCACAACATATATGTACACTGAAATAGTATTTCATTTACCAAAACCATGGAGACACAACACTTCATAAGCACCATTTCAGCTTCCGAATACTCAAGGTCAATGGTCAAAGTATTTTATATGATTGAGATTACAGTAAGCTGTATGAGTCCTTTGAAAACACACAATGTACAGGTACATGTACCATTGGGACGCGTGCCACCCATTCTGTACCCGGTATTTACACGTACATATATGTATTTGTAACCATTCAGTGTGAGGTCAAGTATGATTTGTTTCATCTACAACTGTACATGCATGTACAGGTATTGCTTATGGAGGCCATCGCAACTTACCATAAGCAGCCTTAGTACAGTGTAAGTGAGCATTACACATGTTCGGCATTTACCTGTAAGCAGGCAAACACTACAAATTGGTGATGAGTTTAAAAGCCACATGTAATCATTTTCAATAAGTAAGGTGGACATGGCAGCTCAGACTGCATTAGGAACCATCGGACCTTTCGACCCAGGCATGGAAGAGTGGTCAGCCTACTACATGTACAAATGTGTTGATATAAGGTAAGGAAAGAGGGGGGGGGGGGGGGGGGGGGGGGGGGGGGGATCCGATATCATCAGGGCTCTCGTGACATGCTCAGGTGTTGTATTATGTGGCTTTCTGGCATGTTAAGTCAAGATCCTTATGCATCCATGAACAGGCAATATGACCAAATGGGGTTGTAAAACATGATGTGAGGAACGGGGCTCTCACTAAGCACTCTGGCACTAAGCAACGGTGTAGAGTGTCTGACATTCAAGGCTAGTGAAGAGACCACAGTTATTTTGCCTATGAATTAGGTATTATCAGTGACTTGCAAGTTAGTGAAATATTGTATGATAATGATACTGTAACTCCGTAGGATTCAACATCTGTCGATCATATCAATTAAGTTCAAATTCAACATAGCTACGGTTCCTCCGACTTCCTATTTGCTACAATTAGGCACAATAGCTGGAGGTACAACAGACGATTATGTTCCCATATTCAGACCTGTATTACTGGGATTGTACATTCATATGCTGAATATCACAAACTTGACCCAGTACAAACCAAGACAAATATTATCCACCACCTGAACAACACCCTTGGTGACAGAGTAGCAATGAACTAGTGTGTAGTTCAGAGCCTTCAATCATCACTTGAAATTGAACTGCTAGAGCTCAAATGCAATGTGCACCCTCTAGATAGAATTGCCAAAAGGTGCACAAATCTATTAAAGGTATATGATAAGGAGTAGAATATTACTTGTGCCACGTTTGGAAATGGCTGTTGTGCAGTTCGTTTTATGTATGCTATGACAAAGATGCACTTTAAACAAGGTAAAGGTGACCCAGGAGGATTTAAACAATTTTTGAGGCAAGAAAATATCAAGCCTGGAATCATTGTGCGCTATGTAGGAAATCAATTTCATGCTGTATTTCATCTGGGGTGTAAAACTGTAATAATGTGATGTAATATTGTATCCCAGTGATTTTATCGTGACTGTGTCAATTACAGCTAGATTAGCACCAGCTACATTCCAGAGACTAATGGATCTTGTTCTGAGTGGGTTACAGTGGGTTAGTTGTTTAGTGTACCTGGATGATGTTATTGTATTTGGGAAGTCATTTGAAGAGCATTTGAAGAATATGGAATTAGTTTTTGCACGGATCAGGGAAGCTGGGTTAAAGTTAAAACCATCAAAGTGTATTTTCTTTCAGAAACAGGTGAAGCATCTTGGGCACATTATCTCAGAAGATGGTGTTGCCACTGATCCGTCAAAGATTGACAAAGTGCTGCATTGGCCATCTCCAAAGTCAAAATTGAAATTACAGCAATTCCTTGGTCTAGCCAGCTACATGTACTATCGGCGATTCATCCTTGACTTTGCCACCATTGCTAAACCTTTGCACAGATTGACAGAACAGAACCGCGATTTCAGATGGACAAATGAATGACAGACTTCATTTGAAGTGTTACAAGGTAAACTGGTGTCTGCTCCAGTTCTTGCATTTCCTGGCTTTAGCAAGCCTTTTGTGCTAGACACTGATGCTAGTGATGGAGGTATTGGGGGGAGGGGGGGGGGGGGTCCTTTCACAGATTCAGATGGATCTGAACATGTGTTAGGGTATGAGAGTGCACACTGTCTAAAGCAGAGCACAATTACTGTGTAACAAGGAAAGAATTATTGGCTATGGTGTATTTTGTTGAACATTTTAGGCCCTATCTTCTGGGAAGAAAGTTTACTCTCCGCACTGATCATGGTGCTCTGAAATGGCTACAATCTTTCCAAACTCCTGAAGGACAAATGGCAAGGTGGCTAGAAAAGCTACAGGATTTTGATATTGTTGTAGTACATCAGAAAGGGAAAAAGCACCTGAATGCTGATGCTCTGTCATGGTTACCTTGTGAGCAAAGTGGCCAAACAGATGACAACAGGTTAGAGATTGTTCACACTATTGATGACTGTTACATGTTTGGAAAAACAGCCAAGGAGCTGCAGGACTTACAGTCAGAGGACCCATCCATAGGACCCATTTTGCAGGCTAAAAGGCTTGGTGCTAAACCACTCACTGGATGGAGGCCTTTGCCATCCCAAACCAGGAAGCACCAACAATTGCCTAGAAACTAGTAAGTGAGTTCTTTTGTCGATTTGCCATGCCGGAACAGTTGCATCTGACCAAGGGAGGCAGTTTGAATCTATCTTGATTGCAGAGATATGTAAGATATTGCACATTCGTAAAACCAGGACTACACCTTATCATCCTCAAGAGGATGGAATGGTTGAGAGATTTAATCGGACATTGGTAAATATGTTGGCCACTTCCATTTCGGAATTAGGAGATGACAGCTGGGAAGAGCATTTACCGAAATTGTGTCTGGCTTATAACACTTTTACTCATCCCACCACAGGTGAAACTCCTTTCTTTTTGATGCATGGTCGCCAAGCCCGGTTGCCTGTGGATCTGATGTATGGTAGTGAGAGCACAGGGACTTCTGTACCCGAGTATGCAAAGGAGTTAGGACACAAGTTGTCCATAGCATTTGAACAAACTAGAAAAAGAACAGGAAATATTCAACAACGGCAGAGAGAACTGTATGACAAGCACATTGATGGTTTACCATTTGAGGCTGATGACCTTGTCTGGCTCCACAATCCAGCTGTACAAAGGGGAGAATGTAAAACGTTTCATCGTCCTTGGTCGGGGCCCTATAAAGTGGTGAAGAGACACTCCGAAAGCACATACAGAATCAAGAGTGTCCATAACAGCAGGAAGAGAGTGGCAGTTCACTTTGACAGATTGAAGAAATGTGCTGGTGGTATGAGATTGCAGTCTGGGACATGCCCTTCTGAACCTTCTGCTGCTGACAGTGATACCCCACCAGCCCCAAACCACCATCCAGCGGATGGAATGGAAGTAGTTGAAGACATGGATGACCCTAGGCCTGGTGAACATTTGCATGAGAGACAGCCAGCAGATATGCCAGCAGATGACCTCAGGAAGTACAGGAACATCATGAAGACCATGCACCCCAAAGATACCCCTCAGAGTGAGAAAGCCTCCAGATCGTTATGGAAGTAAATAAGGGACTTATTTTTCTAAAGGAGAGAGTAGTGTAATATTGTATCCCAGTGATGTCATCGTGACTGAGTCAATGGTTGGCACCAGGGGACCAGCTCAGCCAAGATAAACTTTTGAACTATTTTGATACTTCATGTCGTAATACTACTAGCTTGCGATCAGCATTACAGAAGGACTTAAGAAATGACCAGCTACATGTATTACTACAATTGCAAGCACTTGGCATTATTGTACAATTAGTGGTCATCTGGGCCTTAGATGCAGCAGCTGTATGGAAATCCAGGCATCTACTTCGAACATTTATGGTTTATCAATGAAGCAAATGTGTTATATCAAGATACGATTGTAGCAGTAAAGGTATTTATTTTAAATGTAAATGTATAAAGTAACAACTACCTATTGGAAAATTGGAACCAGTCAAGAAGATGGAGATGATGTTAAAATGACTCAATATGAATTCTTAGTTGACTATATCACATATGATTTGTACATAACTGAAATCGATGTATAATATTATTCTATGTATCTTACGACTTGTAAAGAAAAATTCGGTGTGATTATATTACAGATTGTAGAAAAATATGGGAAAAGTTGTTTAGGATGTCTTATATCCCTTACAAACCGGTTTCAGTGGGAAAAAAATCAATGCAGTACCAAATTAAATCCAAACACTTGCATTTAAAAAAAATAATCATTTTGTAACTTGAAAAATTGAAGCCCTAAAGATTGACAAAAGCAAGGAAACAACTTAGCAGGTAAAAATGCTCTCTATTAGTGCATGGAACGAGATTTTGGGACTTAATTTGACCTCCACATTGCAAGCTAATTAATTATACTCGTAACTGTATAGATACTAACCAAGTGGCATGGTTAGAAAAAATTCCTCAGTAATCTGAATAATAAAGGCAGATTTATTTGTACTTAGAAACACTCCAAATAATCGCACACATCAAAAATTATATTATTAGATTGTTAGATGCCACCCACACATGTAGATATGCTATGTCACACACACCACCATAATGATCACAAGTAGACAACTATGACCCATCTCAGTACATGTGTACACATGTACATCACATGTTCATTATGTTAACAAACACACGTATCACAAGCACCCACCTGTCACACACACACCACTTTTTCATGCAAAAGGTGTATGTAAACATACTTCTGTAGCTAGAGGAAGTCTCTTTTCATCCTTGGCCGCACGAGCAATTTCAGCATAAGAAACTATAACATTGGCCTCTTTCAGTCTCCTTTTGATCTGCTGGGCCACTTCAGTATCTGATAAGCTCTTATCCTGGACCTGAAAAAAATGGATATATACATGTATAAATGTACACACAGGTAAGGGAGAAGCAGCATTAAGAACATGAAGCTTGCACAACTTACACTGTATAAGTACTACACAGATAATTACACATAGTTCTACAGTGGGAACTGCCATGAATGTGACAATCATTAAGTGTTCCTCCTTACATAGCAGTACATAAGTCCTTAAGGCTACAAGACGGGGTTCACATCTTAACAGTTACAACTGTTTTCTATCAAATTGTATGAGCTGCATATATATGTACATGTACCTTGTACATGAGTAACCTTGCTTTATTTGATAACAAAAATTGGACAATAATGTTGTACATGGTATATATGGAACAGTTTTTTTAAAAATGATAATGCTTTAAATAATCATAAGCCTGCACTAAAACTTTCCAGGACAATCAAAAGAAGAGTATATGCCAATCAAGAATTCAGTGACACTGTGAGAAAAGTCACATACATGTATATGAATCAATACGTACATGTACTGCTTACTCCCCGAACATTGAAAACTTGAATGCCGGGTGTCCAAAAAAAAAATGCAATGCTTTTAAATCAGTATTGCCCAATTAAATTTAATTTGCCACTTGATTTAATTAATATGCATTACTATCGTTAACAAATACTACTAATCCAATTAGACTATTGTAAGAGATTAAGTACTCATGAACATATATGTAAGCAAGACTTTATTATCAAGGTTAGAGATAATAATTATTTATAAGTACCAAATACTCAGTGGAGCAGCTTTTATTTCAAGACACTAGTTCAAATAAAGTGACATTTAAGGTCAATATTAAAACTAAGGTTGAAGTTGTTATTTAATCACTTATTTTAGAAAGCATATCTAATTAATTAGGAACTACCATTTAATTATGCAATAGTGAGTTATTAAAATTCAAAATTGCAGTAGCAATTTCAAGTTTTCTGTTTTGCATTACCTAGTAGAATTTCTTCGAACTTTCATTCAGGTTATTCTGCAGTTTATAAATCTCAATTAGTAAAATGTTGCTATACAGTATTGTCAAATTAATACCATAGAAGCTATTTCATTTTATCTTTCCAATTATTAATTTTAATAATGCAGTTCATTGCATATTCATAAATGCATTTGAAGTCATAATCCTATATTCTTTTTTTAAAAGTGTTGCATTCTTTTATCGACACCCAGAATATTGGTTGTTATTTTCTTAGATCACAAACAAATGTACAGGAATTTTTAGTTTAAATACGCCTGTATATCTATAGAATGTAATCATATTAAATGTTCTGTACATGGTATATATAGCAATCAGGATAACTACGACAAGTATAAATGTTTTTTGAAGCATGATGTGTGAGCTACTTTAAGCATTCTATGGCAGTGTTTTTACTCTAATTGGTTTTGCCATTTTTACCGAAAATGCACTGTACGTTTTGAAGACTTTGTCCATTCACTTGGCTATTCCCGCAACATGCGACTGAAAATATCTATTGTTCATAAGCTTGTGGAGCTAGCAATTTCCAAATCTACAATGTACTTTTTAATATGCTTTAGTGTCTTATTACCCCCCCCCCCCCCCCCCCCCCCCCCCCTTCTTTAAACATGTTGCTCTGATCTTCCCAACATTACTTTTTGGTACTTTAAGTTGCTTTGCGATTTACCGCAAATACATCTTTTAGCAATGCAATACTGATTGTATTTAAGAATTGCAAGAAAGTAAAAATATTTTCTGAATAAATAACCATTTCTACAGTACAATGAGATTTCTGTTCGTTCTTTGATCATATCAGTTTGCTAAAAATTAATTTTAACTTGCGTCCGACAAGTAGGACGATAATCCTACGCATAGGACAACGGGGGATTAAAGGTTAAAGATGCTGCAACCACCATCACCTACATGTATGCTACAGAACAATGTAAAATTTTGTCTATGTTGCTTGTCAGTGATGGAGGGCCAGGCCATAGGCTGACAAACTATTCTGTTCCAGTTGTATTTTTAGAACGTAACCTGGATATGTTAATTGCTGTACATGTATGTACATGTACCTGTCCATACCAAAGCTGGCAAAACATAGCTGAGAGAATAACACCTTGGTCTTCAGAATGTAGCACTCGCTAGGAAGGAAATGCCAGAAGAATTTTTAGAAATTGATTGCTAATAAATCAACACTTCTTGAAATTCGTGATGTACAGTGCTTATCACAAAGAGCATAAAAAATGAAAAATCACAGCATTTTAGTCCTAACTCTGCAACAAAACATTATTTAAAAACACCAATTACATTTTTGGATTCGGCATGAATTTTTGTATCGGGTGTGAATTTTGGGTGTGTCACGTTATATGTTTACATTTCCGGACTACTGCAAGTAACATAAGGTATTTTGTTATGTAACTCATGAACGCAATGGAGTTAAGATTTCAAATTTATAATGCCATTACACTGTTATAGTCTGCTAGTCCACGAGCAGCCTGATGCACCAATTATAACATGATACAAAAATGCATGCTGAATATCCGAAAATGTAATTGGTTTTTTTACATCACGTTTAGTTGCAGATTTATGGCTAAAAAACTGAGATTTTTTATCTTTTACTCTATTTGTGATAAGCAATAACCTCTTCATGATACGCCAAAACTGCTGCTGTACAAACCCTGTTGAAGGTGTGCATTACACTGCTACACTGAAGAAATTCCCACCAGTGTGCTTCTACTGCGGTATGGCAGGTTTTGTAACTGAAGGCATACCGGAGCTGCAAAGGCAGTATGCAGTTGTCGGTCCCATGCGCCAATCAGATGGCAAAACATACAAGGTCAGCCATCCCAAAAACATTGTCAAGAGGCAATGAACTCATTTGTAGAGAGCGATGTGTAATTATATTTCTGTGTTAATTTTTTTTTCTCCCTACCTACCGACCCCGTTTTATTATACATGTAAGTTTGCCCAAGAAATAACGAATCAAGTTTGAATGGCCTTATGGTCCTTTATTCCTTCAGCAAAGAAGTTGAACAGCTACTACATGTACAGTGGTGGGACCAATTAAATAACAGACAGAAAAATACACTGAAGGCTTGGTTTGCTGTTCATACTTGATGTATAACATTTATAGTAGACAATGTTACCCAATTGAACAAACCAACTGTATGGGGCAGTGTCCTGAAAATCACTCTTGATAATTCTATCACTATAAAAATGTACTCTGTGCAAATCGATTTCAATGTACTTATTTCTAACCCACTGCATTAGAACTCGGTACGGACATGTACACAGAGGAGTCCTGTAGCTATTGATTTGTTCTGTTCATTGATTTCTGTGTTCTCCATTACAGAGAGACAGTACAAATAAGTATGTGCACATCTTCCTGCTCAATTCCCACCAATGACACATATTCAATACATTAAGTGGAATACGGTTTCCCTACATCATCAGTGTGAGTCAAGTGGGAAAGTGTACACAGCTACATCCCTGTAATGGATAATATTTAAATCAAAAGCAGGACTTCTCGTCTACGTAAATTTTGATACTCATACATGTATTTGGAGATACAGTACATTGTGATCAAATTCTAACCTGGTGAGTTATTGAACCTTGTACATGTATGCAAGGCAGTGAAAATATATACAGCCTCAAAAATTGACTTGCATAGACAGAAATGATGAGGAAATTTTTTTTTTTAATTTAAAAACAAAAGGTTTTACAGTTCCCAAAATATGCTGATTTCTATAGTGATTAGACTTTATGCTGCCTTTAGTTCGCTTATGGCAGCATGCAATTCTTTTAGGACACTGTACTTAAAACACTAGTATTACTAACATAAATGAGTGCTCATACTATCTTAGATTTAAAAGGTAAATTTTTTTATTTTAGAAATGAAATAGATTTAAATTAATATGTACAGTTATTATATTTCTTATCTGTGAGACACACTGTGTAGCTGTATATATGTACATGTAGTTGTAAATGTGCATGTGTGTAAATATATATACAGCACCAAATAGTAGTCAACATAGGTACATACCTTTCTCAATGCCCATTTCCGCAAAACCTTAACTGTTCCTTCTGTGGGTGGTATTTTTAGGAAGTCACAAATTTCCAAGGCCAGGTGGTATAGTCCATGGTATATTAGTCTGAAATGAAAAATGCACAGAAAATAAATGACAAGAAATAAAGAAGTGTGATCAGCATACCTGTCAACAAACACCCCACTTGAGAGCCGACGATACCTTTGAAGGTCACATTTAAGAAAACAAATCTCATACTAGCGCAGCCACATGCAAATGCATATGTGTATCCAACTAACATTTAATATGCAAGGATACTGTCGTAAGGTTATTGGAATTCCTATCTTGTTGAGCCTGACATTATTGAGAACACGAAGCTCCCGGCAAGTTTCCACAAATGCATTCACAATATCGGGTGGAATTTCTGAACCTAAGAACCCTTTTCCAAAGTTTGCTGACTGTGAAGGATCAAAGACATACACAGGGAATGGCTTTCCTACATAAAATACACTGAAGTTTAAATATAAATAAAGTACAAAAAGCACTGAGAAAGGACTGAATAAATAGTGAGGTCTCACTTTCAAAAGACTCTTCTGAACTTTAGGAACAAATTCCTCTCCAGCAGCTTCAATACATTGCACCACAGCAATTGAAAGCTTGTCCTTGATGAAACGAACAAACTCATCAGCCTTGTGGCTCTCATCTCCCTAATAAGAACATCCATGGGGTTTGTAGTTCGTGTGAAGGTACATTTAAGATCAAGCAAACAAAATACATGTACATGTAGTTCAATAATACAGCTGTGTATACTCAGTAATAAAGAACATAACATGTACATGTAACATATGAAAACTGCTACATGTATCAAAGCAACCTAAGAACATTAAAAGTAAAACGTCAATTTCAACACGGCAATGTTACCCTCAACATCACAAAACTTCTTAATAATAAATGACAACTACAAATCTTTGTATTGAATGCAATAATGCGTACATGCACACTACATTTCTTATGGATTATTAACATTAATATAAATTCAAACTAATACTGTAGTAATGACCAACTTTTTTAATGCAAAGAAATCAATTAAATGTATGTGCAATACATGCATACAAATGAATGATGCATTTGTGTATGTGCAAAAGCAAGTCAAATCGTTCTGCACATCTGTACTTCCTGACCTGTACATGGTGTACAATGTACATGTAACAAAAGTTCTGGCATTGTGTTTCATTTCATAACAACAAACTAGAACACAACCTTGGACAAGGAACAATACAGATCTTTGGTTCCAATTAAAATCATTTTTAAGATTCAATTGACAAAACAGAGGACATCTTATCAAATAGTGTTTCAACAATACGTACAACAGAAGAGCAAGCATGCAAACAATCATAAGTACCAACAACAATACTGGAGAATGAAGATTAAAGAAGAATTCGGACATTGTATATCATACCTCATACTCTTTGTATGCATCATTCAGAAGCGCTCCAGGCTCCATCACACCAATTCGCAACACATTAAGAGACCTTGCTGAGATACAGAAGAAAAACATGTGTAATGTAGCCAATGCGCCAACAAAACCACACGAACATGTAATGAATGTTTCAAATGCACAATACATAAAACACTCCTAGAGAATTATACCAACCCTTCTATTCAAGTTTTAGTTCAAGTATGAAGTTGACGACCTTTACTGAATATTGTTACAGTTGAAAACCTGACTGTCTTGATAGACAGAAAGGTGCGAACAAATGATTTTGTAAATAACATTGCATGCTCAAAATATACAAAAACAAATTTAAAACTTCTCAGTCTGTCTCACTTATAACTGTCATTTTCTATGGGAGCTCAAAGCCAATTGAGTATGTAAATGTTTCCAGACCCTTCGTAAACACAAAATGTGCACCCTAATCCCAGTCTGACAGATTTTAGACTTGATCAGCACAGGAATACATAACCATGTGGCTACAAGTTTATTTTGTCACTTAACCTATCAGCAAATCACTTTACACCAGGTGTCCACAAATGAATGCAACGCTTTTAAATCACTATAACTCAGGATTAAAGTTAACTAACCATTTGATCTTTTGAACGTATGTTACAGTACTTAGGCAAATACTACAGTTTAAATTAGTTAAGCAATTATATCAAAACCCTTGATTTTCAAAATATTCAAAACCCTCGATTATCAAAATTATTCAAGATTAAGGTTAGACAAATTGATTTTAATAACCATCAATAAGTAACAGAAGATCTAAATATATCATTTAAGACCATAATTTGCTTATAAGTTATTATGGTTGAAGCTGCTAAGAATTAACTAATTTTAATCACCACCACTAATTATTCAATTATTAAATGAAGTAGGAAACACCATATTATTTGGTATTGAATTATGTAGTGGTGAGTTATTAAAACTCAAAGTTCATTAAAATTGTAGTGATCTTTTAGCATTTTCAAGTTTGATTATTTGTTTGAATATTAACTAGTAAAACACCAATTTTTTCTAACTTCCATCAATGTTTATAAATCTCGCACTTAATAAAAAGTTGTCGTACATTATTGTGCTACATTAATTGCAGTTGAATTATTCTTAATGCGTTTGTACATGCATTTGCCTATCTTAGTCACTGTACGTTCATAAATGCATTTAGAGTGATAATCCCATTAAGGAATTATATTCATTTAAAAGCGTTGCGTTCGTTTATGGACACCCGGTATGTCATACTTCTAAATAAGACCCATATGTGCATATGAATACCATTTCGATGACCGATTTCTACTGGTGTAATCAAAACCTACTTGAAACTCTGTGAATGAATTCACAAGATGTGTTGGTAAGAATCCTCACTCCATCCACCTCTGCCAGCAAAGAACACGGTCCATTCATTGGGTACATGTTACATAGTGAAGGAATCGTAAACGAAACATCATCACATGTACATGTGTGCTGTTCGGACATTGCCGAGGAAAGGATACTTGCACCAGTGCTTCCCCAAGCCCTTAACAAACATAATCCTGTCAATCACAAGAACAAAGTAGTCACTCTCTCCCCTGTAGCAAAAGAAGATAATACGAATAAGAGGTATGTAGCATGCACACGCCTACACAATAGTGTCTTTCATACATGTACATGTACATGTACATGTAAGCGCATGCAGTCCCCAGAATTTTACCACTTGTTTTCTGTACTCCAGAATTTTACGACTTGTCATGAAATGTACACACATACATGTATAAATACATGTAGTACAATGATACCTCACATACCATTGCATCTGTACACGTGCCACCTTCTGTTTCAACTGAAGATCAAACTCTGTATCACTTGACTAAAACAGTAATAAAATGATATGAACATTGCCTACATGTATATTACATATGCATGTACATGCACGTGTATTTACCTTAAAGTCAGTTGTTCCTGCCCACATGTACCCATCTCTGTCAATCAGTGCCACAGCTTTTCCATTCAACGTTACAGCTATCTCCATCCAATAGGCTGGAGACTTTTTACCACAATTGACTTCCTAGTGATCATAATAATAACAAAATTGCCTCTGATTGCAAATACATGTACATGTATATTTCTTTAATTGAATGGGTAAATATATATGTACTCCACCCATACATGTACTGTTATTATCAAGTAAACTCAATACCAAAATCGCAACACATTATTTTCTACCATGTTTCCATAAGTGCAAGATGCAACTCACATGACTTAAAGTGGCAGTCTCTTAATATTTGCAAATTTGCTCTTCCCCCTGCCCCACCCCACCCTCTTATTTGACAGCTCCTAAGCATGACCACTATGCCTTCAGTTTATTGAGATCAGATACACGTACTAATAGAAGCACAAAGTTTCCTTCTCATTGTCCTTAACATGACAACACTAGTAACCAGCAAGACCAAGAAAGCATCAATTGCACAGTTGAGGACACTCCAATCCATAAGTGTCAATTTTGTCAGTGTTCCAATCAAAGACCAGCACCTCTAAGCATCTTAAAACTATCAAAACAGCTGGTCAAGTATCTAATGTGGTTGTCAATATTAAACAAAGCTACACGTACACACACATATAGTTAATCAATAGTGTGATGAGGTTATGCGATGTACATGTATTTAGCAAACATCAATATCTGCAATGGTACTGAAGCATGCAAAGGTCACACTGCTCATACAAATAGACCTCTAGCTTAATACAGGCAACAAAATGTAATAAGGGAAGCAATACCACAAAGTTGACAATTAGGGTGGGTGTAATCACCCATCCCACCTACAACACTTCTAAGAAAATGTATGTGTTACTATAGATCACAGGAACTACCATACAAATGTACATGTA
Source organism: Spongilla lacustris (assembly GCA_949361645.1). NCBI lineage: Eukaryota > Metazoa > Porifera > Demospongiae > Spongillida > Spongillidae > Spongilla > Spongilla lacustris. The sequence goes on along the minus strand of OX442427.1, from coordinate 4,578,651 downwards.
CATGTTACATGTACATAATTCGAAGACAGGTAACACACCCTTACTGTGCAACAAACAGTTTCTTAAGAAGTCAATTATTATTTATGCAAGTATCCGCCACAAATACACTGAAATACGTAGGCACAATTTCCAAACTTAGCACTGATTAAACTAACATATTGTGTTGCATCAAGGTGACTGAGCAGGTACACACGATCCTCAACAGTAACAATGACACAGCTGCTGTCTTTGAACACAGGTGCCCAGCAACCAGGCTTAGATGATGCATCTATGAAGCATGCAAGATACAATGTGTGTCACAATGCAACAGATATGACCAATGATCAAACTTTGCAAATAATGGGTCAAATGAACATAATAAAATCAAGTGAGTTTAACAAATTCCACTTATTATAATACAATACACATGTAGCTGTGCACATGTATTTGGTACCCATATACAATCTGCTGTACATGTTTTGTACCTTGCACCTAATTTTGAATCACAACTTCAGATAAGCATGCTGAATTCCACGTATAACATAACAATGATGTACATGGATGCAATAGTATTGACCTGGTAGAGGTGTCAGCTTCTTGACACGGATTTCATCTTTGGTCCTGTCAATGTCAACGATGACATAAAACTCAGTGTTATACGTCATCACGGCAAAGCCTCCAAGTCCTTTGTCTGTATAGAAGAACTTGCACTCCTGCACACGACTAGCCTGTATCTCCTACAATGGTAAAAAAAAAAACTATGTAACCAATGTGGTACTACATTCGTACGCACTGAGGCGTGTACATGTAACGTTAGTATTGTGATATGCACCATCAACTTGTCTTAACTCCAAATCAGAGTTATGCCATACGTGTACACACCAACATCGATAAACATACGAAGTATAGTAACCCTGTAGGTAATATAATGATAATATATGTATATACATGTACAATATATATATGGAGATTAGTTGAATTACATGTACATGTAGCTGATTTATTAGATGTTTGAAATCTCATTACTGCTGCTAGATCTATCTATGGACTAGATCTGTCTTTTGCAAGCACATTCGGATATTGCAAATATCTACATTTTCGATATGGTGAAACTGCTAATGCTTAGAGAACTCAGACAACAGAGATAATGCCCACTCATTCCAACAGTCAAACCCAAATCTCCTTGATCCAGATATTTCAAGAAGTGCCTTGTCTTTGTCTCCATTGAAGTCTATTAGCGGCTATGCAACAGCACCAGGTAAACAAACACACAAGATAACAAAACCAACAATACATTTACAACCCCCCCCCCCCCCCCCTCCAAGCAAACAGCTAAGGCTATTAGTTTATGCATTCTGAATGAGATAAAAGTTCAATTTTTAAAGCACGTAATAACTCTACCCAGAGATACATGCACCATCTTTTGATTGAGACAGCACTGTGTGGCCATAAGCTAGAATGTGAGTGATAAACAAGGATCAAATGAGCTTGCTTCCGCTTGTATCTATTGTTACCTACATGTACTAGTACTTCATCTGCCCTATACATTCAATGGTTCAGTCGCTGATGTAGTTTCCCATTTCACATAGATTGGATCCCAGTGAACCTGATCGAGTTCGATATTTTGCCAGGTTGGGCAATGTTAACTTCTATATAAGCTTTATTAGAATGTCGTTACAATGATGCACAACTGAAAAATATGTGATTTGGCTCCACCATGGAAGAGAGATGGTTTATTTTGCTATGAAAAGGGGGTGGGATTTTCTGTATCTCTTGGTAAGAGATGGAGAAATAGTATTTTAAGGGAAAACATACAACAGCCCAGGTGTGGTATAGCATTACTGTTTGTATGTGTGTGCATGTGTGGTGGTGTCCACATAAGAGATATACTGAAATGCTACTGGTGGTATAAATGGTAATTGGAAATTCATTTACATGTACTAAAAAGTCTATGCAAACAAAGGATACATCAAATTGGCTTATAGATGTACATGTACATGTAGGATTTAATCAGTACGCACTAATTCCACATCTAAACCGATTTTTTTTATGTCCTTTGGATCTCAACAGGTACACCAAATGACATTTTACAACTCTCACCCTTTGAATTATGCGGCTGTATAACAACTGTCCATTAATATCGTAGACTATCATGGATCCATCCTCCAGCACACAAACAAGATTCTCTGAAGTAGTCCAACCAAGTTCTACAACACGCCCTCCTTCCCACTGGGAAAAAAAAATACAGACTTTTAAAGTTGTGCTGAACAGGTATAATTGCACAATCACACATCAACACACACGCACATACACACACACACGTACACATACACACATACTCACAAAACTTACAGGGATTGTTGCTATCTTTTTCCCAACAAGTGTATAAATGGTTATCTCTGGTTTAGATGAGGCCTGCCTTTGCTTTGGCATGAGTGCTGGACAGCAACAGAGTTAGCAAAACATCCATTAAGCCATCAGTTAGCAATGTGAATAAAAGTTCATTAAGTGACTGAGTACATGTACATACCGACAGGCCCAGCAAAAGGAGACATGGCCACAAGGTTGTCTGCCAGATTTATTCCCCAGTCCAATTCATAGTTCATGTAACGCCTAAAACAGTGAGGTTTGTTGTTAGGTTAGAGAGAAGTAAGGATCAAAGTTTACAATAACAGCGTAGTGATATACACAGCAGCATCGAGGGAAGGGATGAGGAGTATACCCCCCCCCCCCTCCCCACCCAACCCAACAAATACAGTTCATCCATTAGGTATACTAAAATATACTAAAATTGATGGAAGTGCCTGGCAGCTGATAATACCGCCGTATTTATTACTATTCTGCTAAAGCATGTTTCTATGCAATTGTACCATGTTTTATGATGTACTATTATAGTGCACAAATTGAAAAGCATCTGGCCACCCCAGACACTTTCCCCACCCTAGCCAATCCCATTTTCTACCTCTCGTTCTGAAATCCTGGATCCCCAACGTCTCTCATATCATTGACCCTGGGCACATGCAGTACTGTCATGGAGTCTAACTCCTATTTTGAGGGGTGTTAGTAGAATGGGGTGGGGTAGTGTAAGGGTTAGTAGTGATAATGGGGGGTGGAGTAGTAGTACTAGGAAGGGGGTGGGGTTAGAAGTAAGGGAGACATAATAGTAGTAGTATGGTAAATCTATGGTTATATGAACTACATGTGCATGTACATGTACAGTACATGTCTGTACATAATTTGATCATGTGTGCCCTAAGTTATACCGACAGTTATAGTTTGTATAACCACAGTCTGGGTAACTAGTATTAGGTTGTGCATGGTAGTGCATGTAGGTAAAAGGGGATCAAAGGTCCCCCCATTTAATGTGGCAACTCCCCTTATAATGCTTCCATGTGGGTATACTGTTTTTCAGCACTGTCCAGTTGGGATGTGTGAAGTGTTTTGTCCAATGTGTACTCATGATTGAATTGCCAACTTGTGGTTGGCCTGGGTCACATACATGTATATGTACATGTATATGTATATGTACAGTGTACGTGTATAAGTATGCCACACATCCAGCCACACAGTGTGAATTTTATGAATGCTGCATATATGCTTTTGAGTGGCCTGCTGCTACTTTGTGGTATGGGTAGTGATGGCATTATTATCATAATAGCCTAGGTATATGTACATTGCATGAGATTGATTTCTTAATATTCAGAGCCTGATATTGCATGTACATTTCAGTTTGATGTGGCCACACCCTCGTATATTTATGAAGGGTCTGGAAACATTTGCATACACAATTGATTCAGATTTGTTTCAAAAGATTAATGTTAAGGTCAGCATACACTGGGCGACTTCATGCCGACTTGTCGCATGCAACTCGAATGAATATGGGTATAAGTTCCATAATTGTTTAGTTTACTGATGGTTTGCAGAACATTTGTCCATATTCATTTGAGTTGCATGCGACAAATCGACTAGAAGTCGCCCTGTGTATGCCGGCCTTTACGTCACGTCATAGGAATGAAATTATTTATGTCAAATATTAAGTTCGCCACAGGTACAACAACATTCAGATTGTATGGGAAGTACTGCACAATAGTACTGCCATTTATATGTGGAGGACACAGTACTGCACATAATATGTGGAGTACTGCACATTATATGGTGGGTATTTGATATGCATGGTTTACCAATGACATCTTGTACCATGCAGTGCTAATATATATGCCAGTAGCCCTATTACAATTCAACTATAGACATGTACATGTGCGTTGGACTTCATATTCAGTGATCAACTTTCAGGTTGGGCACAGCTACATGTGCAAAGTTTGCTCTACGCAGCAGGAGGAACTCAACTTCTTAAAATGTGTTCGCTTCAGCAGGTCTTTTCAAGGTATTGATCATATCTAGTTGTTTCGGCCGGCCTTGTCATGTTCTAAGGTTCCATGCACCTTGCATGACAGGACGACACGTACTTATGGATATCTAAATATCCATGATGTACATAACGCGCTACCGCCACAATAATGTTCATATGCTTGCAATAGCTATCTTCTCGCCATCTATAAATCACTCACTTTACATAGATATCTCCAAGTGGATTCCAGTCTGCAGTTGCGCTTGCCTGAATATCCGCTACACGTTCTGCCATGTCTGTCGTCGTTGTATTCTTATGATTTATGTCCTGAACCGGAACCACAAAAGAATGGTTTGGGTACCCGAGTTCGATTATTGTCATAACAACCGAAATACAGTGCACCATGGAAGAATCAGCTGCATCCGAAACTTTATGTAGGTGCCTGAAAGTATTCGAAATGTTGAAATGCTTTATTGCTGGTGCGTAGTGAGACAAGATGCTGATGGCGATATCGTTTTGGACAGTAATGAAGAGCCACAGAGAGAGGGCGGGGATGAACTAGTAATTCTTGATCCCAGTCATGTAAGTGGCGCCATTGTATGCTACTCAGTAGCATCATCCATACACCATGGTATTTTCTAAACAGCCTTTGATGACAAGGGTGCAAGCAGCACTTAATGTGCAACTGAAACGTCAGAATGAAAAGTTGGAAGTGGATCTGAAGGAAAAGGTATTATAGTCAAGCTTTATATTCAACTTGTCCAGGAGTTGCTCTTTGTATATTCACTAGCTTCAAACACTCAAAGAAGTGTGTCAGAGGAGAGAGAACCTGGGCGTTGAACTGTATGGAGTTCAGCAACAACTGGCGCGTCAACAGATGGTGATGGAGAAGGAGTTAGATGAGCTTGCAGCCTTAAAGCAGACAAGAGAACAAAAGGAAATCATCCTTTCCCAGGTGAAAGATGTGCATCAGAAACTAAAAATGCAATTAAAGAAAACTGAAGAACAAGGTACATGTATACTACACTGGTCTGTATCTTGGACCTCACTGCATAAGTTCCATTTATAGCGGATAAGCTACGCGATGAAATGGAGCACACAGGAGCCAAGTTGCACTACCTTGATGAGGCTTATCAGGCAGTTCAGAGTGACATCGCTGTAACCAAGAGAGCTGCTGAGAAGACTGTTGCCGATGTTCTAAAAGCCCAAAATGAGAAACTACAGCAGGTGAACTCTGTATATGGTGTGTCTGCATTGTTTACGATGCTTGTTCTTTAGGACTTATATCTAGAGCAAATGAACAAGCAAATATATCAGTTAGAAGATCAAATTAAGCTGTATCATGCTCAGCATACTGCACAGGCCGAAGAGAAGAAGTTTCTTCGAGAAGCTGTGTCTGAAGCTAACATGGAATTAGAAGTATGGTGGTGTACCCATGTTTGTATTGCAGCTTGCAATCAAGTACAATAATGCACACAGACACTGCAGATGGAAAAGAAGAAGCTTTTGCAGCAATGGAACAGCTCATTGATTGGAATGGCCAGGCGGGATGAGGCATATAGTGCTATGCTTGCTGCAATGAAGTGGGATATATCTACTTGCAATGATGGTTCTCATGATATTTGTTTCATTTATAGCCTTCAGAAGCAGCAAATCATCAATATGGACGGAGAAATTGAAAATCTCAAGAAAGGCATTGTAAAGGAACAAGAAAGAAATGAGCACCTGACAATGCTTGTCAATAAGGCTGATGCTGATATCAAACATGTCCGTCATCAGATAGAGCAGTCAGCTGTTAAGAAAGATATGCTTCAAAAAGAGTACATGACCTTCACAAGCATGCTGCATGAAGCTGAGCAGTCATTGGCCAAAACTACAGCTGTAAGTACAAGCACACTTTTAGCCATTCATTGGATTGGACATGTAGTAACGTACTAAATATTGCAGGATTGCACTATGAAGATAAATGAACTAGACATGCTTCGCACACAAATTGAAAGGGAAGCAGCAGAAAAGAGGAAGTTAGAAGATGCTGTAATGGAAAAATTGATGCAACAACTGACAATGGACAAGGCTACGAAGTATACAAGAAAATCAGCTGAGAAGCTTCGGAAGAGAACTGAAGAAATGGTGAATTTGGCATGAATTGATTAATTAGTCTATCTACATATGAACCAGTATAATAATGTACATGCATATTTCATGTATATGAAGGTGTGTTTCCAAGTATTTTATTTGTACCCTTTTCTATGCAGGAAATAGCTCTTTCTGTTGTTGAAAATGAGTCTGCACAGACAACTCTACAAATTTCAGGAGTGACTTCTCAACTTAAACGATTACAGCAGATGCTTGATGACCAAAATGAAACATTACAAACACAAAATAACTTGATTACTGTGTCCGAGACAGAAATAGTGCGAAACAGTGCCCTTATAGAGAGAAAGCAAACACAGACAGATCAGTTGAATAAAAAGATATTGCTCAAGATCAGCAAAATGGAAGGAGTAAGTATGTAGCATTTGTATGCTAATAAGATCATGCATTGTATTTATATATTTATTTATTTATTTTTATGCTATGATGCATTTCCATTTAGGGTGAGGATTATGGCCCACTTGAAATTAAAATTGAAGAGTTGCAGAAAAAGATATCTGACAGTCTTGAGGCATCTTTACAGTTGCAGCAGTTTTGGCTACGTCAGCAAAATGATGTAGTCAAAGTCACACTTGCTTTGGATGATGAAGATAAGCTGGTTGATAACCTGAGAAAGCAACTGCTTATTTTAGAACAAAAAAAGCTGAGAGTTGATGGTACATTCTTCAGTCACCTTTTGCATTTAATTGATCCTGATGTCTCTTCTGTCAGGTGCTCTTTCACAAGAACAGAAGGAGTGTGCCCAAATACAGCACAAAATTGCTTCACATCAGAATGATATGATAAAACTCAACATCCTCATTGCTGAAAAGCGAGGTCTGCAGGAGAGGCTGGAGGAAAAGAATGTTTTATCAGAAAATGATTTCACTCATGCTTTAAAGGTTCAGTGAGGTTCCACTTATATCTTACTAATTGTACTGTATTCCAGGAAGCTGAGCTGGAATGCATTGAACTGCAAGCAAAGGTAGAACAACTGGATGAGGAAAAAGAGCGGCTATTGAACAGCCTGATTGAAGCAGAGTAAGTGAATTCACAAACTTAATCATTTATAGAACCTACAATTAATACTTGGATATAATGGTACATGTACACCTTGTTGCTTTGTGGTGACTTTATGGAACGTTTTACATACAAGTTTTGTTGCATCCAGGAGTAGCATGTTAACCTCCAGGCAGTGAATAGTACACCACTGTTACTATACAATAGAAATCAAATAATGTTGTGGGAAAAGAAAATTCAAATTGCAAAAGAGACCCATGATGCTGTTGATTCGAACGTTGGTCAGGCTGAAATAAAAGCAATGAAATCAGAGATTCACCGAATGCAGGTGAGACAGAGGATTTATTGTTTCACTGTTGAAGCCTTCATTTAATGTAGGTACGTTATGAGCAACTGATGAAACAGCAAGAAAAGATGATACAAGATATGGAAAAATGTGTGTACAGACGAGAAACAATCATTCTTAGGTTCGTTATATATTGAGTTGTGAACACAAGTGAATCTTATTTCCTCACCAGTGAAGATGCACAAACCAAGGCATCGAACACTGATAACACGCATGGTGCACTGCGAAGAAAACTGGCTGATACACAGCGTTCAATTCAACAAGCTTCTACAGACATAGCTCAGTATGTACATTATATTTTACCAACAAATTCTATAAACGTATGCTATATGTAGGTACGAAGCTCAAATTGAGCATTTAACAGAAACACAGAAAACCCTTTCTTCACAACTTACTGATAAGCTTCAAGTGACTCAGAAACTTAAGATTGATTTCGATGAAATGGAAACTACTTTACAACAATCTAATGGGCTTAAGTGGACGGTAAATTTACATTACATGCTATATGTACGTCGCTGTGATTCCAATGCTATACAGGGTATCACTGAGCTTTCCGTTAAACAACTGAGACTCAAGCAGTTGCTCTCGGCAAAAGATGGAAAATACCAGTGGTTAGCAAAGAGTGACACAAAACGCAGTCAAGACACTCAACGCGAGTATGAAAAGCTACAAGCTGTGCAGGAAATTATAAAGAAGTTAGAAGCTGATTTCCCCTCTCTTGAAGCCACCCTACAGCCTGCACTTACATCTGTGAACACTCGAATAATCAAGCCTTCAGCAAGTAGATAATTGCAAGAACAATGAGAGATAGGGAAAGAGTGAGAGGAGAGCGAGAAAATACACGAAGGGAATGAGAGAGGAGCGAGAATTTGAAAAAGACACAGGAAGGGTGTGTATATTTTAAAAAACCAAATCATGCTGAATTAAATCACGTGCACCCAATTTATAATAACGGATGTGAGCGCGGACGGCATGATATTTTCGGAATGGAACTGTGAAATTACGCTGGGCAAGAGTAATGTAAATATACATGCCGTGGGCTCCAGAAGTTGACATGTCCAGTGCCTCCATAAAGGTTAGTATTGGTTCGGCAGTGGACCATGTGGCATGTCTAACGTTTGGTACTTTACTAGAAATGTGGGCTGGTCCTCTAGGCTGAATTCATGTTTCGCGCATCTTATGGTATGCGTCTGTACAAAAACAACTCCAGCATGCAATTTTTTTTAAAACAAGCATGTGTAGAAATAAAACACAAAACTAAACTGTATATAATGTGTTGTTTGTGAAATAAACAGGGGAGGCGTTGTGGTTAACACGTGTTTGTCGCGACCATCTTGATTTTTTATTTTCTGTATACATGTATGTGCATATATTAAGTGTGAAGAGTGAGCGCAATCAACTTCTTGCAACCTGTCAGCAGTAACTTTAATGCTCCATGTCATACATAGCATATGTATGTAAAGTTTTTTTTGGTCATGCACATGTACAGTTCACACCCACATTTATGTTAAATTGATAACTAGAGACCTTAGTATGAATATCTCAAGCTTGATATGTACTTAGAGAATAACATTAATACTTGCACTATGAATCCCTGACGATAGAATACAGGTATAAATGGCTTGTTGAATGATAGAGGTCTCACCATGATGTTGATTGATACAGTAGATATATGTTCATGATTTTATTATTATCAATCTCAATAATTCCAGAAACGAAATTCACGCTCTTCAGATTGTGAACTTGACTTTGATGGTGAAACGAAGCGGGTGTGTCTTCAGTCAATCTGGTATGCATTTACAATGTCAACTGTGTTATGTGTCAGGGTGGGAGGCACTCAGGGGTGATGTGGCAGACACTATGTGGTATCAACAAACTAAATTAATGTGTTGATGCATTGGTATGTACACACTTTTGTAATAAATGAATAATAAAAGCTTCAGTGACCAGTGGCTACATGTACATTAGATCCAGTCATAATTATCTTGTCACAGGGGTTATTTTGTTGAGAACAATCAGTGCACATTCATCTGTATACCAACATGAGCTTGTTATATCAAAATAATCTAATGGCTTATTTCAAGAAAGAGTAGTACTAGTACTTACATGTATTAGCAAGGCTACGACACAGTGGTCAAAAAAGAGACCAACATCTCTCTCTCTCTCTCTCTCTCTCTCTCTCTCTCTCTCTCTCTCTCTCTCTCTCTCTCTCTCTCTCTCTCTCTCTCTTTACTTAGACCATTCTGATGCACTCTCTCTTTCTCTCTCTCTCTGTCTCTCTCTCTCTCTGTCTGTCTCTCTCTCTGTCTCTCTCTCTCTGTCTCTCTCTCTGTCTCTCTCTCTCTGTCTCTCTCTCTCTGTCTCTCTCTCTCTCTCTCTCTCTTTACTTAGACCATTCTGATGCACTCTCTGTCTGTCTCTCTCTCTCTCTGTCTCTCTCTCTCTCTCTCTCTCTCTCTCTCTCTCTCTCTCTCTCTCTCTCTCTCTCTCTCTCTCTCTCTCTCTCTCTCTCTCTCTCTCTCTCTCTCTCTCTCTCTCTCTCTCTTTACTTAGACCATTCTGATGCATGAATTGCTTTATTGCCCTAGTACTGTAATTTATACATATTATTTGCATTCCTTAGTCAACCAGAAAGCCCAAAAGCCTCTGTGGAAGGACAGGCAACATCCCATGTGGCTCCAGCTTCACCCCTCATTGAAAGATGGTGGAAAACATTTACATCATTCTCAGCAGAGCATAAGGCGGCAGCACTACAAGGACTGGTTCCTCGGTAGGGCTGGTTCCTCTGTTGTGTGTACATGCTTGTGTAGGGGGGATTGTTTTTGTACAACAGAGAGAAGAGAGTATGGAATCTTTCAGGAAATGTGGTATATGTACAGCTTCTGTGGTTACACATAAAATAAGTTGGCATTGCCCTTGTTACTACACTGTGACATAATCTCATAATCCATACATGTGTTCATGTGTTTTACTACACTGTGACATAATCTCATAATCCATACATGTACATGTGTTCATGTGTTTGTGAAAGGAAATTCACGAGAACTGTAACCCTACATGTAGTTGTGTATATATATTTGTGTAAACCTGTACATAAGACTTTGATACATAATGTATATTACATGTATGTTCCATTTTTAGCTGTGGTGCCACACACCTCAAGTACTTAATGGAATTGATAAGGCAAGTTGAATATGCACCCTTGTTGATTGTACTGTACACATGTAGCTCTAGTTTGTCTTAATAAGCTGAATGTGACACTGTGTGGAGATCTGGAGGCTATTGTTGGATCTTTGCTGTATGTGTGCTGAAGTGTGGGTGATGCTGAGTATTAATATAAACTTTTCCCTTAGACCGCAGTTTCAGAGGGACTTCATTTTATTGCTGCCAAAGGAGGTGGGTCACTCACACTACATGTATTCCTTAATGCTTTCATTTTACCCAATGTGTTATATACATGGTACTCATGCACATACCACTGTTTTCCCCGTTTCTAGCTGGCTCTCCATGTTCTTTCATTTCTTGATGCAAAGGATCTTCTAGTGGCAGCTCAAACATGCCGGACATGGTTTACACTCTGTGAGGACAGCCTGTAAGCTTCTTGCAGCATATTGTGCATGTTGTGTATGCATGTATGTTCAGCTGTTGATCCTCATGTGTGCAAGCTTCGTGTGGGCAGGTGTATCATACATGCACTGTAATTTCATTGATTAGATTGTGGAAAGACAAATGTAGAGACTTTGACACAGAAGAGTTGATTTCATTAACAAAGTCATCTGCAAAGAAAAGGACATTAGGACCTATTGTTAACAACCCCTGGAAGCAGGCAAGCACAATTCCACACTGGTTTGCTTTTATCTCAGCACGTGCAACTGCAGATACATGTATCTGTATGTATGCTTTGCTGCAGTCAGAATTCACACACACACACACACACACACACACACACACACACACACACACACACACACACACACACACACACCTAAAAAGTACTGTGTTCTTTGTTAAGAAAGTCTGACAGATTTATTAGGAGATGTGTAGATGTACATGTATATGTGGTTGTGTTGGATAACTGACATTGTTCCAGGCACAGAACATATGTACATGCACATGTATTGTTGCATAAGACGTTTGTGTGCAGTCTTATACTGCACCACTGTGTCATTTCATTGTAGCTGTACCTCAGAAAGCACAGGATTGCATACAACTGGAAGCATGCAGACTTGACTCAAGCGAATAGAACAAAAACCCTTAAAGGTCATGAAGATCATGTGGTATGTACAGGATGTTCATGTACATGTAGCACACGTCCATGTGCATGTATAGTAGGACGAAATCACCTCCATTTGTGAGTAGTGTGTCATCCTGGTACATTTACATGTTTGCTGCTCAACAAGTATCCAGATGAATTACATGTACCATGTGATGAGTTAACAGGGTGATTTACATTGTACATGTACATGTAGCCTCCAAGTACATGTACATGTAGGCTAACATTGTCTCTGATACTGTGAACAAAACGTTCTTCCATTTTGATTATGAGCTTTTATCATTCCTTTTGGCACTGTACTTTTGAACACACTTTTGCACCTGTATCTTACCAGCGCAATTTCTGCTGGTGCTTCACCCCATGGGTTTTTCATGCACAGGTGTAGAGCCCTGGTTTGTGGTGTTGATAGGTTGTGGTACACACAGCAGAAAACCACAACTTATTGTTTAGAGCGGCTTCATTCAGGGAACTTGAATCAAGAAGTACATGTAGGAATGGTCTATCAGCCATTGTGTTAAAATGTCTCTTCAATTTGAATCACAAAGTTCACTTGTTTTGAGATTTGCACTGCATTATTTTGACTACACTTTAGTATACATGTACATCTGATACTCCATAACTTTTCCCAACTATAATAGAATTATGTTTTTTATCAAGACATGTAGGTCTCTCTCCCTACTATCAGTACTGGTACATGATTTGCTTGCAATGTGACCTGCTTGTAACAAGCAATAGACCTAAACTTCTCACCAGTTAGCTGTATGTGGTTTGCCCAAGGTTAGTGGGTATGGGCGTAATTGGTGTAATTGTCAGTACCACAGACTGGAGTGAAGGATCACAATTGGAAGTTAGATTTCCATGCTTCATTTTTCTGGCTGAGTACCACTATCCTGAAGACTCAGTTTTTAAAGACTAATATACAGTGTACATGTATGTTTCAACCAACTGAACTTTCAAAGAATAGGTTCACATTTTTAGTTTAAGTGTGATTGTCAATAGTCTGCTAAAATGTAAGACTTTGGGGACAGAGTGATGTGTTTGCAAGCATCCAGCTTTGGGGTTTGAGCATACAGCTCTATGAGGTGGCATTACTTTGTGTGCAGGTGGCATAGTTGAGGGTTTCATCGGGGCAGAGGAACATGGTCCCCACATTAGGCTTTTTAAGAATAATTAGGGTAAAAGGTGTTCCACACATGCACACTACAATGTCTAGCATCATTCTTTAAGCATATTTGTACAAGGTCTTGTCATTAGAACACCCAGGCTGCATGTTTTACTACAGGCATGTTGTACATTTGATGATACAGGGATGTTGTGCATTTGATGATACAGGCATGTTGTACTTGTGGCATTCTTTCATAGCACACTACTGTTAATAGGACTTGCAGTGTATATAAGAGTCCATCAAAACATTGCACTAATATTATATGTTATGGCTTGCTTGATCCATTGCCTGTGTGCTTTTAGAAAACACTACTCAGTAACACAAAATGTGCCTTTAAATGTACGCTGTCATTTTATGAGGGTAGTGACTTTTTTTTTTTAACATGTACACACTGTACATGTAAGTCACGAATGCTCAGTTGATCTGATTTGTAAGGTTTGTGTGCCACAGAGCCTAAATGCACTTTTTTTTGCACAGGTTACATGCTTACAGTTCTTTGGCAATCGGATTGTCAGCGGTTCAGATGACAACACATTACGCATTTGGAGTGCCAGTACTGGAAAGGTGCAGTGTTCAGTAGCTGGTGTGTGCATATGTAATGTTTGGCGACATTCATATATTCTTTGTTTGGCAGCATTTAAAAACTTTGCTGGGTCACACAGGAGGTGTCTGGTGCTCTCAGTTTGATGGAATTGATGTTGTCAGCGGTTCTACGGACAGAACATTAAGGGTATGTGTTCATGGTTCCTTGTGTTCTTGTTGCTAATACTGCTCCTCTTAACATCATTTGCAGGTGTGGGATTCAGACACTGGGCTGTGCCGTTTTGTTCTTCATGGTCACACCTCAACTGTTCGCTGCATGTCCATGAGTGGAAAGATTGGTGCGTATCTGTGGTGTCCTATATATTGACATGTACATGTACCTATTACTTTCAACGCTTTTACCCGCCCTGTATGTGTATATTGGTTTTTGCGGATTATAAATGTCCTTGTCTGCCGCAGTGTGCAGTATATCCTTTTCGATATTATTTGCAATGGCTTATCCACTTTACATATGAGATTGTTTGAGAATACTATATTCTGTGGTGCACCTTTTTTGGTAATTTATATGTGCAATATGGAATATGTTTTTGGTTTGTTTTTGTTGTTGTTTTGCAGTGGTTAGTGGATCTAGGGATGCCTCACTGAGAGTATGGGACATAGAGACTGGGAAATGCAAGCAGGTCTTGCAAGGTCACGTTGCTGCTGTCAGGTGGTAAGTCATCTGTGATACAGTGTAAATGTGTGGAGGTATCACGAGTGTATTCAGGACATGGAAATACCGTGCCGTTTGTGCACATGCTCAAAATTAGTGTCAATACATTTACTAGATCTGAGCACTTTTGTATGAGCAGGATAGGCACTTCCCATGGTCATAAATTGTTCTTCTGCAGTGTCATTGACATACATTGTATATACATGTATATGGGACAGCACGTTGTACTAAACAACACATCTTCGCGACGGTGCTACCTTTTCCTTTCAAATTTCATACACTTGTTCTCACACCATTTCTCTGTGTGAAAATTGATTTTTGTGATCTACATGTACACCTTTTCCGTGCCGTGGATACAACAATCGTTAACCCCGCGGGTTAGAAATCCACATTTCTCCAAGTACGAGTGTTGTAAACGTGTCAAATTCAGAGTGTGCATAGAGGAGTCCTGTAGCTATTGATTTGTTCTGTTCGTTAGTTTCTGAATCATCCGTTACGGAGATACAGTTGAGCAAACTACAGGCACATTTTCCCGCTTGATTCGTGCCAATGATATAATCACCACCTTCCCATTCACTGAGTGGGACACGATTTGCCAAAATCATTAGCGCGAATCGAGCAGGAAAATGTGCCCGTAGTTTGTTCAACTGTATCTCCGTAACGGATGATATAGAAATAAACGAACAGAACAAATCAATAGCTACAGGACTCCTCTATGTGCAACCCGAATTTGACGCGTTTTCAACACTCTTACATGGAGAAATGAGGAATTCTAACCCACAGGGTTAACGATTGTTGTATCCACGGCACGGAAAATGTGTAGATCACAAAAATCGATTTTCACACAGAGAAATGGTGTGGGAACAAGTGTACGAAATTTGAAAGGAAAACGTAGTACCGTCGCGAAGATGTGTTGTTTAGTATAACGTGCAATTTTTATAGTGATAAAATTATAACCCATTTTGCTGGACACTGTCCCATATACAATGTATGTGTGTCATACATTGTATGTGTACTTATTATTTTACACTGTATGCAGTACATATATATGCAGGAACGACTATACATGTGTATCACACTCTTTATCTTGTGATCTACATGTATGATGTACAATTTGCTCTCCTGTAAAGTTGCCAAACTGTTTGTGAACTTGCATTATAACACTGTTATACTTTTAATTATGAGTCTTGTATTACCCTGGAGGTGCGATTTGGGGCAATCATGCTACATGTACCTACCCTGAAGTAGCATTCTATTCATGGGCCTGAATTTTACACTGTGTCAAAACACTTGATATACATGTGCATGTACATGTGGGAGAGCTGAGGGGGTGATGTAATGACTCAAATATACATACATATAGTACCAAGTATTATGTATCATATTATAGTGCATGCATACTTTGATGAGGCATCTCCTTTAAACCAATTTTTGTGGTACGCTTTAATACAATAAACAACCTAGTCTAGTGTGGCAGTTAAAGAGCCACAGCTATCAGTGCTGTAAAACAGCAATTACAATTTAGTAGCTGTATACAAATGAAACTCATGAAGGATTTTATGCAACGTGCTAGTAAACCTAACCTACACTGTACATGCACAATTTCCCTCTAGAATAGGTGACAAGGCACATTTCAAATCTGTCCAATCAATTTATTGGCTGAATGAGGATATACATTTACAATAGTAAATGCACATAATATATGGCAAGCATAGTTTATGTATTCAGTTGAACCAAAAACTGTAGCAGTGCTCCTTGCTGCACTGCAGCTGATTTATTTTGAAATTGAGGTTTGCTAGAATGCAGAAAAGTACAAACTGAACTGAAACATTCTTGATTGACTTGTAGTGTCCAGTTTGATGGTCGTTATGCTGTGAGTGGAGCTTATGACTACCTCGTAAAAGTCTGGAATCCTCTTCAGGGTACATGTGTGCATACATTGCAAGGTCACACAAACAGAGTCTACTCTCTTAGGGTGAGTGGTATGTGGTACATGTGAGTGTCTAGTTTGTCTACAGTGTACATTTGCAGAGTGGGGTGGAGGGTTAGTGTATGTGGTCTATATGTTTACTTGCTTCCTGTCTTTGTGTAGTTTGATGGTGTGCATATTGTAAGTGGTTCTTTGGATACTTCAATAAGAGTATGGAATGTAGAGACTGGACAGTGCATTCATACTCTGACAGGTAACCTGATGTCTCAAGATGGTGTGTGTTGTGTGTTAGTTTGCTGGGATAAAGACCCTCATATTCGTTTTTGAATCTGAAAACGTTACAGAAATGGTCTGCATGCAGGCAAAACTTTTGATTGGGCTGTACAGGTATCATAGATTGTTGGTCTGGACACAATTCTAAAATCTTAAATATATGTCAAGAATGCAGTTTTAAATGTGTAGAACTAGCTTAGATCACATGTAATATCCTCTTATGTTACTAGGGACAAAGGACACCAATCATTTGCCATATGTTGCTTTTTCAGTCAGTTAGATAGTTTGTTGTGCATGTAAATACAATTTTGAAGTTTATCTACACCTGTAGCACTAAGTTCAGTAGTTGTCTTTTTTATTAAGAGTCAAATTAATAGCAATAGTTATAGCATACATGTAGCCATAAATTGTAAGTGGATAATTTGATATGCAAATTCCAATATTGTGCTATGTTTCATAATCCAGATGCACTTGTACATGTATGTACTTGTTACAATCCTTCTACATGTATGTAGATGCACATACATGTGTACCTGTGCTTTGTTCATAATATTTGTAATTTCCATTTCAAAACTGCTTTTGCACCTACATGTAGGTCATCAATCACTAACAAGTGGAATGGAACTTAAGAAGCACATCCTAGTCTCGGGAAATGCAGACTCCACCGTTAAGGTAACATGATGGCAGTCTATGTGAATACTATCACCACATGTACTGTAAATACATATAAAGACCCACAGAAAGTTTATTGCAAGTTTAGCACAATACATGTATGTCTCTGCTGCTTCCATCAAGCATCTGCCATGATATGCTTAGCATCCAGTAAAATACAACCTGACAAATTACTTCAACCACACAATACAAAAAAATGCAGCCACCTACCTCTTCACGTGGCTCTACATGTACATGTATGTGTATTCAGATCATGACATGTATTATTTCTTTTAGGTCTGGAACATTATTAGTGGTCACTGTTTGCATACTTTACAAGGGCCAAATAAGCACCAGAGTGCCGTGACTAGTCTGCAGTTTACTGATGACTTTATAATAACCAGCAGTGATGATGGCACTGTAAAAGTATGGGATTTGAATACTGGAGAATTCATTAGGGACCTGGTGACTTTGGATACTGGTGGACGTGGTAAGGCACTGTGATTGCTGGAGTAATGTACACTCTGTAGACCTTGCATTCCCGTTACTGCAGGTGGAGTGGTGTGGAGAGTGAGATGCTCGGACAGAAAGCTTGTTTGTGCTATAGGGAGCCGAAATGGTGTTGAGGACACAAAACTGGTTGTTCTTAATTTTGACGTGTGAATGCCTGTCATTGAGTGACAGGAAGCGTATGTGCCACGTTATGTACGTTGCACACAGGAGCCAGGAAAATCTACTCTGCCTCTCCACTCTTCAGACATGAACTCACTCCGTCGTGTTGTCTTGTTACAGTTGGTGGTGGTGATGTGATCGTGAATTTTATTATTATTATTTTTGTGACCACACGTGCTGTTTTGGAGGTGGTACGGGGGTTGAGCTATAAGTTATGGCTTACGACTTCAGCGGGAAAACGGCTCTGGTCACGGGTGCTGGTAAAGGTGAGGCTTACTGTTATCGCATCATCCTGCACTGCAGCTACTGACTGCACACCAATATCATATATTGGCTTAATATTAAGTAGTTGCATGTTTACGTATTCGATCAAGGCGTACCTTAGATATGGTACGCTCAAGAGTGTCCCCTACCATGAGGAATACGGGCATCTTTTAATCAATGATGTCTAATTAATAAATGTACATGTACACTAGGACATACAATTTTTAAAAAAGTCTTTGTTGGGTAAATATCGAACCAGAATGGCCCCAATGGCTCAAATGAGGGTGAGCCAGCCATACATTTCAGCTGGGACTTGACTCTTATGGCAGGAGGAGGTAGTGGAAGCAAGGCAGGAGAATGTGTTTTGAAAGTCCTTGCCCCAGCAAGCAGGACACAGACCCACCCCAGCTAAGAGCACTTGGGGTCGTTGGCTCTTTGCCTCCAGTGCTGCTGCCCCCACAGACATGCTTGCCTCAGGGGGAATGGAGGCAGACAAAGGAGATGTGAAGGTCACATCAAAAGCAGCATGCTTACCTCTGTCCCAATCAAATACAAGTATTAATAATAAGAAGAAGAAACGTATTTCCATTACTTAATTTGTACATGGAGGACAATAAATTTGCTTTTAAAATGAAATGTATCACTTTGACATCAGGTAGTTTAAGTTATTTTCTCCCTTCTCAAGGGGGGAGGGGGGGGGGGTGGGATAAGAATAACTGTATGTCTCAAATTTGGTGAGATAATTTAGTGTTGTATGAAGGGGGATGTGAATGATGCAAAAAAAAATTGAAATTGTCTTTTGTGAACCTATTGGTGTCATGCATAGTATTCCAAAGTTCTTGCATGACACTGCTGGCACAATTTGAAAATAGTGTTGAGTATTTATTATCCTATTTGCATGACATTCAGGAATTGGTCGTGCTGTTGCTAAGGAGTTAGCAAAGTGTGGGGCAGAAGTTATTGCTTTGAGTCGCACACAAGAAGATCTAGATTCCCTGAAGAAAGAAGTATGTGGTGGTGTGTACGTACCTTAAATGGTAGCTTTTATTCAGCTGATGCTATATAGATAAGCTCTGTGAAAACCATTTGTGTGGATATAGCTGATGTGAAAGCTGTTCTAGAACAATTAGAATCAGTTGGCCCTGTCCACCTGCTTGTAAACAATGCTGCAGTGACTGATCTGCAACCCTTTCTTGAAGTGACTCCTGATACATTTGACAGGTAACAAATTTGGTGTAGGCTGTTATGCAACTGTATTCCCCATCACACATTTCTGCCATGTATTGGTGGGCACCTTGTTGTGCCAATGTGATGAGTAGTCGTAGACCTTTCAAATATACAAATGTATTTTCTGCATCCTCAAGTCATTAAAATTTAGGCACATACAGAATAGTATGATATGAAACACCAACTATTAAAACTATTTCTAAAGATAAAGTTAATTTGCAAACAATGTTAATATAATAATGCTTGCAACCTAAGCAATATATTGAAGAGCTTTCCATTCTAAAGTGAACTAATGAAAATGAATTGGAAACAAGTGATGTTTTGCATAATTGGAAATATGAGGGGTGGGGCCTGCACCATTGTCCATGTCATGCCCTTGCACTTCTCAGTTTCACTCTGGACCCACACAGGCAAGGGTTTGTTGCAGGAAGTATAGCACAAACCATTTGGGCACAAGCCCATCCCATGAATTCAGCATGTTGCTTCTCCTACTCAGTGCAATTTTGCCACCAATTGCAAGGCACTTTATTAGGAACTGTACATCATGGCCTTGAACCACATCAAATACACTATATGAAATTGAGTATGCCCAGGGCAATGTAACACTGATACCTCTACATTTGCACTCTTCTGCGTGATCTGCTAGTCACACAGAACTAAGTGACCGAGGAGTTAAAAATGAGCAAAATATTAGTGTTGTTGATATTATCAATGGAAATTTTGCTGTGTCTTTGCCAATTGGAATAGGATAGCAATAACAGGAATCATTTTCTCTGCTCAGAGTAATGAATACAAATGTAAAAGCTGCTCTGTTTGTGTCACAGGTTAGTTGTGACCTAATTGTATCTAATTATTATATGTACATGTAGTACTGCTCTCAACCCTTTTCAAGTTCATTGCAAAAAAATTGATTGAACAAAGAAGTGGGGGAGCTATTGTGAACATCTCCAGTCAAGCATCTCAGACTGCTCTAAAGAACCATACTGCTTACTGTATGGCTGATTGTAGTCTATTAAAACATTGTGTGTATGTGTGTGTGTGTGTGTGTGTGTGTGTGTGTCTGTGTGCGTGTTTCACCAGGTATATCCAAGAGTGCTGTGGACATGTTAACCAAGATGATGGGACTGGAACTGGGACCCCACAAGGCAGAATAATTGCAACTTTGTAGTTAGCATCTCTCTTTTATGAACTTTTCTTTTCCCGCAGATTCGTGTGAATGCTGTTAATCCTACAGTGGTGATGACTGATATGGGGAAGATGGCATGGTCTGACCCAGCAAAGGCTAAGCCCATGCTTGAAAGGATCCCTTTGGGAAGATTTGCAGGTACTTTTTATGCCAGGCATCGCGCCTAAAGTGTCATGTCTAAACACTCTCTCCCTGCCATTTCACAGAGCTGGATGATGTTGTGAATGCAGTGCTCTTCTTGCTAAGTGACAGGAGTGCCATGATCAATGCTACCATGTTGCCAGTAGACGGAGGGTACCTCTCATGCTAATGTGTGTGTTTATGCATGTTATGTTGCCATTGTAGCATATATTTTCAAAGACATGCTGATACAAAACATATTCAAAACAACCCTATAGAGATAGAGGTATTACATTTGCTGCAGTAAGCAAACAAAACATGACAAAGACCATATACAGCAGGATTAACGCAGCTCCGTATGCCCTGTGCATAAAGGGATGGTCAGCATAGCAACTGCACTTGAATTTTCAAGTCAACATACCTTGGTGGGGCAAACTTAAATATTGGGAAAAATGCTATTGTTGAAAGGAGTGACACCCCTAAGAATATCCATGACAGTTTAACTTGGGAGTACTCAAAGCTATGAATATCTATTTGATATGGATCACCATTGTTATTGAGTGCAATTTTGACCTTTAAAAGAAGTGAGTCAATTCATTTAAGGAGGTTAATTAGTATCACAGTTAACTCTTACAGTAAATGCTATGCTTAGTCCAAGAACATTGCTTAGTAAAGGTGACCCAAAGCAGCAAGCAAATGCCATCTCAGGCCTGCCAGCTCTGGCTATTACTGTATCTGCCACTAGATCTGCCATGGAATTGCCAGCAGCCAGTATGGTAAGGCCTAGTATTGCTGAAGGGAGGAACACAGCGATGGACACAGTCTTCAGATTAGGACACTCACCAGTGTTAATACTGAACAATATCCCGAATGTCTGCAGTATACTGACTACTTCATTTGCTATTATGTTCAACCATGTTATAGATGTTGTAAATGCAGCAATTATAAGGGCAATCTGCATTATCCAATGTGGTACTTTCTGAGGACTCAGTATGAGTAGCATCAGGATAGAGAGAACGATACCTAGAGAGACAGTAGCATCATAACAGTGCTATACCGTACAACTTTTTTAGATACAGTGTTTTGCTTACCAACAATTGCAAGTACGACCACCAGTGGAATGGAACCAACAAATATAGCAAACCCCTCCCAGCCCTTGATGGCAGTCAACAGCAGAAGTGCAATAGGGATGGGGGACAGGCCAGCAAATGTGTAGTGCCACTGCGACCATTGCCCGTCCTGTGCAGATATGGCATATGACCACTTAAGGACACAACACTCACTAGCAAGCACACCTTACGTGACAGCAAGGAGGGACTGTGGCCCACAGCAGGAACACAAATGGCCACTGAATGAGCCACAGCAACTTCAGTAGTATGTGTGAATTATGCGGCTGAATATTAAGCACAGTTTTTCAATTAGCACAGTGACAAAGTGTGGCTATGTTTACCCATGAAAGTCCTGGCACTGTATTCTGATTACTGATGTCATAGGAAGTTGTATGTTGAATCTTATCTGATGCTTTTCTAGTTTCTTTTGCTTCAGCTGCTATGGCCCTGGCAATGTCTGTGGTGCTTATTTACACAAATCCACCAGCAATAGCAATTATCTAAACTCACATCTCAGTGGGAGTGACCTCTCAAATGAAACAGAAGGGACACTAACAATGTCTTCCCACAACCTCACACTATCCATTTCTTTAGATTGCTTGTGTTCATGCCAGAGCTGTTAACTTATTGTACATAAGTGCATGACACCCCAGTGAAACGTTATACCTGAATGTAATGGATGACTACTACAACCACAATGTACACAAGGTAGGCCACTGGCAGCATTACTGCTTCTAAGAGATAAACCTATGGGGGGAAGAAGGTTGAGCTAGCAATGTTGGCTTACATCTGAACTGGCCCACACCTTGCCATCAAGTGCTACGATTACCACTGTGCTCAGAACGGTGAGATAAGCCACAATGTCTCTCATGAAGGACCCCCTGTCTGATACATAAAATAGTGTGCTCAAAACAGAGAGGGACAGATCACTAACTGATATTGTAGTTTGATCCCGTCGCCATCAGAACCAATGTGCCAATAACAACGGTGGTGATAAACATTCCACCACCAGAAAGAGTACTTAGGTAAATAAGAAGATTCATTAATCTGTCCTGTTTACAGTACATGTAGTAACTCACCCAAGTACAAGAGGGACATCATCCGAAGCCAAGGCACAGTATACAACAAAGACATCAGCTGCACCTGTTGTGCATACATTTACTAAATCTACTAGTCATGTTAAGCTTGTAGAATCCATATTATATATCATCACAGTGTCAGTGTGATGCAAAATGCATCAATATACAGGGTATTCCATAATCAAGGAAAATTTTTTATAGATTATGAAATAGAAGACATGCTAATAAAATTCATATCATCTTTAATAATTAATTAAATATTGATAAAAATCTCAAAACCCCTCCTAAATCAAGTACATTGCAAAAATTAAACTTTGGATAAGTCCTAAGAGAGTAGTTACTTTAAAAAAAAAAAAAAACTGTTTATCCAACTTTTAACTAATACCTAACCACCCTACATTTAATTCACTTGGAATGATTTAGTGGTTTGATTCTATTAATAAGTCTGGTAAGTTGAAATTATTAAAATTCAAACCAGTGTTTGAGAGCTTTTGGATGCCTATAATATTTATGTTTTTAATTAGGTGCTGTTGAGAATTAATACAAATCCATTTTAGTAATTTTAATTTCTTTGATCTTAAAAAAAAAATGACATCAGCATTTCAGCTGACATAATTATTAGCAATTATTAACCGTTGCTGTTTGTGGTTAATTTATAAAGGATGGAACACCCTGTATTCACACGCACACAATGATATAAAATGTGCATTTACCTGTCAAAAATCTCTGCACATTAAACAGGCTGTGCATTACCACCAATAAACACTAGCATAATCCAAATAATAATGCAAATCAAGTTATTAGAAATGAAATCAACAGCCACTATTCCATATGGAGTCTGATATTAATATCAAAATGCCATTGATTCCTCATGAAATGATATTTCTATCCCCCATTTACAAGTATAAACGTATGTAACGTATGTATGTTAGTATCTATATTTCATCATCACGTTACCGTTGCCCACAGCCATCAATGTTATGCCGGCAATATTCGGAGGTAGCCTGAGCTTTTCCGATAGTATGACGAGTGGAGGGATAAAGAAGCCGTCCACCTGAAAGGCATTTATAAATTTTCTTTTTTAAAAAAAATAAATAAAACAAATGTTTATAAAAACTTCTTTTCTTACCACTGTTGCCAAAAGTGCAATCAAAAACACCAGCCATAGTCCTAGTCCTAAAATTCCCAAAGGCTGAAGAACAGAGCGTGCAGGCAATAGATACATACTGATAAATCAGCCGGCCGGGCGAACCTGCACTCCAGGGAACGTGCAAAGTACGACGGTGAGATAGTTCACTAACGACGCAGTTGCAGACTTGCACGCAGTCTTAGCAAAGTCGCAGCTACTGTTAAACGAAGCCGGTGGATACAAGGGACGAGTACAATTGTAGTCACCGTCCTGAGAGAGAAGGTGTCGCGGCCAATCGGTAAATTCGTCCTTTGCAATACAGCGTGTGGATTATCTCCTACCCCTCCTTGCAGGTGTACTGCTTCGACGTAATATATAAGTACCACAGCGAATACACTGCTACACCAAAACATTCCTGCATGACGGCCGCCAGACGATCACGTTATTTGTATCACCAAATCAGCAAATACACAAAACTTGCCCTCTTCCTTCTTTTAGCCTCTGTAGCTTCAAATCAATGTGCAATAAATTATGGTCTACAATCTTATATACTATATATTTCATGGTACAAATATTTCACACTTGAGCTCATTATTGTCTAAGCACATCTGTCTTCGCAATAGAAAGGTAACGATATCATTGTTGTACACAAATCAGACAGGACATAACAAACTGTGAATTTCTGACTATAAAATGTCAACATATGGCTTCATTGTAGCTTGGCTGCAAGAAAAACATTTTAAAAGCATTATTTTCTACACGTAGTACCACCAAGTCACTCAAGCACCATCTGGCTGTCAGCCACTCACATGGTACCTAGCTCACAAGGCATTACTAGCACAATCCCCGCGGGCCATTCACACAGTACCTTACCTAGTAAGCCTTGCATAAATGACTGTGGTTTGCCTGGCACATCAAATTTGTTGTTGATGAGTTCTGCTGGAGGTCGCTTGGGTTTTGGGGGAGCTGCACCTACAGAATAAATGTTATGATCCCTGACAATAGGTGGAGCCACTGCATGCACTGTACCCGATGGGCAGAGCCATAGTAACACAATACACACAATGCATTGCCTGCTCTATTGCCCAAAGGACTTTATAAAATGATACTTCAGGTGTAGGTTCTGTACATGCAAGATGAACAAATTTTATTTGATGGAGTTGGAAAAAGCAGTGTGCATTACACGTAAGTAATCATTGATAAAAACCCCACAGAATCTAATGACAATGAGGGGCCCTTGCCTCCCTCCAGAAAAACATTAAAAACCATCTGAACACCCAAGCTGATTAATGTAGGGAGGCTGCCTCAAGCAGGTGATCAAATATGTGTGTAAAGTGGCTGCTTCGTTTCTGCATTTCCAAACACAGTATGGCATTAAGCCTACCAGAACTTGAAGCAGACTGCATGGAATCACTCACTGTCCTGTTGGGAGGGACGTAGGTTGGTGCTATAGAAAATAAGATAAACTAGTTAACAACCTTATACATACGTGTAGGCGCAAAAAAATGTATGATCCGATTAAGCATTTTGATTGTACTGTGTACAAATATTATTATCTCCCTTAGGTACTGACAATGGGTTAGGAATGCTTTAATACAAGGGATATGCCCCACCCAATATTTTGGACGTGTTCAAAGTGCTAAGCAATTAGTGGTATTGAACAAGCACTTCAGTTCCCCCCTCCCCTCCCCCCCGATATTTTTGTATGCAACCAATCTCAAAGGGGACCTCCCCTCAGAATTTGTGTTCGATCAATTGCAAGTGGAACCCCCTCCCCTGCCCAGTTTTTTGCATTAGGACGTCCCCCCCCCCCCCCCCCCCCAATCTTATGCAGCTTCCTTTGCACTAACAGGATGGAGATACACTTGTCCCTTGAACAATGGCCTCAGTTTTAGGTCTGACTTGGAGTGGTGGCTGGGTTAGCGAATCTTGACCTGGAACCAATACATGTACATTGTAAATGAGAATGCTTGATCAAATTAGCATCGAGAAAAATAATCACACCAACCTGGAGGATTGCTGTTCCACCAGTGTGCAATATTCACAGCAGGATGTGATAAGTGAGCACACCAGACTAAACAGTGACTCACAGCTCTTCCTGAAGATTGTCCAGGGACCTGACCTTCATGGTTTGAACAACTGTTTCATTTTCACTTAGTCTCCTACAGAAATGCTTGGCATGCCACAACCTGTTGAACAAGCGATGTAATTTGCACAGACCTCTCCATATCTTTGTTAGTTTTCCTAATGGCTGAGAGGTCAGCCAAAGCCTTTTCTTTCTGCGCTTGCAGTCCACTTAACTGGTCTTTGAGAGCCGAAATCTCTTTGTCCAAGTAATCATTCCTTGATGTAAAATAAGTGATGTAATGTATTTATTTTAGGATTAACATTTTTACATGTGTTTGTGCATACCCATGCACACATGTGAATTCATGCATCATATACACAGAGTGCTCATATATATACATGTGCACACTAGCTTATACATATACAGGGTGTTCCACAAACAAGGGCAAACAGTTAATTGTGGGCTGAAATATCAATTGGTGTAAAAAAAACCAATAGTTATTAAAATAAATCAAAGAAATTTAAATTAACTAAAACGAACAGCGAACAAATTTTTTTTTATAAGCATCCAAAAAAACCTCAACATTTGTTTGAATTTCAATTTGACCATTATGTGAAGATATAATGACCACTCATTTCAAGTTAATGTTAATAAAGTAGGGCCGGTAGGGTAGTTAAAAGCTGCAAACTGCCTATTTCCACTTATTAATAGGAGTTATTCAAAAATTGAAATCTTGATCTTTTTTTTTTGTAAAAGGGTTTGAGATTTTAATCATATTTAATTAACCATTTTAGTTCACCAGCATGTCCCACATTTGCTGTTAGAATTCTAAGCAAAAATTAACTGTTTGTTGTTCATTTAATAAATATTTTCCCTTGATTGTGGAACACCCTGTTACAGACACACACTTGCCTGGCCTGTGCTTGCTGACACTGAAGCTCCAGCTTTTGCTTTTCCTCAGCAAATAAATGGCTAAGTTCTTCACATTTTCTGTCAAGGTTGTGTATGGTGTCCTGAAGGACCTTCTTCTCCTCTAAGCTAGAGGTCCTCTCCCTGTCTAGCAGTGCCTGATGCTCCCTTACAAGGTCTTCCCTTTCTCCCTGCCACTTCAGCCTTTCCTCAGACTCCAATAGCGATGTAGCTGCAGATAGCTGTGCATTGTTGTCACGGTTTCCAAGTTCTTCTTTGAGTTTTTGCAAAACAGTTTCCAGCTCTTTACGATGTTTCTGAGCAGAAAAATAAAGTCAGAGTGGAAGCTAAAAGGCATTAGTGATAAGGATCATGTAGTTGCCATGGTCTTCACAGCCCCTGCATGACTCCCTCCACCCTTACTCCCCAAAATGATCCATAAGCAATATTTATTCCTCCCTGTCCCCATGATCCTCAGCTACAATGTCCCTCCCCTTTTCACCAATCTTCAAAGGATCATGGAGATACTTGAAGTAAGAGAGCACATGACATAAGCTACCTTCTCTGCTGCAGTGGCATTGCGCTCTTGTTCTAGTAACATTTGATGCTTCTTTAATGCCTCCTCCTTCTCCATACCTGACCTCGCTTTCTCCTCAGACAGAGCTGCCATCGCAGTTTGGAGACTGCTCTCCTTGTTCTTAAGCTGCATTTTTAGTTGCTGTGTGCCACCTTCCAATTCTTGCACTTTTTTCTGATGGGAAGAATGCAAGCAATGTGATGACCTCATGAACTTTCAATGTGGCCCAGAGATTCCTAGCATGATAAGCTAGGAAAGTCAACTATGAATTTAGGTCACTCTCCTATCATCTTCATCAACAAAACCACTGAAACTTTCACTACTGATAAGTTTGAACAGTGTGATGTGATGTTTGTACCCTTTCTTGGCTTGTATTCACTAACCCTTCCATCTTCAGCGGTGGCCCTGTGCTGCTCAGATAGAATTTGCACCTGCTTTACTAACTCCTCTTTCTCTGCTTGCCACTTTGTCCTTTCTTCAGACAAAGCCAAATTGGCCCCATCAACTTGCTTATCTGTAGCCACAACTTGTGTTCTTAGCTGCTGAATAAGCTCCTCATACTCTAGAAGTTTCTTCTGCAGAAGAGGGATTATACTTTACACAAACAATTTCAAGGACGCATAGTTACCTTATCTCCTGCAGCTACAGTTCTACCCTGCTCCAATGCTGCCATATGGTTTCTAAGTAGCTCGTCTTTCTCTGCCTGCCATTTCTGCTTCTGGTCAGATACAATTGTACTATCCTTTTCACCAATTTCCTTTTTGAGCTTCTGCATTGCCACTTCAAGTTCCTTAACCTTTTGCTAAGTACAAAAGAAAGAAAAAAATTTGACCAATGCTGGACCTACGGTACTTGTACTCCAGCAAGTACCTTTTCTGCTAAGACAGATGCTTTTTCCTGATCCAACAAAGACTGGTACTTCTTTGCATTTTCTTGTTCTAGTGACCGCTGTTTCACTTTTTCCTCAGATAAGGTGGAATTGGCTGCTGATATTGATGCATCCTTAGCTTTCAGCTCCATTTCCAGCTGTTGTACCAGATGCTCCTGTTTCTTTGACTTGTGCTAATGCACAGAAGAATGAAAAGGAGTGAAGAATGCATGACCTACAGCAAAAGGTATTTGAGAGATTCTACATGTGAGTGCACATGAATCCCACCTCCATATCAGCTATTTGGGATTGGAAGGCATCTTTGTCCTGCTCTGCTGTCCTCTGGAACTCCTCCAGTTCCTCCTCAAGCTGCTCTTCTTTCTTCTTGTGCTCTTCCAACTGAGCTGTCATGCTGTCATTAACAGTCTCCAACCTCAGTTTCATATTCTGCAGCTGTTCTATCTGCCCCACCCATGCGAGCATCTCGCATGAACAAAAGCTTCACGTTTTAAAACTATACCTGTTTTTGGAGCTCTGCTTTCTCCTGTGCTGATCTCTGGACAAACCTGTTATGTTCACTTTCAGCCTGGGACAGTTGAGTTTCAAGACCCTCATTCTTGACACTCACAGTCTTCAGCTTGGACTGTGCAGAGTTGAGAGCTTGCTTTAGCGACTCAACCTAAGAAAGTGGAGTAGATCACAGCAAGTGGTCGTACACAGGAACGCAAATGCAGTTAAACATTAAATCTGATGACATGTTTAAACAACAGAGGCCAATAATAAGAAAAACAGAGTATTCAATCATGTTGGACTACACAATTACTAACAAAGGATTACGTACGATCAATGCAGCCTGTTGGTCACAGTATAAGTTTATTGGGACAGCAAGCACAAAGCTATGTATGATCATAGTAGTATCATACCTGTGCTTCCAATAATGATACAATGTCGTCCTCAGACTTCTCTTCAACTGAACTGCATTGAGAATAATACATAGACAACAGGAACGTATGTCTGCCTGACGTACCCTGTCAAATCAGGTTGTAAAGTTGTGGATGCAGAAAGGGACTTCACAGAGCTGATGCTGCCACTCCTCTGTGGAGTGTGGATCAATTAGAATCCTTAGCATGGAATGACCTCATGGACCAACCACAATAGTACTGACTGCCTCATTGATAGCAGTGATCCATGCATTTCTGTCCTCCTCTTTCTCAGCACTGAAGTGATACGTTCTGTCTGGCACCTGCGCGACAGTATTACGTAACTCAGGAAGTTTATGCAGCCTTCACATTAACACGTACGTGTACTAATATAATATGGCACAATTAATACTAGGCCTAGTATCTTGTGTGCGATATAAAACCTGCATTTTATATTAAAATAATAGCTCACCTCAATTTGGAAACCGTACCCTTTCTTCAGAGCTAATGTTTCGACCTTGACGCATCTCGACAAGTCTATGACTCCTTGAGGGTCAGTAGTCTGCAGATATCACACCCTATGATAGCCTAGCTAAGAAACAGTTACAGCGTCACCTTCTCAGTTTTGTAGTAAGTAATTTTGCCTTGCGAGAGAACACAATACCTGTCCTTCCAACCCTAAAATGAGGTATCATGACGGCGCAAGTGGTGTGCACCCGTCCAGGCCTACGGTTAATCCACTTCCTCCGGTCTTTGAAAGCCACCCTGTTTTGACGACCGATTTTCTAAGCTAGATGAATAAGGTACAAACTATTTCGAAACGCCCGTTACCCTGTGCACAGAGCTTACCCCTAGATCCATCTAATAGATGTGACCTAATCATCGGCGGATACGCCTACTCGATAAGGGCTTATACTAGCGAATGTACTTCCGCCTACGCAATTGTTTACATGTACTAGTCAGGTGCTATAAACATTTACCGTATATCCTATTTTTACATTTAATTTGTCTCGCTCCTGAACTTAAAGTGGTGGTGACCGCATCAACTGGGACGAGACTCGCCAAAAAGATGCATTGTTACCCAATCATAATTTTGTCTATTGCTTTCGACCTTAAGGTCATAAATCTGCTTAAAACAAAACAAATCTCCACAGGTAAGATTTCAGAGATTAACAAGTAGATGAAGCAGCCGGTGAGGTGGCTGTGCCCCAACAGCTATAATTTGAGATTGAGGCTGTTGAAATCAGAGATAAGTTGCCTTGAGGTTTCTCTACAATTGACACTTCCATCTGAGGCTCTATCTCAATGTACATGTATTACTGTCTAGTCATATGCTAGCAAGATCACCAGCATGCAGCAGTGGTGTCTGATTGTACTAGTACACAAACATGTATTAAATGTATCATCAATGCATTCACACATGATATTGTATTTTTGGCATCAAAAAATTTCATAGTGGTACATTTATTCACAGTAATAAGCAATCATTTGACATAGAATTCATGATAACCTATACCTCAGTTGAGTGCAGAAACTGTTCATTAGTCACAGTACATAACTCAAGTGTAACCGACAGATTCAGTACCTGGATGTGCTTTATTTACTTGTGTGTCCTGTGTTATCAAATTGTGTGCATTATCGTACAGAAGTCAGTAGCTCAAGGTTTGTTTAAATGATCAAATGGTGCCGTGACTATACCAAAATCACTAACTATAAGGATACATGAAGCCAGCTACATACATATATACGCTTCTAATATCACGACTATGACGCAAGCGTAAATTTTTCACGGGCGCATCGAAAACTGCCTGTGTACTGATAATACAAAGCCGATTAGCCCATTCTTCTGATCATAAGTGGAGTGTAGGACAAGTGCATTACTGATCAGTTACGCGAGCAAACAGCTATATTTTGCATAGCTGAAAAGTCACGTGATTATCTTTACGGACAGGTGGAACGAGAAGAAGCATTAAAACATGGCTGATTCAGGCAAATTAATGAAGATGGAAGTCGACTATAGCGACACAGTGGACAAAAGGTTGCCCGAGTATCAGGAAATGGCTAAGGTAAATGGGAGAAGAATCGTCACAGTAAATTGGGTGGAAAGCCTATGACCATAAAATGTATAACTAACTAATGGTTTAACAACAAACTTATGCTTTAGGGTGGCAGAGTGGAGGATGCTTTGGCTGGACTTATAGCTCTGGAAAAACAGACAAGGCTGGTAAGCATCCTTATGATAGTTGCAATGGCTTTGATGTTCAATGTTGGAGGAGGGAAGAGCTATATGCAGAACTGGCAATGGACCTGTAGCATTGCAATGAAGGATCAGGGCCACCACCATGTATGAAGTGGTTTTGTTGTTATGAAATTGGGAGTGCTCCCTTGGTGGTATGTGGGAACACCGTACGTTGCCCCATAAGGGTATGGGTCTCTGCCCCAGATACTGCTGCATTTCTGATTGTTCAAATGTCAACCAGTTTCTGTAGAAATGTTACATCAAAATATTTTTAATGTTCACAATGTAGGCCATTGATTGTACTTGATGAAGTGATGGGTCCAGGATGAGTTAGAGTGGTCTGGTTAAAATCATTTGACAGGGCAGGCTGGTGGTGGTGGTGGGAGGGGCCTTGAGGATACATCATTGCATGTTGTATATGTATTATAACATAGGATCATGCGGAATGGGAGGCGCTGTTGTATTTAAAGACAACCGTTCACCTAATTTTTGCTAGCATATGGAACAGGATATGACACCTATGCATGCAGTGCTTCTAAAAATAGAATGTGGAGCTTTGGTTTTGGAGCTGAAGACTTGTAGTTTAAACTAACATCTAGCTGATTTTAAGAATGTTAAGCACCTGAATTATCTGTAGGACATCGTACATGCATGTACAGTGAAGCATGGGTGAGCTGTTAACATGCTGCACTGATCATAGCTATGGGCTGCATGCAATGAAATAATACAGCAGTTTAATTAAATGACCATTATGCCTTTTGTTTTGCATAGCTCTTCCATTCTACCTCTATCATTTTCTTATGTACGTATTAATGTTCAATAAGATTGATCACTTCTGAAAACATTGAAATACAGTTAGCACAATATTTAGCTTATGTTTCCATGTTTAAAAGGCCCTTGGAATACTCATAAAATGTCCAGTGTTGGTGGAGAGCTGTGCCCACAACTTTTATAGATGCTGATCTAATGTTACCACAGGCCTCAGATGCTCGGTCCACTGCACGAGTCATGAAGGCTATAGTCCAACTGTGTTTTGATCTGCAACAGTGGGATTTATTGAACGAGCACATACTACTGCTCACGAAGAAAAGAAGTCAACTGAAGACTGTGAGTGCTGAGATGTTTGCATTGGGGTGATTAGTTACTACATGTAGAGGCTTCCGTGAACCTAAGGTACATTCATACAGCTGCACTGCATTTGCTAGCTTAAACTCGAGTTGCGGTGTTGTTGCTCTTGTAATGTTGGCCTTAGCATGAAATAATATAACCCGAGCATGTCCCATACAATCGCATGCAATAGTTACTATCTGCCCCATCATGTCCACATTCTTATGTTTTTATCTTCAGTCCTGAGTAATAATACGTGACGTCATGAAATGTTGGCCTTAGCACATCGTAGCACATAAGGAGCAGTAAGATCTCGTACTATACATGTAGCTACATACCTTACTGTAGATATCAATGCCTCTTATTGAGATCTAGTTTCACTGTCACTTTTTCTTTATAGGCTATTGCAGCAATGGTTGAAGAGTGCTGCAAGTTTGTCGATCAAACACCTAATCGTGAAACCAAGTTGAAGCTAATTGATACGCTGCGTGCTGTGTCTGAAGGAAAGGTTGGGATACGACAAGAATTACGTTCTGAACATTGGTTACATCTTACCTGTACGCTTTGTTCTTTATTGTGGACTTCAAAAAGATTTATGTAGAGGTTCCAAGGGCCAGGCTGACACTGGAGTTAGCACACATTAAGGAAAGGGATGGAGATATAAAGAAAGCTGCAGACATTCTGCAGGAGTTACAGGTATGAAATCTTCCTGCTTACATGTCAGATGCATATACACCCACCATTAGGTTGAAACATTTGGTTCGATGGAGAAGAACGACAAAGTGCATTTCATATTAGAACAGATGAGGCTGTGCTTAGCAAATAAGGACCACATAAGGACTCAAATTATCAGTCGCAAAATCAACATTAAATTCTTTCAAGATGAATCTGACTTGGTCCAGGTAAATTTTATAGAATGTTTGGTCCTTTGTTTATTGTGTACCGGTAGTGGTGTATGTACGGTATCTATTCCTTGAGGTAGATGCAGGTTTGCTTTGTAATGTCCCAATTATGTAGTTAGTATTAAGCATTTTATATCTTTGTGTTCCTATTTGCAGTATTATAAACGTGCAACCCAGATATTGATTGGATTTGTTTATCCTTGTGTCTGTGTATATGCGTATAGGTTGGGTTAGGGTTAGTGTTAGGGTAGGGTTATGAGTGTGCAGTTTTGCTTTATTTGTTCATGTTATTGTGGAGAAGAATTCACAAGCTACATGTACAGGCCAATCTGCGGCTACAGGTTGCATAATTAAGCTGTAAGCATCTGTAATTTTCAGCTGCTTACTACAGAACAGGGTGTTCTAAAATACTAACTATGGATATGCACATAATGACCAAAGTTTACAGTATTCTATAAGGACATAAAAATAAATAAAGTACACATAATGTATGCATAGCCATACTAGTTTTGGAATACGCTTTTGTTATTCCTCTTTATTAACGCTGTAAATTTACTCACATAAAGAAGACAAAAGTTTAAAAAAACTCTCACAAACTTGACCCTGACATGAGTGTATGTAAGTGGTCAGGTGTGCTTTGTGATGTGTCTCTATCTGGGTGCATGGAAGGGCCATAGGTTGTGTTTTAAAACAACGTTAATCCCACTTATACTGTATGCCAATGTTAACTGCGCGTGACGCATTGTTATGCATACTTTACGTTTTACCGCTACTGTACATCTGTCCTGGGTGTGTGTGCTAATGCATGGTTCTAACCCTTTGTTCAAAGCTTATTCAGTGCTGTTTCTTAATTCTTCCACATGTACTCGAATTTATCAGAATCTTAATATTTACATACATGTAGTAGCTCATTATCGATCCCCTATATGGTATGCACTGCATCTTGATTCTGTTGTAGTTACAATAGGATTCTAACAATAATATTGTAACTCAATATTACATATTTATTGTGCATAGCAGTTTCATGCCCAATTTGTATATCTGATCCTTGTAAGAGAAGTTCTAATACTACATGTATTAACATACTCCTGGCCATCATTGCCGTAGCTCAATAGCAACAATGAGCTATGTGACTTTCATTTTTACATGGTCATGTTTCATGATACCTATTTGCTACTAGCTACTGCAAGAATTGTAGATTTTTTTAATGATATATAATGATTGAAGTGAATGTGGAAATTTGTCGTTTGTTAAGCGGTGATATCCAGTTTTATTTAAGTAATGCTGAATCTGAATAATGCATGTGCAGGCACATTTACTCAATGAAAGCTCTTAAAAACAAGATTGTAGATGATGCAAGGCGCTAAACACGGCAACAATTTCAGTTTAAAATTTCAGACATCTGTGCTAGTGATTGTTTTTAAGGTTGCAAGGGAGGTGATTTCCACTGTCATTGTTGCATTTTGTGACTCCTTAATTAAATATACACTCCAGGCAGAGGGGACTAGATAGAGTCTAGGATAAAACTTTCGAAGCAAAGCACTTTCTTTGTCTACATTTGTTCGTTTTTGGCTGCATGGTTTCAATAGTACACCTTCAATCCCATTCTATCTGAAAAGATGAAGAATGCAGTGCTCAAATTTTTGACTTCCAGATGTCCTTCCTTGTCTATTTAGACAGAAAGGCGGTCTATTATGCTTGTTGGTACTTAGACATTGGAATTATGTAAGGTTGGAGCTCTGTGCAAAGCAAACTTGGTTGTAATTTTACTGGTGCAGAAAATCCAAGCTGTTTTCCTCAGTGTCTATGTTTACATGTTTGTATTCACTATTGGCTTAAACTGCATGGGCATTGCATTATTTCTCTTTAGGATTTAAAATTGAAATACTACGAGCTTATGATTGAACTTTGCCTGCACGAGCACAACTACATTGCTGTATCACAGCATTACCAAGCGGTGTTTGACACACCTAAAGTTCGGAAAGATCCTTTGCTCTGGAAGATTGTAAGTAAGCTGTGTATATTTTTTCCTCAAGGCATGTGCAGCTGGAGATGTTTTATGGATAAATAGATTACAGCCCGTGTTATTCTGCACATTCCAGGCACTAAAGAGTGCAGTGCTGTTTGTACTGCTGACACGGTACAACAATGAGCAATCTGATCTTATGCATCGGATATATGGCGAGAAACAGCTACAGCACATTCCAGTGTACAGGTTGGTGGTGGTGTCCATTTGACCTAGGTCATGTATTTACATTTTAGTCATTAATCAGTACATGCATTTCTGCCAGCTACAATAACTATGAGAGTGCAGTGCAATCATTTATCATAGAAGTGTGTGTTCTGCATCAAATATACATGTACATGTAAATGATAATTGCTCACACTCACACGTAAGATAGCATTTTTGCTTGTTGGAGCATAGTATCTTCTTAGCAATGCAACAGAATTGCATTGCACTCGGCTACAATAAGCTAAGTCTTACATCAATTCTGTTGGTGACTGTTGTACACTGTACCAAGCTTACTACATGCTTCATGGCTCATGTGTTCCTTTTCTTCAGGGGACTGTAGCTAATTTTGTGCAGTTAAATTATGAGAGGTTGAATTCATTGACTATTATTTGCCAACAGAGAATTATTGGACTGCTTTCGAACACAAGAGCTCCTGTGCTGGGACACATTCTGCACTAAGTATGGTGTCATTTTACGTGAGGGTGTTCAAGATGAACCTCCTATTGGTGTCTTGGCACAAGGGACCCAGCTTGGAGACAGCCTGTGGGATGAACTAAAGAAGAGGGTCATAGAGCATGTGAGGTGTTGAGATCACAGTTGTGTGGTGTATTAAACTGCTCTTCTTCAATGTAGAACATACGTGTGATTGCACTGTATTATACACGAATATCAATGCAAAGGTTGGCTGACCTGCTTGTTTTGACTCCAGAGGTAAGATTCTGTCTGGTATCGATCACTGTGTTACTTGGAATGGCAGTAGTGTGCATGTGTACTAATGCAGTCTGGCTCTAGAACTGGTCCTGGAGCAAAATCTTATGAATTACAATGTTGAGACTGGAAAACAAAATGCTCTGAAATCTTGAATTTTACTGCTGAACTGTGATAATAAAATAGTATCAAATTGCAGTTTCCCAATCAGCATACACCTAAGTTACACTACTTATAATCAAAACAAACAACTCACCTGATACATTAATGACCACAGCCCAAATTTGGGTCATGTAATCTTTTGAGTGGTTAAAGTTTAAGAAGCCATACTCACACATATTGTCTACCTTTTACTGTTATTTTCATTCAGTTCTATGAATGAGGCATGAAAAGTTAGTGATATTTTGAGTTGCTGCTAGCTTTGCATGGATGAATTCGTAGGTGAGATTAAATTTACCATATTATGTTGATAAGTTACTTAATACTAAATTTCCTCAATTTAGAATACAAAAAATCGTGTTTTACGCCTTCATTATATAAGCTCATCAAGTGAGTCAATACAATTCATTGGATGACACATGACCACATGTGTAAACTTGAGTGCCTTATATAACTTAACACAGTGTTGTGGTCCCGTTTGGTCATACACGTGTCATCCAATGAATTGAATTAATGAAAGCGCAAAACATGATTTTTTGTATTGTAAATTGGTTTTTGTAAGGAAATCAATACATTTAAGAACGGAAATTTCGTACTAAGTAACTTTGGGGACTTTGCAACATAATATGGTAAAATCTCACCTTAAGTCAAACGAATTTCATCCATGCAAAGCTAAGCCCCGTAGCAACTCAAAATATCACTAAGTTTGGACCGATCTTCATATTCAATTTATAGAACTGAATGAAAATTGCACTGATAGGTGTGGGTGTATGTAAAAAAAATTGGCTTCTTAAAACTTGAACCATTCAAAAATTATACACAAAAAGGTATTGCTGACCCAAATCAGCATATTTTGGGCTGTGTTCATTAATGTATCACGTGAGTTATTTGTTTTGATTATAATGGTGTAGAGGTGTATACTGATTCGGTCTTTTTCCGGTCTCTTTGTTGGGAATACTGTGCTGCAGCGTTTATATTGCTTCTTTCTGAAGTTTTAGCAATTCAGACATAAAACATTTCCACCAAGAGCAATTTGCACTGAAACTCGCCATATATGTTTAGTAAACTATATTTTTAAAAGTAGGAGAATTGTTGAAAGTGTATAGGATTTGGTGTTATCTTCATCTGTTCCTTAATATTTAACCGAGTCGTTTTGTGTGAGTGGTTAAACGAGTTAACATGTGTTGGTACACTACTTGATGTATTATGGACGAATGTCGTGCATTTGATATGAAAAGATGTTATAGAAAATTTGATAAAGAGTAACTGCGCAATGAGATCCTCAAATTGGTACTTTAATATGGAACATAATGTATTATCCATCATATAACTGCATTTTTGCTGATAAATTAAAAATTTATCACTGAGTTTAAAATGCACTCATCCAACGTAGCTGCATTTCAATATCTAGGGATGTGGAGACAGTGTTGCCGCAAAATAACCTTCATATTTAATTGTCTATATCGCGATATAAGCATTTAATTGCGATGTAAATATAACATTATTCATGATCAATTATCGCTTGCTTATTAAACGTTGGGGTGAATAGTTATGGTTACCATGAAGGATATGGTACAGGTATACATGTTTACGCTACATGTACTTGCTACCAAAGACGATTTCATGAGCGATGATCGCGAAGCCTTCAATACTGCTGTATGGGAGGCTTTTGATGGCACAAAAAAATCAATTTTTTCTTTGCTGCATGATAGCTTGCGCAATGTTCCCAAGCAGCCAGTCAGTTCAGAAAAAATTCCATTGCTGTGGTGGAGGAATCATGAACCATACGTCCCCTAGCTATATAGCTAAACTTGCAAGCAAGTACTTGTGCATTTTTGCTTCGGTGTTTTCCTTAAGAAGAAAAGGTTGCGCCTGTGGCGGCCTGGCATCTTGCATGAAAGACTGCATTGGCAAAATAATGTATATTTCTAAGACAATATTCAAACTGAACTGGTTTAACTGTACCAGTAAATTATTTTCATTTATATACCTAAATGTATGCTTATTCTTCTTTTAATTTCTGTATTTATTTACGTCTGTACATGTTTATTTCACGATATGACTAAAGATTAATCGCGATATAATCGTTTAATCCGCGATATATTGCGGCAACACTTGTGTGGAGATAATTATTAGTATGTTCATGTAGGTGTTGCTACATATGCATGCACTTAAGTTTCTATATCTCTCTTAACTCTCTTGTTTCTTTGTGCAGGACACAGAAGAATTTGTTTCGTCATTAGTTGCAAACAAAACAGTATATGCAAGGATTGATCGCCCCAAAGGAATTGTTCTATTCACACCTGCGCAAGACCCAAGCCAAGTTCTAAATGAATGGTCGTTGCACCTGAATAGTCTTATGTCACTGGTAGCTAAGACAACTCATCTGATAAACAAAGAAGAAATGGTGCACACTCTTGTTAAATAGTATCTTCATTTTTGCATTCCAGAATTGGTTTCGTCATTAATAAAGACTGATGGTGTATGCATAACATAATTAGTACATTGTATCACTATCTTTTGTGCATCTACAGATTGCAACACCTCTTGTCCACAGGGGAAATAATGGACTGCAGAAAAGTTGGTGGATTAGCACTGACCAAAATCTGATCAATAAAAATAAAAATTGCATGAGATTGCAATGTTGCTGCGAAATAACCTTCATCCTTATGAGGAAATATTAAAACTTTCATGTCATTGCTTGGTTATTCGTGGTTGGGGTGAAGGATGAGGTATGCAAAAGCTTCGTACCAAAGACAGTACCAATGCAAGCATAGTGGTAATGCAGCTGTGATGCATTGGGTCTGGGCACAAGACTAGTACTTTGGATGGAATTACATTCAGGGTGATATTCAGCCTCCCAAACATGTGCTCATGTGTTTTGGCACATCAGAATGTTGTCATAGGCACCCACAATATGTATGATTCATTACTTCTGCTAGTGATGATGCAGCTGAATGGGTCACCTGACTGGCATGCAGGTCTGCCCCCTTGCATCATCGGCCTAGGTCTAATCATACTGCATCTGGTGAGCTGTCATGCGGCAGTTATACTCATTAGCACTCTGTGCTTAATGGACTTGTTGGCACAATTGGAAATGACAAGTTGCCAGATTGGATATAATACTCACTGCACATCTAATAATCTAGCTGAGTTATACACACTTTGCATACAAAACAAGTACCATACAACATTATAGTTTCAAAGCAGACTAAACCTTGCACACAAGGACAAATGGTCTGATGGGTACTGCAACATTGGCAGTGCATCAGGTCCAATCTCTTCTACACTAGGCAGTCTCAAAACACCGTTTAACTTGAGGCTACCAGTAGAATACCAAATGTAATCAATTGTGTACTGTGTTTCCTTGCCAGGGCGAAACTTCCAAGAAGTGTAAGGTGGTTCTCCCTTGCAGGCGGCACAATATGCACTTTCAACATGCACCTCACTATGGGTGGATATGTAATCGTAAGCAGGTTCTGTTGGTACTGCATTGAAGTCACCGCACATCACCACCCTAGATACATCTTGTGCAAACAGAGCCAAATTTGCCATCAGCTGTTGTGCTTGCTGCAGACGTATAGCTGAAAAGTGTCTTGATTTTAGATGAGTCACTACGATACAAAGAGGTTGCTCGTGAAACTCCAACATCAGCAAGATAGCCAACTGATTCGAAGGCATCTTAAAAAACCGTTCAGTGTAACGAATCTCCTTTTTTTCAAGAAACTTAAACATTGATTTTCTGTAAAATAATGCACACCCATCAGGTCCATTGTTCTGGGGACACCGAAGGCAGGCTGACTTGGGTTTAGGGGCAAAAATACCCTCATACCCAAGCTTGGTCATCTCTGGCAAGAGAAAGTCGTGATAGTGGTCAACTTCCTCCAAGCATACAATATCAGCTCCAGATCTCTGTATCTCTGCAAATATGAGGTCTTTACGATGAGCCCATTCCAGTGCTGCAGGTAACGTTTTATAGAAGTTGTTGGTGGGGGAAGACTGTGACAGTGCTACAAAGAAGTAAGGAACGGATAATTATTCTTGCCATTACTGTCTAAAAGAAGTACAGTGGAGAACATGATAGTTGGACAAATAATTTTTTCTCATTAAGTTTTACTTTCGAATGGAGTATCTCAGTAGCCTTACATCTTTATTAAAATCTAATTGCACACATCTGTGCCTATACCACTTGGCCATATAAGCTTGAAAAAGAAATAAGTCACATGACTTCTAAGGCTCGTTAATTAATTATTTAGTGACCCATCTCCAAAACAATTTGTTTGTCGAGTTTCTTCGCGCACATTGAACGGATCCCAACGAAATTGGGTATGTAACTAAAGGACCTACGTACGCAAGTTTTCAGTCTTACGCATCTAACATCGGACTAACCGTTATGCCGTTATTCACAAAAAGGCGCCATTGTAGAGCCTCAAGTGTTAAGATCGACGTTTTCCCATGCGCTTTTGATAGCTTGCAGGAATTTCAGGTTAAATCGTACGATGGGCATTCTATCGATTTAGCTACGGTATGAGCTCATTGCGATAAAAATACCGTACAAAACATGTTTTGAAACATCAGTGGCTTGGTAGTGTCGCCATTTTGAATAATTTCGATTAATTATACTGTGAATATAATTTAAAACACTGCGTCGGTCCGGTTATTTCTGGTTATTCGAATGGCTGAGGGCGTTGCCTGTGTTGATGGAAATGGTTCTTTTGATAACCAAAACCGACGAAGCTGCACCTACCGAGTACGAGTCGAACTTCAAGACAGGCTAGCAAGGCTGCTGTATCGACATGGACAGAGCTTAAAAAGCGACCGGATGTCTCCACGCCAAAACTGGCGCGATTGTGGAAGCACTCAGACTCTGGGATATTCCAGGTACGTACCTGGAATTTCACAGACTCAGAGTGCTTCAACGGGTACCGGTAGCCGCCAGTTGGGTTTCTTTGGGGACTTTTTAAGCTCTGTCCATGTCGATACAGCAGCCTTGCTAGCCTGTCTTGAAGATCGACTCGTACTCGGTAGGTGCAGCTTCGTCGGTTTTGGTTATCGAAAGAACCGTTTGCATCAACACAGGCAACGCCCTCAGCCATTCGAATAACCAGAAATAACCGGACCGACGCAGTGTTTTAAATTATATTCACAGTATAATTAATCGAAATTATTCAAAATGGCGACACTACCAAGCCACTGATGTTTCAAAACATGTTTTGTACGGTAGTTTTATCGCAATGAGCTCATACCCTAGCTAAATCGATAGAATACCAATCGTACGATTTAACCTGAAATTCCTGCAAGCTATCAAAAGCGCATGGGAAAACGTCGATCTTAACACTTGAGGCCCTACAATGGCGCCTTTTTGTGAATAACAGCATAACGGTTAGTCCGATGTTAGATGCGTAAGACTAAAAACTTGCGTACGTAGGTCCTTTAGTTACACACTCAATTTCGTTGGGATCCGTTCAATGTGCGCGGAGAAACTCGACAAACAAATTGTTTTGGAGAGGGGTCACTAAATAATTAATTAACAAGCCTTAGAAGTCATGTGACTTATTTCTTTTTCAAGCTTGTATGGCCAAGTGGTATAGGCACAGATGTTTGCAATTAGATTTTAATAAAGATGTAAGGCTACTGAGATACTCCAATCGAAAGTAAAACGTAATGAGAAAAAATTATTTGTCCAACTATCATGTTCTCCACTGTAAGTCGGAGAGGCACACCATGAAATCAATTAATAATAATACGGCCACACGTATGTATATAACATCATAGGAACTTTAATAATAGGCTATTCCATTACTTAATTATACACCCCTACAGATGACAATAAATGGTGTCCAGGGGGGGTGGGGGGTGGTGGTGGTGGTGGTGGTGGTCATTTAAAGGCCTGTCCCAGGGGGGGGGGGGGGGGGGGGGGGGGGGGTTAGAAGGCATAATAGATGCTTATCAGGGGGGAGTGGAATAACATAGAAGCTTGTCCAGGGGGCATTTACAAGTCTGTCCTGGGGGGCGGTCGAGATATGATATAAGCTGGTCCAGGGGTGCTTTTATATATTGTCCCTGGGAGATACGTTTGCAATTCTGTAGTGGCGTACGGTTAAATAATGGAATAGCCCAATATACTCTAGTACCCTTACCATCCGCCAACACGTTCCATTGCATGACAGTGAACTGCTCCTTTGCATCGTCTCCCAAAGGCATCCATTGCCTGTCCAGAATCTTCTCCACCATCCGGCAAGTTCACGTCAGGCAAACTGTTGCAGGTTCGGTAATACACTTCGATAAATGTGGGTGTGTCGCTAAAATTTGCGCGTGATTAAACAATATTCAGAACCCCCTTGCTGGTTAGGGCGTGGCTGCGATGGCGAAGCTCCTAAACAGGCAGTGGATACCTTTAGGCGATGATTCCAAAGAACAGTTTACAGTCATGCAATGGAACGTGTTGGCCGACGGTAAGGAATAATATATAGCTTCGATCTTGAAGCGAGGGAGATCGCCCTTATTATATTGTGGTTTAATCGTAGCGCTTACCGATTCTTCTCCTACTAACAACTTCTATAAGACGTTACCAGCAGCACTGGAATGGGCTCACCGTAAAGACCTCATGTTTGCAGAGATGCAGAGATCTGGAGCTGATATTATATGCTTGGAGGAAGTTGACCACTATCACGACTTTCTCTTGCCAGAGATGACCAAGCTTGGGTATGAGGGTTTTTATGCCGCTAAACCCAAGTCTGCCTGCCTTAGTTTTCCCCGGAACAATGGACCCGATGGATGTGCATTATTTTACAGAAGATCGGTGCTTACTTTTCTGGACAAAAAGGAGCTTCAGTACACGGAGGAACGTGAAAAGCCTGCCACTCAGTTGGCCCTCATAGTGAAACTGGCGTTCCATGAACGACCTCTATGTATTGCAGTGACACATCTAAAAGCAAAAGGCTTTCCGGCCATTCGTCTGCAGCAAGCACAACAGCTGATATCAAATTTAGATTCAT
This sequence comes from Spongilla lacustris, assembly GCA_949361645.1. Lineage (NCBI taxonomy): Eukaryota > Metazoa > Porifera > Demospongiae > Spongillida > Spongillidae > Spongilla > Spongilla lacustris. The sequence continues at coordinate 4,534,804 of OX442427.1, read as the reverse complement.
TTGCTCAAGGTTCTCCGGTAGTGGTGTGTGGTGACTTTAATGCAGTACCAACAGAACCTGTTTACCAGCACATGTCATCCCACAGTGGAACACAGCTTGCAAGTGCATATTGTGTTGCTTTCAAGGGAGAACCATCTTATACTTCTTGGAAGTTCCGTCCAGGCAAGGAACTAAAGTACACGATTGATTACATTTGGTATTCTACTGGTGGTCTTTTGTTAAACAGTGTTTTAGGACTGCCTAGTGTAGAAGAGATTGGACCTGATGCACTGCCAATGTTGCAGTATCCATCAGACCATTTGTCTTTATGTGCAAGGTTTAGTCTGCTTTGAAGGTAGTGATTCTGTGTGGTACTTTTTTGTATATAATGCATTGGGCAGGTCCTGTACATGTTCTCTGAATGGAATTAAAAGGAAAGAAAATGACAATTAATGTACTGTAAGATGTGCAGTAAGAATGTGCATCTTCGTTTACCGGGGTATTGGCTTGAATGTATTATTTCCATGTTCACAATACTATAAGTCACAGAATAACATAAGCAGGATAATTTTAAAAATGCAATTAAGGGAAGAAAGAATTACTATTATTATTACATACAGTACATGTGTTGTGACAAAACTAAACCTGGAGGAAGGTTCAGCCTTCCATAAAAATGCATCTCATTGATGTTGGTAGTTGAACGTGAAACCACTTGCAATTGTTTTACCGAACGAGAAATTAGAATTATAACTTCCTCACCTATCAGTTGTCCTCCAAACTAGAAGACTATCAATTTCAGTTACTCCTGGACAATTCCTCCCCGCCTGCTGTTTCTGTATCTGCTGCTCCCACAATAAAACATTTCATGGCACTAAATAATCAATGTCTTATAAGCAATGCATTAGTGACAAGTGACATGACCTAAGATGGTAATCAAAACTCTTCTGGTACAGGTAAGATTTGGTACATCCACTGTTTCTGCACCTAAACCTCTCCCCAGTATGAATCCTGCAGTGGGCCTTCAATGTGTGTGACCTTGTAAATGATTTTTGACAGAAACAGTTGTAAGTCTTCTCTCTGGTATGAGTATGTGTGTTTTCAGATTTGACTGTTGTGAAAATCTCTTCCACATTGTTCACACTGATATGGCTTCTCTCCAGTATGAGTGAGCATGTGTGTTTTCAGATGTGACTGTCGTGAAAATCCCTTTCCACATTGTTCACACTGATCATGACCAGCAATTGAGGACATGAATAATAAGTTACTATAGGATGATGATATTAAAATTCTGATTTCACCAATACATTTTCTTTATGATTTATCATACTTTCACAATAGCTAATTATTGATTAAAATTAATTAACTTTATTTACAACAACACGTTATTTTTATCAACGCCTCATAGTAGGTAGCTTATAAAAAGACATGTCCTGTATTTTTGGGTGCTAAAACTCTCGTTTTGTAGCTCAAAAACCTAAATACAACACACGCATGCGCAAAATTAATTGACTGTGTTACTCGTTCCCAGACTCTTATAGCTCACGCGACGCAGGTTCAAAATTATGATCACTCCCTAGCTCGAGCTAGTTCGCTACTAAACATTTAGAACCTTCCGTAAGTTGTGAAGTGAATGTGTGTTGCTTGGCTTGCAAGGATGCTCTAAAAGCAATTTATCGTGTTGGTGTGACCTACATTGCGCAAGTGTGGAGGATAAAAATGGTCTTGTAGGTGTTCTAGTTAGGCATAGCCCGACCTTCGCATTTAGCGGAAACGTTCCGGGTACCACGTTCCGCCAAAATGCGAAGGTCGCGCAAGCCCAACTAGCTTTTGCAAGAAGGTTTTAAGCAACTTAACCATAAAAAGGGCCCTGTGCGTGTGCTCTTTGTATTAAGAGTGTGAAGGGTTAATCAACTTAACCGCTAAAAGAGTCCTGTGGGTGTGGTCTTTGTGGTTAAGGCACATAGCCTAGAGAAACAGCCCAGTGGGCGTGTTAAAAGTGTCAGGGGTTAAAGTACATAGCCAAGAGAAACAGCCCAGTGTGTGTGTTGAGTGTCAGGGGTTAAAGTACATAGCCGAGAGAAACAGCCCAGTGAGTGTGTTATGAGTGTCAGGGGTTAAACGACATAGCCGAGAGAAACAGCCCAGTGAGTGTGTTAAGAGTGTCGGGGGTTAAAGTACATAGCCGAGAGAAACAGCCCAGTGGTTGTGTTAAGAGTGCCAGAGGTTAAACGACATAGCCGAGAGAAACAGCCCAGTGAGTGTGTTAAGAGTGTCAGGGGTTAAAGTACATAGGTGAGAGAAACAGCCCAGTGGTTGTGTTCAGAGTGCCAGGGGTTAAACGACATAGCCAAGAGAAACAGCCCAATGGGTGTATTTAAAGTGCCAGGGGTTAAACGACATAGCCGAGAGAAACAGCCCAGTGAGTGAGTGTGTTAAGAGTGTCAGGGGTTAAAGTACATAGCCGAGACTAAAACAGCCCAGTGAGTGTGTTAAGAGTGTCAGGGGTTAAACGACATAGCCGAGAGAAACAGCCCAGTGGTTGTGTTAAGAGTGCCAGGGGTTAAACGACATAGCTGAGAGAAATAGCCCAGTGGGTGTATTAGAAGTGCCGGGGGTTAAAGTACAAAGCCGAGAGAAACAGCCCAGTGAGTGTGTTAAGAACTCGTGTCAGGGGTTAAAGTACAAAGTCGAGAGAAACAGCCCAGTGAGTGTGTTAAGAGTGTCAGGGGTTAAAGTACATAGCCGAGAGAAACAGCCCAGTGAGTGTGTTAAGAGTGTCAGGGGTTAAACAACATAGCCGAAAGAAACAGCCCAGTGAGTGTGTTAAGAGTGTTAGGGGTTAAACGACATAGCCGAGAGAAACAGCCCAGTGAGTGTGTTAAGAGTGTCAGGGGTTAAAGTACATAGCCGAGAGAAACAGCCCAGTGAGTGTCAGGGGTTAAGGCATGTAGCCGAGCCCTGTGGGTGTGGTGACCTATGAGTGTCAGGGGTTAATAACAGTGGCCTGTGATTTATACCATATATGGCAGTGACATGTCAAGTCAACATGTAAAGAAGCCTTACAAATTATTTCCAACAAGGACTTGGTCATGTGTGGTGTTATGTGATGCATCCTGCCTATTCACATGCACTCTACAGGGTTAACTGACCTTATGGTATAGTGTTATCATGTACTGCAATGTGGTGGTTGAAAGTGTTCAGTGAATGCTTCAGTTTGAATTTACTCCATGTGTGTGTTTGTACGTTGAGAGTGTATCGGTTGAAAATAATGTTCTAAGGACTTTGACAGCATTTAACTTGATAGCTACATGTAGTTGTGTGGTCCCCTTTTATCCATCAGTCCACACACACACTTGTCAACATGCACATGCACACACACACTTATGCACACACATTGAGCTTTTATCTTAACACTTGGCACACTAACTCTTATTTCCCACATTGTTAACTGACCTTACAGCTATAAATGTAGCCAGTACATGAAGGAATGGAAGAGGAGTGATAGGCCTGTTAATATTGTGCACCTACCTATGTACACATGTGGCTGTTGTTTTACAGCTGCCCTGCTTTTATCTGATTCAAGATATAGTTCTTCTCCCTACAACCTCCTGGCCTGCACACACTAAAACCTTACCCTTCTTACACTGTCTCCCTTTCACACACACACCACCCCCTTCTTCCCTACATACACCAACTTCCTTTCGTTCCCCTCCTTCCCCCCACACTTGAGGGAAGGGCTTTCCTATTGTTCACTTATGTACACATGTGGTTGTGTAAGTGTAGCTTTATCTGATATAAGATGCAGGGGAACTATTTTGCTACATATAGCTGTAATGGCCTGCTTGAGCTAATCATGTCAGCAGATAGAGTACCATGCCAATACATGTGTGTCCTCCATAATTACGTATCTCCTTCCATCATTAATGTGGTCATACTGAATGGTCTATGAGAATGGTCGTAAATTGAGAGTGTACAGGGTTAATGAAAATAATGTTCTAAGGTACCCTTGTACAGGTAGTTACATGTAAGTCTTCAGCATGTATGGTTTGTTAACTTTACTGTTACATGTAGTTGTGTGGTCATTGTGTAGTTAATGCCATTGATCCATCAGTCCACACATGCTACACACTTATGCACACACACACACACACTTATGCACACACACACACTTATGCGCACACACACACTTATGCACACACACACACACACACACATACACACACACACACACACACACACACACACACACATTGATCTGGTCATATACATGTATCTTAACACTTGGCACACTAACTACTATTTCCCGCATTGCTAACTGACCTTACAGCTATAATGTAGCCTAGGGTTTTGGTCAAAGACTTAAAGACAGTACATGTACAGTGTAGTAAGGAAATGTTTTCCATGGACCTGGTGATGTTAATATCATATTCATATTGTGCACCTAACCTACCTATGTACACATGTGGGAAAGTTTACGAGAAAAGGGACCTAGCGTTTATTATAAAAAAGTATAATAAAAATGCATTACGTTTGATTTGCTATAACTTCCGAACAGTTAACGCTACCAACTTCCTATTTTCAACACTTCATACTGCACCATTTCTCTATGGTAAAATACATTTTGGAGTCTTGCACTTGCTCCGTGTCAGTATTGCAACGTTTGATACCCCACTGGGTTCAAACCCGCCATAACTTTCGGTAGGAGTAATCAATTCGCTTCAAATTCGGTTTGTAGGTACAGAGGTCCTATACCTATCGATTTGTTCTGTTCGTTAATTTTTATGCCATCCGTTACGGAGATACAGTTGAACAAACTACGTGCACGTTTTCCCGCTTGATTCGCGCCAATGTTATAATCCCCGCCTCCCCATACATTGAGCGGAACGCAATTTGCCCAAATCATTGGCGCGAATCGAGCGCGAAAATGGGCACGTAGTTTGTTCAACTGTATCTCCGTAATGGATGGCATAAAAATCAACGAACAGAACAAATCGATAGGTATAGGACCTCTCTACCTACAAACCGAATTTGAAGCGAATTGATTACTCCTACAGAAAGTTATGGCGGGTTTGAACCCAGTGGGGTATCGAACGTTGCAATACTGACACGGAGCAAGTGCAAGACTCCAAAATGTATTTTACCATAGAGAAATGGTGCAGTATGAAGTATTGAAAATAGGAAGGGGATAGCGTTAACTGTTCGGAAGTTATAGCAAATCAAACGTAATGCATTTTTATTATACTTTTTTATAATAAACGCTAGGTCCCTTTTCTCGTAAACTTTCCCATGTGGTTATTTATTTGATTTACAGCTGCCCCTTACTTGTACAGTGCTTTTATGATTCAAAAATGGTTCTTCTCCCAGTCCCTGCCACCGCCTCCCTTCCTTCTTCCCTACACACAGTGACACCAACCCTCCTTTCCTCCCCTCCCACCCCTAAACGTGCTTTCCTATTGTTTACTTATGTACACATATGGTTGTGTATGCTGATGTAAGATGCAGAGTTCGTATTTGGCTAAATAAATATGAATAGAAGCTTGCTGTAATAGCCTGCTTGAGCTACCTATGCCAGCAGATAGAGTACCATGCCGATACATGTGTGTCCTCCATAATTACCCATCTTTAATGTGGTCATGCAGAACCTTGATGGTCCCTGACTACCTTCTTAACTTTCCATCATCTGCACATTATGGTACGCCTGCAAAGCTGCAAAATGTGGTGGTGACTGTGACAATGGAGAGGTACATATGCCACTGAGAACCAATCCATTGACAATGTGCGTGTTGTATTATCCTCTCTCTCTCCTCTCCTCCCATTCAACAGATCATCCTCCATCTTATATGCCAACATTTTCCTATGCAGCAGTCAGTGTGTGCATTGTGAAACTCAGTATCCTGATAGATGTAGTTGGATTCTTATGCCTTCTTGTGATTTACGTGTACCAATTCACACTTATTGTATTTGACATGGATATATTATTCAATATGGAAACTTTTGAAAAGCACCCTAACAAGTGTGCAGTACTTGGCACATCTTTAGCTGGGGACATACAATAACTCTTAAATTCATCTGGTGATTTCTATCACCTGACTCAAACAATGGACAGTGAAGTGTTTCCCCTACTCTGGGACATTGTTAGGACAGTATGTAATGTTAAGTGGGCTTAGCAATATGCATGGGTCATATGTTTAGGGGGGGGGGGGGGGGGGGGGGGGGGTTAGTGACTTTTGTGTAACTTAAAATTTCTATCACCTGACTCAAACAATGGACAGTGAAGTGTTTCCCCTACTCTGGGACATTGTTAGGACACTATGTAATGTTTAGTGGGCATAGCAATATGCATGGGTCATATGTTTGGGGGAAGGGGGGGGGGGGGGGGGGGGGGGGTTAGTGACTTTTGTGTAACTTAAAATTTCTATCACCTGACTCAAACAATGGACAGTGAAGTGTTTCCCCTACTCTGGGATGTGATGTTTAGTGAGCATAGCATAATGCATGGGTCATATGTTTGGGTGAGGGGGTGAGGGAGGTAAATGCTAAATGACTTTTGTGTAAATATCACCGGACTTCACAATAGACAGTGCTAGTACTCTGGGACAGTATATATATGTTGGGGAGGGGGGGGAGGGGGGGGGGGGAACCAAATGACTTAAACTTGTTAGCATGTAACTTATTGGGGAACACATTAATAGGTGTGTGATAGTAGGTAGGGGTGTGATGGTAGGGAGGGGTGTGGTGTAGGGAGGGGTCAGGTGTGAGGAGGTTGTATTCTAACATTCAGCTTCATCACCTGATCCTGACGTGGGCTATTTACTTTACATGTAATTAAAACAAGTGCAACTATTATACACTCTGGTATTTGGTTTGGTCATTAGTTAGGCCAGTTACAAGGCCGGTTAGGCTAGGACCGGAGCTAGCTAGCTGGAGCTCGAGCGGTATACGGTAATTGTAAAGTGACTTCTACGCGCGCGAAACCGTTACTAAAGCCACACCCACTGGCTAGCTCCTTACGAACAGCGCTCATCACTAGTCTCGTACCCAGACCCATGTTTTCACAGCAGCGGATGGATCAAGTGGGTCTGGAGAAATGCCCAACGAGATTTCACGCGCCCAATCAGAATGCAGTGCTACGTGACGTCACAAATGAATTAAAAATTAGCTTTAAATTACGTAAAGCAATATTAGCATGTTACTGTCGCTAACGAGAATCGTCAAGGTCTAATCCTACAAAGGCTGGGCTATGCTTCTATCCGTTCTAATCAGCTTAAGGCTATCAGAAGCTTCATGGAAGGGAATGACGCGTTCGTCCTGTTACCCACTGGTAGTGGAAAGTCTCTATGTTTCTCCGTTCTGCCGTTCGCCTTTGACGATCTCTTTCAACGTGACGGCAGTATTATCGCCGCTAATAGCCTTAGTGAAGGACCAAGTAGCTGAAATCATAGATATTATACGGAAGGGATTGGAAATGGGACGTTTTAACACCAATCAACAGGTTCCATCAATGTATGGAAATAAAATGGCGGAATCAATGGATTGCGATGCTCAGCTGTAACTGTTGTTGGTAAATTACTTTAAAAACAAAGAGTCGAACACATGCACTTTCCTATATCTAGACGGAAAGGCTATCCTATTGGACGTTGTACATCAAGTTTTCCATTCGTAATTCTTCGTACTTGAGAGTTACAATCGTGAATCGACGGTGTCCTCCCATTCACACCTGAGTTCCAACGAGAAAAAAAATGAGTACTTAGTGTGGAAGTCAGTTGTCCACACACCAGGTCGTTTATATGATCAATACACAACCAGAAAAAGGAATAAAATAATGGGAAAATAGGCCTCAGCACGCGCTGTACGCCCACAACCACACACATGTCCAAATGGTTATCGGCGACTTTTTTATTAGTGTACTAAGTGCATTAGAGACAAACCCCACAGAGGTCGATTTGTCTTAGTAAGATCTCCTTGATAATGCACAAACATAGCCAATGCGACTAAGCTATCGTTACCTGTACGCCCACAAAGGTATCGCTAACACACGGAACGTCGGTCTAATGAAAAACTCGCGTCTGAATACATTTACAGTCAAAAACACGCATTTCTTAATATCCATACCTCTCAAGTAAGTCACCAAACACCAAAGAAAGCCTAAAACTAGTCAAATATCTTTGCTCTTCGAAAAAGTTCCAGTAACGTGGTCACTAAAAAGGTGTTGATTAATACTACACTGACGGCCCGAAGCTAGGATAATGCAATGTATTGCAGCACGTGATCCGTTTCCAATCCCTTCCGTATAATATCTATGCTGAAATCATCACACTGCATGTACATGTACATCGTTCTTGTGTGTGTTACCATGTGAGTGTGTGACCAATCTGAATGCCATTAACACCCTTGCAGCTGCTATTATCATAACATCTCTCTGCCCTCAAATACTTGTGTACAGAAGATAACTTCGACAGCAGTTCACCTTTCAGGCTCCCCACTTTCTCTTGAAGGGCTAGGTGTACTAGCCAATTTCGTCAAAGCGCTAGATCGATCAGTACTGCTCTACAACGCTCACTTGCTGGGTTAGCAAGCTGCCTTCTGTTTTTACCAACCAAGACGGGAGCAACTCAAAGCTTACAGCGATTCATTTCGTTGCACTGACGCCTATTTAAAAAAACTGACACCATGACGTTATCACGCTGACGTATTCTAGCCCCGTGTGACGTTGTTAGCACCAATTTGATTGCGTAACATCGAATGGTGCTCAGAACGACTTTTGTTGGGCATTTCTCCAGACCGCGTAGCGGTGATGTAATTCATCCGCTGCTGTGAAAACATGGGTCTGGGTACGAGACTAGCTCATCACCTTTAGACACCAGGTGCGGATACAGGATTTCAGACAAGGGGGGGTTGTTAATCAATAATAAGACGAGCGGGGGGGGGGGGGGGGGTGCTGTCCGCTTTCGGCCGATTCTACGAGCGGAGGGGGGGGGGGGGGGGGTGCTGTCCGCTTTCGGCCGATTCTACGAGCGGGGGGGGGGGGGGGGGGGAGGGAGGGGGGGTGCTGTCCGCGTGCGTGCGTGCGAAACACAAGGTTTTTGGACAAAAGAGGGGGTTGTGAACCCCCAAACCCCCTAAAACTGCGTGCAAAAATAAGGAATTTGGACAAAAGGGGGGGTTGCAACCCCCAACCCCCCCCCCCCCGTATCCGCCCCTGGACACCTCTATGTTGGTGATATTAGAAAAGGAGTGGTTGATACGCAATAGTATGCCCTGTTTAGCCTTTAAAATACCACGCATCTTGGCTATGTCGACTGGTAGTATCTACATCTTTCGACCACATATTTGTAGAGTCCTTCAACCACAATCACGAATGTATCTGTGTATGGGGGTGAAAACTATGGGGGGTGAATATATCACCCCCCATATCGGTTGAGCACTATAGTACCAATTTACGGTACATCACGTGCACTTTGGCGTTCGAGAGCTGGAAATTTTTGTGCATTCTGGTAGGTGATTTTGTGGTGGAACTGTATTGCCAGGCGGACTCTGGCCCGTAGCCAGGTTGTGTGTTGGGGGGGTGCAAAGTATGTTATAAGTGGACTCAACCAGTGGTGTAGCCAGGATAATACATGTAGCAATGCATGTATGTGTGTGGTTCTAAGTATTAAGTAAATCTGGCCAATGCGGAAATGCCGTAAGAATGAAGCGTCGCGAATTCCTTTGCATTTGAATACAAAATTGCATGTAAGACATAACAATTTGCAATAGTTGCCCAGGGCAATGCACAATTCAAGGCAGCTCACGCTACAGATGTATCAAATAATGTGGTTAAAGTCTTCCTCTACTACACAGTCCTATTTGCTACCTCAAAGGAAGGCTGGTACCACATTTTCATTATTTGGTTCATACAATGTAGTAAATCTAGCCAAATGCGGTATAGAATAAGTGTCGCGATTGTTTTTTGCAATTGACTGAATAAAGTCTGCATGCAAAGCTGCTGGGGCAATGCACAATTGCAATCACGTGCATAGCATACGGCAGCTCACCCTGCATGCAGATATACATGAAAGCAAATGTGGTTATTACATAGTACTATTTACTACTTGTTAATGGAAGGCTGGTACCACGTTTTCATTATTACAAAGTAGTACTGAAATCTGGCCATGCAATGCCATAGGATTGAAGAGTCACAAATCTATTTTGCAAGACCTGGCAAAAGTTGCAAAGCTGATGTGATGGAGGAGCTTACAGCTATATAGCGCTCCTAGTTCCCAGACCCTCCCATACCCATCCCTACATGCAGTATAAAAACTATTCCACTCTGTTACTAGTTAGTTCCATGCCCTTATTATTTTCCCTCTCCGGACCACCCTACAGGCCTATAGCTACAGTATTGCCGGGCCTTGCCATGCCATAAACCTCAGACACCGTGCCACAGTCATCAAATTCTTTCGGTTAGATGCCTCGTCACCAGCTGCAGTCAGCTTTTACACAGATGGAACGGAACACTACATGCATAGATACATATCACGACCTTCATCTTTAGTTAGTGGATTCAAGACCTCTTTTGAAACCATTGTGGCCAATGAGTTATTTCCTTCACACCAAGCATTGTGGTCATATGGTTGGGGGATGGTACTTGAGAACTGACTTCGATTCTATGTGATATATAACTATCCATACTGGGTATATGCACACAATTTTATTAGTATATCCTTTTCCGAGGTGGACCTTGGGCAAAAAGGGTCGAGCCATAGCCCGAATTGATCCCGTACCAGTGCTCTTACATGCACTCGATCGTGCACATGGCAGTTCTTATTAATATATGTGTAGATTGCACAATAAAGTGAATAATATTCATAGCCTGCAAAGCGGACCTTGCATCCAGTGGGGGGGTGCAATTGCACCCGTTTGCACCCCCCTGGCTACGGGCCTGAATTATTTGCCGACTTGTTATTGACCTTTTCTCTTGCTAGTTTCAGTTGAGCACTACCGTATAGTTTAGTGCTACTACTCTTGCAAAGGTGAGGCGGGCTATTGCTTTGTGTAGGGTAGACCAAGTAAATTTAGTGATGGGCATGCACGATAGCGTTGGAATGTTCGGCACCCGTGTCATTATTTAAAAAGGAAAGTATGTTACATTGACATTGAACTATGCTTACTGCTGCTGTTTAATAGAATCACAAAATTTGAGGCGCGTTTTAAAGGTCCCGTGTCGTTTAGAAATCGGGGGTGCCGACCACTCCTCAGTGCCAAACATACCATAGGTCACACTGTACCATTTTAGCTGTTCGACGTCGATGCAATACTGTTAAATGGAGCACACCTGACCAGTCTTGACACCTAGTTGCTCTCACAGTGGCTTTACTACCTTAGAATCCCAGGGCTAGGTTTGTAGTGATATAGAGAAATGCTGGCTTCTTCTGAGAGGAAGGCTAGATGAGATAGGAAGATGTGGTTGGAGTTGGTGCGAATAGGAAGTCCTGTGGTGAAGTATTCCTGATTTGCAAGTTTGACCAAGTCCACATAGCGGTTTACAAACTGTCTCTTTCATCACTGCTTCCTCTGTTTAGTCTAGACAGAGGTTGTTAGATCGTGTGTTCCTGTTTGGTGACTATTTGTTTCCTCTGTTGAGTCTGGAGGTTGTTTTTCATCTGCGTTTGTGACTACTGGTTACTGAAGGTTGCTAGTTCTTGGTTGGCAGGTTAGAAGGACATGTGTTGGGGATGAAAAAAAGACATTTGGAGGGTTACGGAAGATTGTATGATTCGTGGGGGTGGTAAAGCAGAAAACTTGTGGTTGCATTGTTCAAGTGTGTTGTATACATTTCCTCCCCACTCATGGTCACCCTTCTTTGCACTCATGGTCACCCTTGACACTCATGGTCACCCTTCTTAGCACTCATGGTCACCCTTGACACTCATGGTCACCCTTCTTAGCACTCATGGTCACCCTTGACACTCATGGTCACCCTTCTTTGCACTCATGGTCACTCTTCTTTACACGGAACTATAACCTTCAAACTGAACAGATAGATAGCTTACAAACAAATAAAGTACTGCTCTTAAGTGCTCACATTGCTTCCTTTATGTGATTGCAAAACAGAGAATTAAAGCTTACAAGCCCACATGGAAGTTGGAGGCATTATTTAAGGTTGAAGACATCTAGAGCTCATATAAAACAGTCCAAAACTTTTTAAATGGTATGGTCACCCTTCTTTGCACTCATGGTCTGGTCACCACCCTTTTCTACACTCATGGTCACCCTTCGTTACACTCATGGTCACCCTTTGTTACACTCATGGACACCCTTTGTTACACTCATGGTCACCCTTTGTTACACATCGTCACCCTTCTTTACACTCATGGTCACCCTTTTTTACACCCATGGTCACCCTTCTTTACACTCATGGTCACCCTTCTTTACACTCATGGTCACCCTTGTTACACTCATGGTCACCCTTCTTTACACTCATGGTCACCCTTCTTTACACTCATGGTCACCCTTCTTTACACTCATGGTCACCCTTGTTACACTCATGGTCACCCTTCTTTACACTCATGGTCACCCTTCTTTACACTCCTGTCACCCTTCTTTGCACTCATGGTCACCCTTCTTTGCACTCATGGTCACCTTCTTTGCACTCATGGTCACCCTTCTTTGCACTCATGGTCACCCTTCTTTACACTCGTGGTCACACTTCTGTACACTCACGGTCACCCTACTTTACACTCATGGTCACCCTTCATTACACCCTTCTCTCCACTCATGGTCATCCCTGCACTTAGTCACCCTTCTTTACACCCTTCTCTCCACTCATGGTCATCCCTGCACTCAGTCACCCTTCTTTACACCTATCTCTCCACTCATGGTCATCCCTGCACTCAGTCACCCTTCTTTACACCCTTCTCTCCACTCATGATCATCCCTGCACTCAGTCACCCTTCTTTACACCCTTCTCTCCACTCATGGTCATCCCTGCACTCAGTTTTTAAAATGTGGTTTTTGTGGGCAGTCTTTTTTACTGTGTGCCATGGGATATTTGCAGTGCCATAAAGTACTGGGATGTTTGTTAAAAATTCCCTCTCTCCAGAGTCTACTGCCACTGTTGGTTTTCGTGTACACTACTTGTTGCTACTCATTTCCTGATTTCTTTGTCACTAAATATTATAATCTTGATGGTGAGTTTCACTTGCTAGATAACCTCCACTATGCGCATAGAATTGCAGTGCATTATATTGAAATTGACTATAATATTTGAAGGTCTGGAAAGTGTTCACAAGGTAAACAAAACAAAAATGCAGGCAGCAAGCAGCTGTATAGCTCATGTGAAAAACATAGCACTGCCAAACATACCCTCTACTTCCTTGTTTCCATGTATTTAGTGTAGTGCATTAGGCAAGTTTCTTTTGTGGTTGGTGGTCTTCTGAATAGGTTTTAAGGTGTACGTTTATGGGATGGCATCTCTGGTGGTAGTTGTGTTTGTAAAGCTCCATTACAAATTCCCCCCCCCCCCCCCCCCCCCCTTTTTCTTTGCATCTACATATCTCATATAGAATTAATGTCTATAATGAAAGTCAACCCTAACCCCAGTACTACTTTTGTATACAACTGGCTGCTACAGGTGTACTGATTTAGGTCCTAAATGTTTGGTTAGTTAGTTGGTTTGTTATGCATATTTAATCTCCACATATTAGGCATTGTCACGTTTCTGGGTACGCAGAAGTGGACATAATCCAGCAAGCTTTAAGTGTGATGTTGCTGATGGTGATATCATTGATGATTTTGTTGAGATAGTATTGGAAAAGCTACAAATTCGAGTACCAAAGGATATAGTGACCGTGAAGTTTAACCAAGCAGTGGTTGATATAGAAGAAATGGTAATCAATTATGTGGGCAAGACATCAAGAAAAAATCCATTAGAATTGGAATGGGAAGTTAAAGGTAAGAAGCATCCATCCAGCCATAGTCTGGTTTTTTGCTATTTATAAGAAGATGCTGTACAGCTCACCCAAGTGCTAGGTGGTGCTAGACAAAAGTGTTTGTTGACATTGTAGGTACTAAACTTGGTTTAATGTTTTGGTGGATGTAAGCATTATGCAAAATCCCCAAGCGTAATGCCTGAGGAGACGTCCCCTTTGGGAAATCCTCAACCCTGAGCCTAAAAGCCTCACTTCCATTCAACCAATTCCCTCACCTTCAGTCAAACCCAATCTAACACATTGTCCTCAAAGAGATTGACACGTGATATGGTTCTAGGGTCAGACATGTATATAAAGGATGGTAGGGTGGTCTGCAATCACTCAGTCTACAGCTAATGCTGCCAGCTGCATTGCTCACCCACCCACTACTCCGCCAGTGCATTGACTTTCATGTTTGCTGTTGTTCTTGCTTGTACATCAGTGGTATGCGGCACCCTTCGGGCTTCTACCCTGACCTAACCACCTTACCTTGACCAGCGTCAAGGGGTGGGCTGACCAAGTGGGAACCAGCGTCTCCCATAGTTCCAGTCAGGCCCAGGGTAGGAAGGCAGCACCTATGCACCTCCGACTGGCTGGCTGTTGCTTGCCCCTTTTTGGGCAAACAATTAACTATGCCAACCACAACCTATGCATATAGCAAGCCAAGCATTCAGACAGCATTAATGATCCATTAAAGGAGGCTTCTTAATGTCTATTGTCCTGAATGTCCACCCGGGGGTACAATTGTATACCTGGGTGGACAGCAAAAAAAGTTTTTGCTGTTTGGTCATAGAAGTTGCATTTAACAGTACTACAAGTCTTTTCAGGATCGGGCCGAGATAAGCAAGGCTTAAATCCTTTTGGTACTTGTAAAACGAGCTGTGCTAGCGGACCTATCCATTACGCACCGTGCAGATCGGTTGGAGCGTAATGGATAGGTCCGCTTGCACGGGTCATTTTACGAGTACTGAAAGAATTTAAGCCTTACTTATTTCGGCCCAATCCTGAAAAGACTTGTTCTGTAAGCCAGTACCATTAAATGCAACCAGATCCTTTCTGTGACCGAACAGCAAAAACTTTTTTTGCTGTCCACCCTGGTGTCCAACTGTACCCCCCCCCCAGGTGGACATTCATGACAATAAACATAAATACTTTTCTGCACTATGTACACACATGTAAAGCTAATTGTCTTTAGGGAAAAATTACAGACATTCATAGCTTACCTTGTGCCCACTAATTGCATCTGCGTGCTACCCTAATACCTGGACTGAGTAAGGATGATTCTGGTTTTGGATTAACAACAATGTGCTAACTAATGTGTAAACAGTGGGTATTTAATAACCATATATAAGTTGTTTAACCCCTACCCGATCTGAATGCTTACAGGTATTTACCTTATAGTTCATGCGTAGGTATCAGATCTGGAGGTTCACGTTTGTTGGCCTTACTGAGTCTGCATATAGGCAAACTATATGAGCATGCATGTGATAATACATACATATGGCACGTACCTTAGGCACGGGTGCATGGGTGGGTGCATGAGGAACGTATCATTGCCAGTGTCTATTTGAAAACCATCGATACACAACGGGGTATTGCATGAAAGAAGTGAATAACACACCGATACAGGTCTATGTGCACGAGTTCATTGAATTCATATTGTAAGCTGCCACCAGGTCCTTGCACATCTATTCTGAAGGTGTGAGCCCAAAGAACTAATACGAATACCATATGTAGCCAACTCTGCAATTAACAATGCTATAGGCTCAGTTGTCCATGTACGGATCTCCTTTAAAAAAAATGTCATTCCACCATTTTTTGTAAATTTCACTATCACTCCATGCGTTTGGCTGGCAAAAATAGGGTGAACGAACTTGTGCACGTAGACGTTATCCACTTCTTTCATGCAATACCTCAACCCTGTTGCGGATCGATGGTTTTAAAATAGACTATGGCAACAGTATGTTCCTCGCGTGCCTACCCTTGCCTAAGGTACGTGTAACATGCATGTATTATTGTGTGCGTGCTCATAAAGTTTGCCTATATGCAGATTCAGTAAGGCCAGCAAATGTGAACCTCCAGATCTGATACCTATGCATTAACTACTCAAATCAGGTAGGGATAAACGACTTATACATGGTTATTAAATACCCACTGTTTACGCATTAGTTAGCGCATTGTTGTTAATCCAAAACCAATATCATCCTTGACAGTTTACTCAGTCAGGTATTAGGCTAGCATGCAAATGCAATTAGAGGGTGCAAGGTAAGCTATGTGTCTGTAATTTTTCGCTCTTGCAACAAGCCATCACTATCAGACTTATTTTATATTTCAACTATTGTCTTGTATTCTTTAGATCCACTTGTTGAGGCATTGGGAGGCTTGTCTATAACAGGTAAGTAAATAATGTGCATTAAAATTTATATTTGTGCTCCATATACAGTGTTTATGTCAAGGTGCACCATGCAGTAATTGTGGTTGACCATGTTAATATATTCATGGTTGACAGTGGCAGTGTTAACATAACAGTGTACCAAAGTCTATCTAAGCCTAATAGGGCCCCCCCCCCCCCCCCCCCCCCCCCCCCCCCCCCCGTATTCCACAATTGAAAAGAGGGGTATTCGACAAGCTAAAGGGTGTGACCATTCAGCAATAGTATGCTCAGTCTCACGGAGTTATTCACGTGGGTGTTGCTTGTCAATTTGTGACCCAATTTCCAATTTTGATGCATTCCTCATTACGTGATGCAGCATGACGTAGAACACAATAATTGCTCATTAGAACAAGTTGTGTATAGACCTGGATACGCAATGGTGTGGCTACGCCAGACTAACCCTCACTGTTGACTGTAACGGCTCTACCAGGCACCACAGACACCGCATCCTCGTTTCACCACCGTATCAGATAGTACAGCTCTATAGATATGGTCATCGCGCAGGTCATCAAACAAAATCTAACATCTCTTTAATATATCGAACTTGTCTCCTTGAGCGCCGTTCTTAATGACATCAAGCGCTAAATTTTACGCTATAAGCACTGCTCAGCTGAATTATATACGAGTATTCGCTAAAGGCGCATTCTGTCAATGACAGGCGCACTTAGTAATGATTGGTTAACGCTGTTGAAGAAACGCGGGACTCGTACAATATGGAATGCATGCGCATGCATCAAAACACATGTTTACATAATGTTCAAGTTACCTGACATAAGTGTAGTACCCTTATTAGGTAAAAAAATTACCCCCTTGTACACACCCATCTTGTACACCCAGTCTGCACACTCCCCTTGTACACCCAGTCTGCACACTCCCCTTGTACACCCAGTCTGCACACTTCCCTTGTACACCCAGTCTGCACACTCCCCTTGTACACCCAGTCTGCACACTTCCCTTGTACACCCAGTCTGCACACTCCCCTTGTACACCCAGTCTGCACACTCCCCTTGTACACCCAGTCTGCACACTCCCCTTGTACACCCAGTCTGCACATTCCCCTTGTACACCCAGTCTGCACACTCCCCTTGTACACCCAGTCTGCACACTCCCCTTGTACACACCCACCCTGCATACTCTACTTGTACACACCAACCTTGCACAAAATCCCCATGCACACACTCACCCTGCACACACACCCACTCTCCTTGTGCACACTCCCCTTGTACACACCCACCCTGCACACATTCTCACACCTTCCCTCCACCTCCATCACCACTGTACCCCTTCATCATGACTTTACACCTCCATCACCCTAGCAACTCTCTATCACCAATTTTACACTTCCATCCACTTTCATTACAACATTTACATTCACCTAGCACACTCACCACCACCCACTATACTCACATAAGCTGCATTCACACTAAACAACAATCACTCCACCCCTTGACCAAATGTACATTTAGGTGTGTGGGATGAAAACATACCTTCAAATGCAGTAAAGCTTTATGTTGTGTCATTAGTGCCTTCAAATGTGAATGAGTCAAATATGAGCTAGGCTTCTACTGTTCCTATAGAAAGAGGCGTATTCAAACAGAATATAGTATGCGCACAATAATTTAAAACTCACTCCAAACTTGGGTCAAATATTTCAAACTCTAGCGTAAGACAAGCCTAGTTTATAAGAAGATACATTGGAATGGACCACTTACTAGGTATTTGGACTGTAAATATGAACGTTCGTGCCTCTGTTGAATCGGAATCGATTTCACCGCCTTGCGTATATTGTACGCTAGCGCCTCCAAGAACAAAGTAGCAATTGCAACCAAACATAGGTTTTATACCGGGTGTCCACAAATGAACGCAACGCTTTAAAATCACGATAGCTCAGGATTAAAGTTAACTAACCATTTGATTTTTTTTAACGTATGTTACGGTACTTAGGCAAATACTACCAGATTTAAATCATTCTGAGCGGTTAAGTAATTATATTAAAACCCTTGATTATCAAAATATTCAAAACCCTCGATTATCAAAACTATGCAAGATTAAGGTGTGTTAGAGATAATTGATTATAATAACCATTAATAAGTAATGGAAGATCTGAATATGCAGTGGACCATCATTGATTTCAAGTTAATGAGTACAATTATGAGTTATCATTTAAGACCATAATTTGCTTAAAAATTATTAAGGTTAAAGCTGCTAAGGTTAAACTAATTTGAATCACCACCACTAATTATTCAAATGAAGTAGGAAACGCCATTTAATTTGGTTTTGAATTATGTAGTGGTGAGTTGTTAAAACTCAAAGTTCATTAAAATTGTAGTGGTCATTTAGCATTTTCAAGTTTGATTATTTGTTTTGAATTAACTAGTAAAACGCCAATGAAATTTCATACTTTTTCAAACTTCCATCAAAGCTTATTAGCAGTTTATAAATCTCGCATATTAAAAAGTTGTATACATAATAGTGTTACATTAATTAATTGCAAGTTATTAGATTTTATCTTTCAATTTATTAATGGTAATCGAATTTGTAATAATGCGGGTGTATTTGTCTACCTTGTCACTGTATATTCATAAATTCATTTAGAGAAGAACTAGAATTATTTGCTAATTCCTATTCATTCCAGCTATACATAGATGTACATGTATGTACATATGTGAGGATTTAAAAAATCATTAATTTCCGCGCCAGTTTCTAGGGCTCCTGATCCCATACCCCCTAGCTGTTGCAAGAGGGGGCAAAGCCCCTCCTGCACCTGCCCCTCTAGTTAGCTCCCATCCAGTTTTTCATCCTTCTCTACGCGCCTGTTCCATCAAGGAATTCAAAACTTTGGGGTGATAGAACGCTAGCCTTGCAAATGTCTTGATGGCATGGAAACCTTCCCAAATAGATGCTACTGATTTACTAGACGTTCGTCGTGAGTGGCTGCAAGATGCAGCATCGTTAGATTTAGAACCGTTTTCGCAATCCTCATTGACAGCATGAAATATATAAGTCCAGTGAGATCGCTAAGCTTTTACGAGCTAAAAACGCACATCTAGCTCAATAATACCATAACTATTTACCGGACTTAAAAACTGACGTGGCCAAAGGTTGCTAATGCTTGTTCTTTAGATATATTGCGAATATGGTAAGGATCTATTGCCTGCAGGAGGAGGAATTCTGCTTACAATTTTTTTAGTACTGGGGTCACAACAAGTGTTAATAACCAAAGTAAATAGTCACATGATGCCTTTTAACTTTCAGTATGTATGGAAAAATAGTTTTACACTATACCTACGTTGTCAGATTTCCATTTGAGCTCATTGTTATTGAGATATATTCAAGTGAAGAAAATAACAGTACAAATGAATTATAGGACTATGTGTGATGGTTTCCACTGTAAAAGTGTTGCATTCATTTGTGGACACCCAGTATATCAACATGGTCAACCACAGTTGGTGCGTGACGCTGGTGGAAACCCTGATGTATTAGATTCCTAGCTCAAGCTGATGAGAATTAGCACTGTATTTAAAAGAAATGCATCGGGAATTTTCAACGTAGCGAACCCATAAATTTTCTGGAGTTGTTTCCTTAACTGCTACCATCTTTCAATCTGAAACTGAATAATCAAGATCTCACCATGTCTTACATAAACCCAGTGTTAATGATAACATATGAATATGAAGAGGCCATCTCCTCGTCACTCCTACACACCTCTAGGCAATTTTTTTAAATAATGCCATACACACAACCCAAATAAAGATGGCACGGTGACTGTTCTAAGCTGCAGGGCTGGCAATATGCACTCTTTCCAAGTGCCGTTCATAATGTGATTAGAAGTGGCTTGAACGGGCCAACTGGCCAGGCTGAGTCTAAATTTTAACACGGGTTCCATGGATACTTTTTCTGTCGAACTGATTTTCTAAAAATTAGTCGGAACACACCCAATTGTCTGGAAAAGCATATTTTTAGATAGTTTAACTTATTGCCTAGGCATTTGGCGTTATTGTCTGGTTTATATCTATTGTGGACACTTTACCTGTATGCTTTCAAAGTGACGTGGTTTTATGTTTTTCGGTCACGTAGCATTGCGGAGTACACTTTTTCAATTAAGGGCTGATACGGATACGCTTTTATGACATTTGGTACTACTAAGAGGCCACAATAGATATCGTGTTGGCAGTTAGCTTAGTTCTTGTACAAAACTGACTTACATGTTTACCTCGTTCGAGGACTTATGTAGATTGTTGTGATTGATTACTGTCTGGGTACGAGAAATAAATAACCGGATGGGAACGAACAACAGGAGAAAAGAAGATAGTGTATTTGGCTCATGTGCTGCATATTTATAGCAACTTGTTATGTAAATAGCAACTACATAGTGACATAAGTGTATAACTGAGATCCATGTGATGCCAAATAACGTTTACATGATGGCCAAACATTATGTGTTTTGGCCTGTGCACGACCAATATTTGGGTCCGGAGTCGAGATCCAAAGAAGTTTTAGTATCTGTTTCGGCGCTAGCATGATGGATTACTGCCAGAATTGTTTGAAGCGCTTCTTATCCAATCCAGTTACATGTCTATACTGTTTTTAAACTCAAAAACCTTGGCAGAAAAATATCCCGTTTCCAGTAGCGGTCTTACCCTCTCGACTGTAAACAAACGTAGGTCCTCAGCAGAAGTAGTTACAAAGCTGGTAGGAGCTCCAAACGTTGT
Source organism: Spongilla lacustris (assembly GCA_949361645.1). Taxonomy (NCBI): domain Eukaryota; kingdom Metazoa; phylum Porifera; class Demospongiae; order Spongillida; family Spongillidae; genus Spongilla; species Spongilla lacustris. The sequence goes on along the minus strand of OX442427.1, from coordinate 4,513,730 downwards.
CTAAGGAGTTGAACTACTTAGTACACCAGTATTTGTGGCAATTTGTTCCATTCTGACTAATTTTGCTCGACAAAAAGACCAAAAAAAGTATATTTAATTTTTATGGAACTGGTGTTAAAGATTGGGCTGATGAGTCTAATTGCACCCATCATCTGCTATGTCACTACGGTGGTGCACGCTGCAAAGACAAACTGTACTAGTTGTTGTTAAGCACAATTCCATTGAATGAACCGTTTTTGTTTCTTTTAGATTGTACTGCATACATGTATTCGCACAAACATGATTTGTGATTTTTATTTTGATCACTATAATTTTCTTTTATTTATTTAGACTATGCCAGTGATGAGCGCAGGAAGTATAGTAAGTTAACCATCTATCCTTTCACACAGTATTTCACTTGCTTTTCTTCCGTTAACATGCATGCATAAATTCAGCTTGTGCCGCAGATATTATTAAAGGTAAGCTACTATTAAGATATTTGAATTCCTACATATATCCATTAGGCAGACAAACTTGTCTACATAACAAAATATAATGTAGGAATCAAGGAATTACATAAATTATACATTAATAATCATAAAATGTTTATTTATTTATTTTTGAATTGGGCAGTTCAAGAGAAATGAGCCCTCGCATATATAATGTTATTAAATTCCCTTCCGTTTGAATCACTATAACTTCCAAATGGTTAAGGCTATCGTAAAATACATTTTGGAGTCTTGCACTTGCTCCATGCCAGTATTGCATTGTTGAATACCCCACTGGGTTCAAACCTGACATAACTTTCTGTAGGAGTAATCAAATCGCTTCAAATTTGGTTTGTTGGTATAGTGGTCATATACAAATTTGTTCTGTGCGTTAATTTTTATGTCATCCTTTACGGTGATACAGTTTAACAAACTACATGCACGTTATCCTGCTCGATTCATGCCACAAATAGTGTCCTGCTCAATGCTGCTAAATGTATATGGAGGTGGTGATTATATCAATGGTGCGAAAAGGTGCCTGTAGTTAGTTCATGTATCTCTGTAACAGATGACAAAAAAATTTGATCTCAAAAACTCATGTTTTAATGCACTTAAAGGCCGGCATACACAGGGCTACTTCCCTAGTTTCTTGCATCCTTGCAAGATCTTAGTGTTCAACATAGATCCCATAATGATCAGGGGGTCTTCAATTTCTCTGGGGATGTGCCATTTGCGCGTTGTAAAACACAGCATCCAGATTCTGCATTCACTGCATAATCTTCAAAAGTAAGATTTTCTTGGGGTTTTGACGGTCGAGACGCCTCATCTGTTTGCTTTGTAACTGGGTTAGCTCTGCGGTTTTGTCTTTTTCCTTCTTTAGGTAGGCCGTAACATCGTTTTACGATGAACAACAACCGTTTTCGTGGAGCCCACTAGCTGGATACAGTAATTTAATGCACCATTTATACGGTCAATCACAGGATACGGTCCCCGCCAAAGAAAAGCCAATTTTTTGGTCTTTCCCTGTTTTACTGCAGGTACAAATAGCCACACTTGGTCACCTACTGTGAACTTCTCTCCTTGTCGTACTGTTTCTTGCTTTGATCATTAGCTGAAGCCAGTTGTTCCTTCATATCACTAAAGATCTTGCGGAGTGATTTGTTCAATGTCTCCACATACTGAGGTACTGTTGGCTCTCCCCTCTCTCTGTATTCCTGAACATTCCATTGATCGACCTCAATGTCAATTGGTAGAAGTGAAGAGTGTCCAAAGTTGACTCGAAATGGAGAGTAACCACTAGACTCATGAAAAGCCATCCTATACGCGAACAGTACCTTTGGGATGTGACAATCCCAATCCCTTTGGTTTTCCGCTACCACGTTGGATAAAATGGCTTCCAAGGTCCTGTTGAAACGTTCCACCTGTCCTTTTCCTTGAGGATGGTATGCTGTGGTTCTCATCTTGTTGATTATTAACCGTTTGCACAGAGCAAACATTACTTGGCTGTTCAGGTTAGCACCTTGATCAGAGCAAAAATAAGTGCAAGCGGTGGTTGGAGAGCAAAATTGGGTACGATCCAAGAGCAAAAATGAATACGAGCTGACTGCAAAAATGTGTTTGATCTGAAAGCAAAAATGTGCACGAGCCCAGAGCAAAAATGTGCACGAGCCCAGAGCAAAAATGAGAGCAAAGATGCGTAGAAGCTGAGAGGCAGTTCTTTACATGCGTTTTCCAATACGTCATTGGTCATGGCGGTAAAAATAGCAACATGTCTTCAATCGCGATTTGTTCACGATGTTCCATTTTACAGTTTCTGTTTTTGGTTAGAACTTGTCCACAGAATGCAGAGCGTTATAAGGCAGTGCAAGTTTATGCCAGTTATCCTCCCTATTTGCGCTTGTGTACTACTGCACTGTTCGGTAAGTATCATACATCACGTGTGTGTTGTGTGAATTACAGTGTGGCCTTGCTGCTAAAGCCACAAGGTATGTCTCCCTTGTATTAAACAAAGCTCATGTCTTCTCAGAAATGATTCCTGTTCTAAAGATAGACGTTTCTCTATTGGACAGAAGGTGATGGCAAGGAATTTTCTGCAGGGTACACCTTGGGTACTAGGGGTGATAAAGGAGTGTTGTGGTCCTTTAACTTATATGGTTGAAGTAGGCTCTGGGGTTTTATGGAGACGATATGTTGACCACATCATGATCAAAGGCTGTCACGAGTTGGAACTAGTTGGAGAGGAGACGGAGCATCAGTGGATGAGTGAGGATGCTAATGAAAGCACTGAAGCGTCTGGCTAAGAAGTTGTTTGTCAAGAGGTGGATGAACCCCCTACTGCTGACTAGGGTACAGTGTAACCGGTTATCAGGTTATTCGGATATTCGCAAAAACCTATCTGTTCGAATAGTAAGTTAGCATTACTCGGAAAAATCGATTATTGGATTTGTTCTATTCGGTTTGTGCATCTCCATTCGGAGGTACTTAGGTATTCGTCGTCCTCATAAAAAATTCGCCCATTATTCAAATTACTTTTTATGACGATATCCGGATATGATATTAACCAATAATTACTTCTAATTTGAAACGTAACGTTAACATCACTGTTGTTACTATTTATATATACGTGGGGACAAGATCGGATGCAGAACAATATAATTTATAATTTATATGTGCGGGCAGTAATTCGAACTACCCAATAGATCTCCCTCTTCACGAGTCATGATGACGGACAGCTCCAGCTACAAATCAAAGTTAGTTCGCTTAGTGCATTTCGAACGAGCTGGTTTTCTTCTTTAATCTCTCTGAGCTGATATTGCTGTGATTGCACTTAAGCCTACTTAGTTACTAATATTTTCAAAACTTGCGATGGGCATGGCCTGTGGTGTGTTAACTTATTCTATTCTTTTGGCATTGGGTGCAATTTGTAGGTAGACCTCAGCATGGCCACACTAACTTAGGCCAGGACACGCCCATCTAGGTATGTGGTTAGGCCAAGCGATTTAGGTCTATGTAGGTAGCTGTGGTTGTGTACTGGGTACATCTGGTGTGGTGTGGGTAACTGGACGTATGCACTGATCTGGTGTGATGTGGGTAGTTGCAGGAGGGTGTCGGGTGTGATGGGGGTACGTGCTGAGGGTACTGATCTGCTTTAATGGTAGTTGTAAGAGGGTGTCTGGTGTGATAGGGGTAGCTGTGGTTGTGTGCTAAAGGCATCTGGTGTGATGGGGGTAGCTGTAGGAGGGTCTTTGGTACATTTAGGTGGCTGTGGTTGAGTACAGAGTGACAACCATTACTTAGTGAGCAGAAAACCTGAATAACCTAGGTATTCGGCTGGCAAATTGTCAAAACCTATTCTGGAAGAAGAGACAATCCATAGTCCATAGTCTATATGAATAGAATAAGAGACAATCCATAGTCTATATGAATAGAACAACTTCTATCCATAGAAGAGACAATCCATAGTCTTTGGTACATTTAGGTAGCTGTGATTGAGTACAGAGTGACAACCATTACTCAGTGAGCAGAAAACCTGAATAACCTAGGTATTCGGCTGGCAAATTCTCAAAACCTATTCTGAAAAATCGATTTTCTTTTTTCGAGTATTCGGAAAAATCGATTGTCATTATTCAGGGGAGGTTACACACCCTACTGCTGACAGTGATAAGAGTGAAACATGAAATTGGATGACGCTGAAGTTGTACTGCCACCAGAAGTACATGGAAGAAGAGACAATCCATAGTAGAGCACCACAACTTTTGCCACGACCCTCTCAAATCCTTTTCATTTTTCAGCAATCAAATAGGGCTCATTGAGATTAGTTATTATGCACAGTTTCACTTTCTGATACACTTCGGTTAATTGACAATATTTTGTCAACTTTGTAAGCGCCATGAAATTTTGTGATTACTATGACTGTTTTGCAAAGCTACAGTAATGTGTCCATAAGGTTTTAATTGAAACTGTTACTAATACTAGAATGCACTCACCTCATGGGTGTACACATATGTATGTGTTGTGTGAAAACCTTAATAAATATTTTGACTAGTTGTTTTACACCTCTCAAATTATCTCAAAACACCCCTATTCATTTCTGTATTTCAATTTTACCCCGTGACAAGATAGGTTATGAAGTACTTAATGCATTAAAATTAATTTTGGGTATCCGTTTCGCTAGTAAGTTATAAATTGATTTGAATCAAAAACATTATGTTTCTTTGAACTGCTGCTTGACCACATAGTTTACACAGACGTAACGATGCTATTAAAACAGACGTAACTATGATAGAAGGGTCTAGCCCAAGTTGCAAAAGAACGGGAAGGTCACGTTGCACTCTGCGCTAAGCTTCGTACGCTTGCTAATATGCACTTCTAGCACACATGACACTTCGATCCCGATACAACAATAGTAGCGCTCTATAAAGCATAGCAAAACGGTACTTGCTATATTTATCTACTCATATACATGTGCACAAAAGATCACACCATATGTGTACTAGTAGTGCTGTAGCTAAAAATAAAAATAAATAAATAAATAAAACTAACTACTCAGTCTAACTTGAAGGGCTCTTGAAGCCTCGAGCGATACAGTATCACTAAGCCTGTAGCAACTGCTTGAAGCTGGAATTACGGGAATATCTTGAGTCTGCGGATAAACATGCTTAGAGCGCTACTATTGTTGTATCGGGAGACTCATGCGTGCTAATTAGCAAGCATACGAAGCTTAGCGCAGAGTGCAAAGTGACCTTCCTGTTCTTTTGCAACTTGGGCTACGCCCTTCTATCGTAGTTACGTCTGTTTTAATAGCATCGTTATGTCTGTAAATTATGTGGTCAAGCGGCAGTTCAAAGAAACGTAAAGTTTTTGACTCAAATCAATTTATAACTTACTAGCAGAACGGATACCCAAAATTAATTTTAATGCATTAAGTACTTCATAACCTATCTCGTCACGGGGTAAAATTGAAATACAGAAATGAATAGGGTGTTTTGAGATAATTTGAGAAGTGTAAAACAACTAGTCAAAATATTAAGTTTACACACAACACATACATATGTGTACAACCCATAAGGTGAGTGCATTCTAGTATTAGTAACAGTTTCAATTAAAATCTTATGGACATATTACTGTAGCTTTGCACAGTCATAGTAATCGCAATTTATGATTTACTACACAACACAGCTGTTCCTTATGAATATAATTACGTGGGCATTTTTTGCGCAGGTGCAACATATACAATATTACATTTTTACACATGCAACTAAAATGAATATGGGTAAAAGTTCAGTAAACCATCCATAAACTACGGATCTTCTATCCATATTCATTCCAGTTGAATGCAAGTCGGCAGGAAGTTGCCTCGTGTATGCCGGCCTTCACTTTCTCCATGCAATGCACAAATCACATCAAATTTGGTATCATGTAAATGTGTATGATTTAATAGCCACTTTTTTCATACAGCTATACATAAGCTGCATGACTACACAGGTATTGAAAAGTCTCTTCTGGATGATGCAGTACAAAACAAGCACTGTGAAATTCGGAGTACATTGCAATTAAGTTCCAATCCTAATAGTCATCTTCACCAGATATACATTCGATATGACTATACAAATATTTGGAAAAAAGTTGAGACTGAAGTAACTAATGTGGGAACACAGCGATTCATTATCACAGGCTCATCAGGGATTGGAAAAAGTTGCTTTATGGGTTATGCTATTGTTCAACTATTGAAGAGTAAAAAATATAATGTCATTATTTATTCAGTGCAGTGGGAAACTCTAAAAAGACCAGAATATTATATAATCACAGAAGACTGTGTGAAGAGGGCTGATGAATTACTAATTCATGTTTTGTTGACAACCACCCCTGTGGAGGGAATTAACATTATGTGGTTGATGGATGTAAAGCAACATGGACCATATCAATCTCTAAATATAAATGTTGTTGTTGTACTATCTGCATCATTCAGCGAAGCAAATTATAAAGAATTTATGGCCCATTCGGGTACTATTCCAACTATGATATATATGCCTTGGTGGAGCCAAACTGATGGAGGAGAACTGGTGGGACTTCAGACACATCTTATGTGTGATGAAAATGAACACTCATCTGAAGATAATGGACAGAGATCTGAAGCTGAAGAAGACAATGGACAGACACAGGCACCTGGTGAAAGTCTTTCAGTGAAAGCTGCTATTAATCATGAATTTTCAGATCTGGTTATTCTTTATAGCGGTGGCAATACAGTGAAAATGGATTTGTATTGTAATAATTACTATCTAGCTGGTCCAAATCCACGATATGTGTTCAAGACAACCAACCAACACACCCTAAGAAGTGTCATAAATACCAAAGCCAATTCAGATTTGTCTCTTGCGCATCTTGCTTATTCTAGTCAGCAGCACTCTCAGATTACAGACACACAGAGTGCCAGTAGCAAGATATTTTGTGCGATTATTGACCGGAAACATTATTTACCAACTGGAAAGTTCGTTTATGTGTCACAGTTTGCCTGTGAGATGCTAAGTGAACATTTAAGAAGCAAGTCATATAATGAAAGGATAGCGTATCTTGTTGGCAAACGTGTTTTAGATGACAGTACAAAGTGGGGACAAACATTTGAATCCCATATGCATACATTTTTTATTCATTGTACGTCAAGAAAGTTCAAAATAGTACCATTGCCACCTTCCCACACTCGTACTGTATCTGAAAGGGAGGAAAGTGCTCAGTTGACATTACCAGTATTTGAACAAGTTAACAGTTTTTCAGAACTTGATTGTTATCTAACTCCATCAGTATATTACCGACCTATATCACGTTATCATATTTCAGTTGATAGTTTCTATGTGGATCTGGATGGCAAAACCTTAAATTTTTTTCAGTGTACAACACGTAAGTATCATCCTGTAATGGCTCAGGGTTTACAGTCAGTTGTTGAGAAAGGTAATTATAACAGAGTGAACTTAATATTTGTTGTTCCTTCTGAAAAATATCGTCTAAAAGATGAGGAATGTATCTTGAATGCGCAGACAGTAACAAATAAGAGCAGTAATAGGCATAAAGCAATTTCACAACAGAAGTTTACTGATTTGGAAAGGTTGATCAGCCAATGGAAATTAGTGGTGAACATTGAGAATACAAGAGATGTATTGTAAAATATATCGTATTTTCGATGTCCAAATTTGACATGTAATGATTTTGTTTAACAAACTTTCAATGTCATTACGGTATATGACATCACTATCAGGGAGGGAAGGGGAGGAGAAAGAAGGGAAGGGAGGAAAGGAAGAAGGAAAGGACTGAAGATTGATCGATGCCACATGATAGGGAAACATCGCTTGTGACTTCTAATATGACATATAGAGGCGTTCTCCTAAATTTGGTCGGTATCTGCAGCTGTGAGCTATATATGTCACATTTCCATCCGATAATAACGTGACACGTTACATTTTCAATGGCCGGTACTTAATTATTGCCAGATGACTAGTAAAGCTTATTCCATTTTCAGATTTTGGATATTTCATACCATCTGGTTACGAAAATCAAGAGAATTTTAAAATTCCTGAAATAAATTTTTACCCTCCTACTGCTGAAGGCATATAGCGGAATATATATGCCCAATATAGGCTATTATAAAAATAAGAACAGCTACTGTTTTGGAATCTTCAGGGACTGCAGAATACTGAAACATTCGTAATTTATATACATGTATTTAACATTCGTTGAATATATAATAACAATAGACATCGAAATTAGGAGTGTTCGGCATCGCACGAGGTATTTTCGGCAGTCGAATTAGGTAGTGTTCGGCAGTGCGCATGCATGCAATTAATAATCGAATACCCCTACGCAACAAGTACAGATGGTACTAAGTCTTATGATTTCAATATCTCGTTCTTATCATAGGTATGGACTGTATAAAATTAGAAATAATCAAGAATGAAAAGCCAAGAATCAATTAACAAGAAATGCAGGCGGTGCAAAATCAGCTTGCACTATAGATGATGCAATGCGATTTATTCAATCATCTTCCATACACCAGCAGGTATAGGACACAAATACTTGTTTGTGTCAAATGTGAAAAGGATGCAAGTGATGCCACTTTGCACTTGTCACTAGCACTGTATCCACTTGCATTTATTTCCACATACATGCTCTGCATGCATTCCCATGCAGTCACCTTCATTTGTTTCCTCCTTTTCCCTCTCCTTTCTTACCACCATGTACCTTTCCTTTTCCTTTCTTCTTTCCTTTAAGAAACTCTCTTGCTCTTCAGCTTCATGCAGTTCCTTACACCTCTTGCTGGTGAGAGCATACACACTTGATGGCAAAGATCTCTTCCTTTTTTTCTGGGCTTTTGCGCATAAACCCTCGAACCACATTGTCAAGTGGCCTGGCCTTCCATTTGTAAAGGGATTTATGCGTCCATCTTCCTGAACCACTTTTTGTACAATGTCACAGAGATCTTTCCTTTTGATGGAATACTTTATACAAAATGCGGGCAACATGGTCTCCTCATGCAACTTTAGTAAGCATGCAGTGACAATGGGACCATTCTTCCATTGCCATCTAATTTGTCATACAATGTAGTCCAGTTAAATTTAACATCATAATTACGAATAAAAATAGGATAGCAATAGCTCCAACATAAACAATTAAAAAAATTAAAGCAATAAATTCAACCTCAAGCAATATAAAAAGCGCAGACGCACTAGTAAAAGCAACAATAAGTCAAAGCACAGAGTGTACTGGATTAAGACTAAATGCATGAAAGTGATTTTTGGACATATGACCTTCACACACTTCTTGCAGTGCTGATTCCATACTCTTTGGAGACTGCCTTGCCAGTCATCACAACCATGAATTTTCAAGTGCATGTGAAAGAAATCATTTGTATGTTCCAATTTTTTCTTCTACGATTGTATGTACATGTATCATGCTATTATTATGATACAGCTGGCACTACAGTATAGTGACTATTCAAAGTAGATTGCAAAAATATTAAGTGTATTAGCTAATCCTACTTAGAATCTGCAAGGTAAAATATTCAGTCTTACATAAAATAATAAATATCCATCACACAACAATAAACATTTTAGTTAGGAGAACAAATGGGTCCTGCTACTGAAGCCTAGTATATAGGAACAGTAGCCACCTGCACTGGTACTGAAAGCAAATTCGTGTATCACATATCTAGGTCAATTGCAATATGCATGCACGTATGTATGCTTATATCAGCCCCCATCCGAACACTGCTTCCCGCCCTCAGATGCACCTGCCGCGTACATAATAGCTTCCTTGCATCCTCATAAGCTTCAAAACAATAGCTTTAGGTTCAGTTGTATACTTTGTTTTATTCGGCACCCATGCCGAACACTCCTGAGTGATTTGAATTCCACTTGGAGTGTTCGACAGCCTTCTAATCAGTGCCGGGTTAACCGTTTAATGGGCCTGGCGCAGGGTAAATCTTGTGGGCCCCTGGGAGTAAAAAAAGTGGGGCAATCCTGCCTCCCACGCAGAGTTGTATAAATCATTTAGCAGTGGCGTATCCTGGATTTCAGCCACGTTTCGAGGCAGGGGGGTGGTGTGCGAGGAGCACAGCTCCCTTGATCCCGCGCGAAGCGCGTAAACTTTTGAAGAAATGTAGTTTATGAAGCCAGCTCATGGTTTGACACATTTTTTATACTAGCGCTAGGCTTTGCAATTAATACAACTTGCTAATGGTAATGCTACGTAGTAATGGGGGCTAGTTTTCTTACATTAATTAACGCTTGTATGATTTCAACTGAAATCGTCCCGCATTTTTTATCACCATACAATTGTATATGCATGTACATGTAACTTGATTTGTAACAGTACATATATATCAATAACAGACTAAAATCACCGATTGATGCGACTTATGCCTTTTTATAAATAGCCGGCTTTATAAATACGACGATCTGCCCAGTTTGGATGGATTCTATGCTCAGAATTACTAAATGTTTGCCAAACATGCAGATATTGATAATTCACATAAAAAGCCTAAAAGGTGGTTGAATGATCGCTCACCAGTACAATTAAATTTTTAAGAGTTAAATAAATTAAAAGGGCAAAGCATACATTCAGAAATGCACTGGCTTTCGACACGAAAGCTACAAAGATGCCAGAGAATGTAACAGACTACTAAAACAGTCTGATAGTAAGTCAGTGCGCAATTGGCAATGGGAAATAAAGTGATCTTCACTCGTCGAGAGCGATGTCGGCGCACACTGCTTTATAAAAAAAAAAAAAAAAAAAAAAAAAACTTATTTAAAAGCAATTAAATTCATCAATTGTAGGCGTGTACATATGTGGATTAATGGCCCCCTATCGTCGGTGGGCCTGGCGCTTTTGCGCCACTTGCGCCCCGGTTAACCCGGCGCTGCTTCTAATTCCACCAGTTCTTCACTGTTTTGTATTGTAAAATACTCTACTCTGTTGCACGCTAACTGGTCAAGTATAAAACAGCATATAAAATATTATTTGAAACAGCTAACCTCGTTAACAGCTGGTTGCCCCTACCGTAGTTTCGTACCCAGACCCAAATTTTCACAGCTGCGGATGGATTACATCACCGCTACGGGAAAAGTGGGTCTGGTAAAGTCCTATACTCATTTCTGTCCACTTTCCCCAGAATGTTGGGGAACCAATCATGGATTACATCACCGCTACGTGAAAAGTGGGTCTGGTAAAGTCCTATACTCATTTCTGTCCACTTTCCCCAGAATGTTGGGGAACCAATCAGATTCGAGGTATGCATACCTCTGTTATAATCGTGCGATTAATTGGCAATTACCGACGCAAATGGTTAGAGCTATCGAATCCACGTGCAGACGTATGAGGTATTCAATGTAGCAGCTAAGAAGCGTAATAGTTTTCCAACGGGATACGGCAACCGTCGGCAAGTCGTTATGTTAAGTATGCGTATACGCCGCCATTCTACCGTGGGTTTTTCTTGAACTATAGTATTGCTCTAGTAGCTTCGTTGCTTCAATTGTGTGGTTGGTGTGTTTAGTTTGCCTCAACCCGCATAGGAACATAAACTTCCAACATCTGAGCACTCTAAGTCCGTCACCAAGATTAAAAAAAGCTCAAGTACCAAGATCTTCTTCCTGTGCTTATTTCTTTTTGGTCTGTAATATTCTATGTCCACAAACTCATGCACAATGATATCAACAGCTGCTTTGACCCTTATCTGAAAGATCTAGGTCATGTTCAGGGAACATGTTTACGTCTGGACGAGAGTCTCCATTCCTTATATGGCGGCATTTACCGCGCGACGTATTATATAATATTATATAATCACTGGACAGAATTGAGCATAGGACTTTACCAGACCCACTTTTCACGTAGCGGTGATGTAATCCATCCGCAGCTGTGAAAATTTGGGTCTGGGTACGAGACCACCCCTACCGTACCTGCGCACCGTTTGACGCGCCATTTTGACCAACAATTAGGCATAGGTAAACAAAATTCACGAATAATACTTTTCTGAACAATGTAATATGTACTCCCTGATTATACACTCATCGGAGAACATTTTTAAGTCTGTGTTGGAATTTTCAAGCTTCAGGTAGGCCTTTGCACCTCATTTGAATCGTAGACTGCCGAACACTCCCCCCCCCCCCTGCCGAACTTACCTTACGCTACCCTATACATGTATGTCTGCTTAATTGGTGTACCCGTATATACGGCGGTAAATTTTGTGAGCGGTAGGCCGGGCCTATGTAGTCTCGTACCCAGACCCTGATTCCCACAGCTGCGGATGGATTACATCACCGCTACGTAGCGGTGATGTAATCCATTCGCAGCTGTGGCCTATGCCAAGTCGCCAGTTGAGTTTGGTCATGATCACATCGTATCCCAGTAAATGCTACAATGGAAGCAGTAGAATGCCTACACAGTAGACCTCTATTGGACCACTGTACAAATGGTTGTGTAGTACGATAGTGCTCCAAGTAATAGAAATGTGGTTACCTAACGATGCATGTGATGTGGCGGGCAATTTCATGGTCGTGTTGCTTTTGGTATGAACAGACAGAAGGACTGTAAGAATCGCGCTGAGATCAGGGTTTTGATCGTTCGTCTGATCAAATGGTAATAGTTCGTCTTTCCAGAGTGTACAAGTTATTATGTGTTGCAGTTACTAAAGAATGAATTCACCTTTCACTATTTGCACTAGGTTGGCAAGTGTCTCAAGTGTTCCCGTTGAACAACCGAAATGATAGAACAACAGGCACAATGGAGCGTGATAGAAAAAGGTATATGCCTATTCATTTGTTGTGTTTTGCTGAGGTTTTTTTTAACTTGCAGACTCCGACCGGACGGTACGGTAAGTGTTTAACCCGCACTGTTCCATTGTTATAAGTCAAACATCAGAGATAGGAGACAAGAAAGGTAAGCATATCACTTACCCGATAATGTATCTGTTGCTTTATATACATGTATAGAATCATGTATAAACAGAACGAGGATATGATATGTGGTGAGTTAAATATTTTTTTACGATATTAATTTATTGTTCGTATTCTGTACAGGTGCCTTGGATCGAATATAGGCAGATTACCGCCTCGGACTGTTCAGGGATATTAAATACATGGATTGGAAACGGTTCCGTAATCTACGTGTACCGGAAAAACATCCGTGTTGCTCCTACATGGATTCTGAACTGGATGGCTGCTGTTGACTCGGACGAGTATGACATGGATGCTGATCCCAGTGGACGGGTTTCAGGGGTGTAGTTCAAAGTTTTCAGATCTGTTGTACGTGAAGTTGTTCAGGAGATTTCGTTACTCGAAGCTTAAGCGATCCGAACGCTTTAACAAAAGTAAAGCTTGACTGATCCCATTAGTAAAACCTGCCTCTTAATTAGAAAGAAGCCAACTAACGAAGTGTAGCTTTAATTTTCGTTTCTGCGATTTCGCGACTATAAGAATAGCCCTCAGTCAAGCGCAACACGGATGGAAATTAGGAATACCGTAATTCAGCCGTATATCAGCCTCGTTTCCAATCCATGTATTTAATATCCCTGGACTGTTAGTTTGTTGTTTTGTTGTACCGTACATGTGCAAAATGATTAAAAAAATTTAAATTATACGGTGACCGACAACGCAGCCACAAAGTGAATTCAACGGTTTGCTAAGCAACCACAAATGTCGCGTGATCGGTTATATTTGAATTTGCGCACCTGCGTATATGGTTCTACATGTATACGCTGGTGCGTATATTTAAGGTCAAATATACGCTATAGAATACGCTATCGTATAACAAAGGTTTTGCACAGTGATGTGCAGTAAGAATGTGCATCTTCATTTTACTGGCTTGAATGTACTATTCCATTATCACAAAACTATTGAAAGTCACAGAATAACATAAGCAGGATAATTAAATGCAATTAAGGGAAGAAAGAATTGCTATTACAAGATATAGAAAGTTTAATTGGTGTAGGATTTGGATACATCAATTGAGTAAAAAGTAAGAAAAGAGTGCTTTTAGAGATGCTATCTGTTTACGCTATGGCTGGCAACCTCTATTACCATCACATTGCATATGTGGCTCCATCTATACTGTGGAGCATGCCATGAATTGCCCGTCAGGAGGCTTCCTTCAATTTGACACAATGAAGTGCGAGACTTGACCTCTGCATTCCTCAGTGAAGTATGTCATAATGTACATACCTTGCAGCCATTGCAGGGTGAGCACCTTAAATATAAAATGGAGAGGTAAGAGCTCGACTTGATGTTGCTGCACAGAATTTCTGGGGAAAGGACCATCAAACTACCTACTTTGATGTCAGAGTGTTCAACCCATTTGCTCTATCCTATGCCAATTCCTCCTTGTCAAAGTGCTATAGAAAACATGAAATGGATAAGAAGAGAGAATACAAAGAAAGAGTAAGAGAGATTGAGCATGGATCTTTTCACCCTTGGTTTCTTTCTACAGCTGGAGGTATGGGTCCAATAGCAAACACAGTTTATAAGAGAACAGCATCTTTAATTGCTGACAAGAGACAAGAACCCTATTCTACCACTCATTTTTTGGTTGTAATGCAAACTGAATTTTTCTCTACTCCGCTGAGGAACCAGGTCATATCATTCCCACTCACAACACCATTCTATAGCTTTGGCTTGTGCAGAGGCAAAGTTCCCCCACTGAACATACTTTACGTTGGCATCATCCTTATCTTTTAGATTTTATTGTATTCATTTCATTCCTGTGTCTGTTAATTAATACAAAAAAAAAAAGAAACAAGTAATTACAAACAATAATTTATAAATATTACAGATATACATTTACATTTAGCACAGAATTTCAGCCAGGTAAGCTTAGATTTGCTAAATAATGTAGGTCTGTAATATTTATAAATTATTGTATGCATAATATCCGTAATTCCCTTTTTTCTTACTTTTTACTCAATTGCTGTCCAAATCCTACATCACGAATTTTATTCTTGTTTCACTCCATTGTTTTCCCTGGTGGGTTCCTACATATACGTTGCATGCATGAGAACAAACAAAGAAAGTAGGGCAACCTTGGAATATAATATAAGTGCATCACATCACAGCAGTATAAGACAGTTTAGTGCTGTGGTGCTTTATACAGAGTTTTCCCTTTTAAGTTTAAAGGTTAGTGGTTCACAATAACAAAAGAATTAGCAGAAAAAATACTAGTGGAACCTAATAGGACGGCAACGAAATTAGACAAAACATACCTGCTGAATCTCCAAAAGAATATTATAGAAAAAAATTAATTAAATTATAAATATTACAGACCTACATTATTTAGCAAATCTACCTGCCTGAAAGTCTGCTAAATGTAGGTACATGTGCATGTAATATTTATAATTTAATGAATGCATGATATTCGTAATTCCTTGTTTCTACTCAATTGCTATCTATGCAAATCCTACATCACCAATTTTATTTTAATTAAATTTTTATATCTTGTCTATGGTCGAAATCATTGCATGATTGAACAGAGAGAATCAAATGAAGCGTCTGATTTTTGTGTGATTCTCTGTTCAATCACGCAATGATTTCTAAATGATTCGACGCTTTTTTCCCTGTGCAGAAAAAAACTTGTAACGCGGTTCTCGTCACAACAACAAAAAGCAGTCAGTGACCTCTATCTAGTACCAAGCACTGCCATTGTGCATGATGTGTCACATTTAAATAAATCTATGCAAAATGTTGCTCATTTGTATCAGGATGATTTGCCTAGTCCTCTGTGCTTACAAAGTGCATGAGCTACATGCACTGCTGGTATCTAAAGTGGAGAAATAGTACTGGTATTCCCCCTAGCACAGCCCTTGAAACATTAAAGGAGACATGGAAATGCCACTATTTACCCAACATTCATGCGCTGCTTCAGATCATTTGTAACTTGCAAGTCATTAGCTGTGAATGTGAAAGGTCTATTAGTGCATTACGCAGACTAAAGACCTAAGATGTATACAATGGGTGTATCCAGAATGGATAGATTGAGCTTGATGATGATCCATTATAGCATGGACATTTTAAGCTCAACTAAGTTATTGATATTTTCGCACAGAAACGTCCCAAACGAATGGAGCTAGTTACTTGATATATTATCCGCTTGAGATTTATATACGTACACATATATGATCTCGCTAGGACTTGCATGCGCGTACACATGTATACAATTTTTGTTGTTAATAAAAAGTATTGAAATTCCATATGATTCTGAAAAGCAGCAATGATAACTTGCAAAGCTTCTGGGGCTCCACCCCAGACCCCGGTAGGGGAGCTTACAGCGCTGGACCCCCACACCCCCTAGCTGCCAAAGGTACTTCCCTCCATCTTATGTTCTGGGTGTGCTTAAAAAAACTACCTACATAGCCGCCGCGATTGCCTTGTGCAGTGCCAGATGATGGTTAAATATATCTCGCCCGCCGTAGCCACTTAAAATCTTTGGCGGCAATGTAACCATACCACTCCGGTTACTCCCGGCATCTCCCGCGTATAATTCTAAACTTAGCGCAACATGAGATTTGCGGTACAAAGCTGAATATACATGTAACTGAAAACGGAGGCGTACCGGGTAAGTGCTCTACCATAATAGCCTGTTATAGAAACTTCTGATCCATACCGGTATAGCCTATATTTGATTGAGGTAAATTCTCATCTATGCGTTTTGTTGTTCATAAAATGTAGAATTGAATATCAGCACTAGTGCCATGGACGAATTAGCTGCATTACGCCAGCAAGCTCTAAGGTCCCTTACACGTTCGTCAAAGGTTTGCGTGTTTGTGTGTATGTGTTCGTGTTAGTTCGTGTACATATGTATAGGTCCTATATGTGTACGTGTGTGTGTGTGTGCGTGTGTGTGTGTGTGTGTGTGTGTGTGTGTGTGTGTGTGTCTGTGTGTGTACCTGTTTACGTGTGCGTGCGCGCGCACGATAAAATGAAAGCTGGTAGAGAAAAAAAAGGCGGATTAACAGTAAGATAGGAACAGTGGTGTGTATTTGCGCGGTTGGGGGGGGGGGGGGGGGCTTTTTTTTTCTGTTCAGCCGTTTTATCATTTGTTACTTCTGTGTGTCTGGCTGGTGTTCTGAAAAAAGTTCTTTAAACAATTACACGTACATGTACATGTACATGCATTTCCCTGTCAAATTGAATTCATGTATGCCCTATATTATTGATAAAGTTTTACATTTACATGTATGTGTGCCTAGGTTTAAATTTATTTATCTTGAATAAAGCAAAACGAATTGGTGCTGTAATCACAGTGGACGTTGCTTGATGCTTGCATGACAACTCCTGGAACATTGGCTATAAAAACATGCCACTTGCAGCTGTAAATTTCTGCCACTATTGGCTGGGCTTTGTTGGAGTGCCAGTTCAGCTATTGTCACGTCTCTTGCATAATCTGATTCCATTGGACCTTAATACATATGAACCGTAACAACATTTTTGAACACTTGGTTTGAAAAAGTACAATTTTCATTGGCTTTGTGCACTGCTCTGTAGTTATACACTGGAACATTGACTTGCAATTCTGGGAAATTTGACTTGGCTGGTTATGAAGGCAGTCTGGAAGTATGTGATATAGCATGGAAATTTTGTTATGCGTCTCAAGTTTCTCTGAACTTTCAAAACATTTGCAGTTTGAAACAGGTCTGGTATTTGAGTGAATAAGAATGCAATGCTCCAATGATTGTGTGTTGTACATTGTGAGTGTGTGTTTGTGTGTGTTTGTATGTGTGTATTAGAAATGTTGCATTTAAAACTACTAGTAGTACTTCTAATTTTGACCAGACAGCCACAATTTTGTCTTGTAATATGGTGTGTATATGTGGAGGACATAGCTATAGAAACATGGATACTGAATGATGGCAGTTAGCATAATGCATTCTTGCCACATCATGACTTCCACAGTCATTGCTATGTAGATATAAGCTAACCTGATGTCTCATTATTTAACATACCCTTTGGGATTATTATTGCAATTGCTTAAGATGCTAATGTTATTATATGGAAAAAAGGGACCTTGCACATATTATAAAAAAACGTTATAAAAATGGCATTACGTTTGAATTGCCATAACTTTCTAACGTTTAAAGCTATCACCTTCCTATTTTTGGCACTTTGTACTACACCATTTTTCTATAGTGAAGTACATTTTGCAGTCTTGAGCATGCTCCATGCCAGTATTGCGACGTCCGATATCCCAAGGGGTTCAAACTCACCATAACTTTCAGTAGGAATACTCAAATCGCTCCAAATTCGGTTTATACATAGAGAGGTCCCTTAGCTATTGGATTGTTCTGTTCGTTAATTTTTATATCATCCGTTATGGAGATACAGTTGAACTAACTATTTGCACATTTTCCCGCTTGATTCACGCCAATGATATAACCGCCGCCTCCCCATACATTGAGCGGGACGCGATTTGCCCAAATCATTGGCAGGAATCGAGCGCGAATATGTGCACGTAGTTTGTTCAACTGTATCTCCATAACGGATGACATTAAAATCAACGAACAGAACAATCCAATAGCTAAGGGACCTCTCTATGTACAAGCCGAATTTGGAGTGATTTGAATATTCCTACTAAAAGTTGTGGCAAGTTTGAACCCCTTGGGGTATCAGATGTCGCATACTGGTATGGAGCATGTTCAAGACCCCAAAATGTAACTTACCATAGAGAAATAGTGTAGTATAAATAGGAAGTTGATAGCTTTAACCCTTCGAACGTTATAGCAATTCAAATGTAATGCCATTTTTATCACGTTTTTTGATAATATACGCTTGGTCCCTTTTCTCGGAAACTGTCCCATATTACATCCCATCTAGCACTTTATTTTTCTAGCCCTAATTTTTACCCCCGCCTTTGCACTGATGAGAAATTGTGACCAATACTGCACAGGAGGAGTCTGGGGCTTATAATGTTGTATTTTGGATGTGAAAATGAATAATAAACGCATCATTGGTACATTATTTGCTTACGTCATACATGGTCTAAGTGCATGTTGTATTGATAACTTGTGAAGAGTGAGATCAAGTGTGCTATATCTGTGTTCAGTGTCATTCTTACCCCTCACCCTCCATTTTCAATTCTGCTTGTCATTTGCTGCTTCAATTCTTCATTCTTGTGCAAATTTTGCAACCAACCTTGCAAACCATAAAATGCTTCATATATATGTTACAACACAAGTAATGCGAGTTGTTTTCTTGAGGATAAGGACAACAGACAGTATAGAGGAGGTACTGCAAGCAGAACTAAATGCATACCATTTGCATACCCATTAAAATAGCACCAACTTGACCATGAAATGTGTGAACTTCATCCTATGTTCTTGACAGGTCTAGCCACGTCTGACTTAGGTCATTTGTGAAAACTTAAACCACATGGTCTTTGGTAGCAGCCTCTAAAAGATATTCCTCTTTTGTGACCTGGTCAAGGTGGAAGATTCCACCCATTTAGTGACAATCCCCTCTCGAGGTCATCCATTGACGTTGTCACCTACAGCGTAGTTCATACAGCAAAGCATCTTAAATGGTAACCAAAATTCAAAAAGTTTGCACCATGAGTGTAAATCTTCATGGATTCAGCCAACAATTTTGAAGTACCCTGAGGTGGCCTGTCTACACATACCTTATACACATGGCACACCGAAGAAGTGGAAGTAGAAAACCGAGCAGAATCATGATGCACCATACAACAATTAAGGTTGTTTCATAATGTACATGTTAAGGTTCATATAAAATGAGTTGTTGATGGAACCATTTCAAATGAACTTCTCACGAGACAAGGAATCTTAACATTTCTCTAATCCTGTGGAAATGGTTAAACTTTAAGTACATGTACATTGTATGTGCATCAGGGGCATGTGCATATGTATTAAGAGTTAGTTGATCTGGAAGCATCCATAACTGGTGTGAATCCTGCATTCACAATTATCAACAAGAGGAACTTCATTCAGGCAAGATATGCTAGCCTAGGGCAGTTGATAGCAAGTCTTAAATCTAGCTTACTCTCATGGTGTCTTGCACACCATTTTGACCCTGCTCAAGTTGTATTCTGTGATTGATGCATTAATCTAGAGGATGGCTTGGTGTCCAGTCCAGCTTTAAAGAACAGCAATGGGGAGAAGAAACCCATTTGCAAGAAGAGGCTGACCTGCTTTTGATCGAGCCATCCCTAATCTGTGACATTGTGTATATATGAATATGTTGTGGCACAGATACCCAGACATATAGTCTGTGATATGGCTAAATATTACTGTCCTTTGAGCAGGAGATGGAGGCTTTCAAAGCAAGGCATGGTTCATCCCTTTGTAGTTTTGGTGGTGTCATTGAACCGAGCAACCCATCTCACAGAAGTTGTGTGCAGGTTTTTATAGTATCTCATCCCATCATTATTTTCTAATCCTCTGTCCTTTATCACAAATGTACCTTGATGTAGGTAGGCAGTGCATTTGCATGAATTAACTACATGTAGCTACATGTACATGTATGTGTTCTTGCATTGATTGCATAATAATAAAAAGTTGTCAGCATTTATTTTATTTTAACCTGTTTTTGTTGTTATTGTTGTTTATGATATTGAATGTATACAATAATAATAATATGAGTATAACTCACAAGCAAAGTATCAAATAGGAAAGGATAATGAGCAGTATCTCTTCCTGTATATTTATGTGTATGGTTTATAGGAATTACGCATTCATTCATTTATATGAAACCTCACAATACATGTTAAACACAAATTTCAATATTTAACTAGTAGGTTTATATATTTATTTAAACCATATGAATTGCATTTACATTTTCATAACTGCAAGTCTAACATAAGTACACATTGGCTGTGGGTTTATTTCAATGTATAAATCCCAACATACAACTATTAAACTACAAAAGCTAAAGCAGGAGCTCCCTGACTCTGAATATCATTATACTTTATTTATTAATTGAATGTGATGGACTTACCTAGAAATCGGAATTGATTACCTAGGAAAGGATGCTTTTGTATTTCTGAGGGGTACAACTTGTTGGTTTATAGCACAACATTGTTTTTTATTCAGAAATTGGTGCCAAATTCAAAGCTCGGAGATGGTCATCGTGATGATCAAGCTGTAAGTACATTTATATTTACATACATCTACATTTATGTGTAGGTATCTGCCTTTTAATTACCTCAAAAAGTCGTTAGTTAAATGTTTGTTTGTACTAGGAAGCAGACTTTGGCATAGATGAACTGCTTGTGGATCAAAGTTCAAAGAAGCAAAGGCAAAAATCCGGATTGGAACAAGGGTCACATATTTCTGACCCACTGCCAAGGGCTTCCAAACAGCCATGTAATGGACCATCACTGGAATTTGGGCACGGGGAGCGGCGAAGCAGAAAACCCACTGAAAAGGAGTCTCTGAAGAATAACTCTTTAAGTCCTAGTGTCAGTACTTACAGCTCTACCAGCAAATCTCACTCCTATACTTCTAGTGGGAGTAATTCTCCAAGCGTAACTGTTACCTCCGAGTCATCCTCATACAGTTCACCCTCATCAAAATCTACCCACTCAACCCATGCTGAAATGCAAAAGAATGGTAGTCATGAGAAATATCCTTCTGATACGTTTCGCACTGAACCTATGAAAAGGTCATCTGCAAATCAAGGGAAAGTTCCATCCAGTCCTCGCATCTCTCAGTCTGCTAGAAGGTCTCTTGCACAGGGTAGTAATCAAGGCCGAAGAAAGCTGGGAGAAAGTGATCATGGATATCAATACATTGAGAGGAGAAGGGAGCCTTTGAGGTTGCAATCAAATGATGAGAGGAGAAGGGAGCCTTTGAGGTTGCAACCAAATGATGAGAGGAGAAGGGAGCCTTTGAGTTTGCAACCAAATGATGAGAGGAGAAGGGAGCCTTTGAGGTTGCAACCAAATGATGAGAGGAGAAGGGAGCCTTTGAGGTTGCAACCAAATGAGGAGAGGAGAAGGGAGCCTTTGAGGTTGCAATCAAATGATGAGAGGAGAAGGGAGCCTTTGAGGTTGCAACCAAATGATGAGAGGAGAAGGGAGCCTTTGAGGTTGCAACCAAATGATGAGAGGAGTAGGGAGCCTTTGAGGTTGCAACCAAATGATGAGAGGAGAAGGGAGCCTTTGAGGTTGCAATCAAATGATGAGAGGAGAAGGGAGCAACATTCCAGGCTGCAAACAAGTGATGAGAGGAGGAGAGGATCTCGGAGATTGCAATCAAGTATTGAGCGACGGAGAGAGGAGCCTTCCAGGTTGAGGGAAACATCTTCCAGGTTGCAGTCTGATGCAACTCCTCAGTATAGTGGTATTCGTAGGCTTAGAAGAAGTCCTGCTAAGACAGGAATAGAGATTGTTTACAAAAAAGTTTCACGTCCTCGCGAGGAGAGTTCTGACTATAGGGGGGATTCCCATCAATCATTTGGACACACTCGTATTAATCGGTCCCCACTGCACCTGTCTTCAAGAGGAAGGCATGTTGGATCTCTCAGTTCACAGGTTTACTCAAGTACCGACAGGAAACAAGATTCACACAATGACCTTGTCTTGCCATCAGGTCCAAGAGCTTCATACCGCAAGCAGGATGAGAGGGAAATAGTTCCACGCGATCTTCAAAACAGAAAGCGACGTGCCAGTCCAGACTTGCAGCTAATAGATTTCGCACAGAAGAGAATGCATGTTGAAGAGAGAGGTGAGACTGATCAGAATACATACAGTCAGAATGAGCCCAAGGAGAGGAGGAGAAGTAACTGCAATGACACAAGAAGGCACCATGAAACCGAGCACTCTATTGCAGAAAATTCACCTGAAGAAGAGCGTCAGGAATCTAGTCACCGAAAGAAGTCACAAGATCATGCAAGGTTTTTAAGGCCTATGTTTCCTCAACCGCAGTATTACTGTTAATTTCATTAAAAAGGGACTACTTGCAACCATCTGAGCCAGCAAGTGAACATCCAATGGCTGAAAGTACAGAATTATTGGGTTCAAGGTAAGTGTGTGATCTTGGTGCATTTACATGTATGTGTATGCATTGTTCTTTACTCTAAATGATCTGTGATGTTTGGTGTACATGTAGGTACAAGGTTTATTCATAAATAGCTTCCTTGTAGAAACAGGTTTTATGTTAGAAGTTAACCCTCATATTGGCATTAGAGTTACACAATGTATTAGTTTGTTGTTTCAGTCAGAACATACATGTATTATGATCTCATTAACAGTGATACCCGTGGTGCATCAATGACGGAGGTCGAAGAAGAACTTGACTATGATGAGAATATGGATGATATAGACGTACATGTATATCGCCCAGAGGATTTGGATGTTCAGGAGAATGAAAAAGAAGAGAAAAACACTGAACCATCCATTAATTCAAGTGAGAAATGTTGTATACACATGTACTTGTATGTAGAATTCATTTTTTTGTTATGCCAATTCACTGTATTTATACAGTGAACCAAAATTTCCATGACTCTTATTTCTTATTACTGTGAGAATAATAGACTTTGTGGGGGAAAAGATGAGGTTCTGATGGCATGGTTTTCCCTAATAAATTCTAGGTCACCACGGTAGTTGATATTTTAATACCTTCGAAGATACGTGTACATATACAATGTACATGTATGTCAGAGCTCAGTGTTGGAATTCTTACTTACAGCAACAGAACATATCCTGGTTTTTGCTGCTATAAATCTGTGTGATGTACATGTTTCCCCCCTTGTGTTGTCCTCCATTCATTGGAGTTCTCTGTCACAAAAATGTAGCCGAATTTTAGGACAAGTTTAAGTGAACTGTTGGAATAATCATCTTTCATGCCACTACTGCACGAGTTACATGTATGTCACAGCAAGGCACCAAATGGAGAAGTGGGCTGCATTTGAGGATTGTGCTCCCTGTTTCATTCGATTATGCTTTTTCATGACCTTTATAGTAGTGTATGCTATCGTTTAATATTTAAAACATGAAATAGAGGCCAGAGAAGCACCATCATCAAACCCCAGCCCACTTCTCCATTTGATGCGGGATCTTTTAAGATAGAGGCACTTGCTGACAATACGTTGCTTTGTATACACAGAACCACTTTGCAATTAGTGGGTTTTGTACATTGTGTTTTACTAATGTACAATAGTGAGGTTGGTTTCCTCTGCCCAAAAGAAATAATATAAAATAGAGCAAGAATTTTACTTTACAATGTACTTTACCCTTGATCAGACTAATTCAGCTCTTATTACTGGGGTTGTTGACATACACATGTACATGTATGAAGCCAGCGAGACATGCTGCTTTACTGAGCACATGTGAACCATTTATCCACCCCCAGTTCCTGATCCACCTGCTGTCACGAAATCACCTGATGGCCCAGAACAACGTGATGAGGTTGTAATTCGATCTCCAATCAGAGTCTCACCGGACCGAAAGCGGTTCAAGACGAAGGACAGTGAGAGGTTACCAGTAAAAGAGAGGCTATATCTTAGCAAGTCTGCAATACGTAGGCATTTTGACAGGTCATACCCTGGCATGTGATATGGTTCTGCTTCAATAGAGCGGAAGAAGGAAGAAAGATTGGTGCACTATCATGAAGAACCAAAACCTCAACTAAGACCATCTCTTGCTAGTAGACTTGGACCAGCACCACATAGAAGAGGAAGTAGGCATGAAGAATCAAGGTAAATGCAGCACATACAATGTATGTGCTTAAATAATGATTTCACTCAATATATATATATAAATATGTATATTTGTGTGTCCCAGCAGAAAGGAAAGTGCAACTGCTGGGACTGCAACGGCAGATGAGTACAAGAAGAAGAAGAAACAAGTTGAAGTGCGGCAGGAGGACATCGAGAGAGCAAGACGGATAACAAAGTCATTAAATGAGCATGAAATCAAAGCAACCACAAGGACACATACAACTGAAGTAAGATCAATTTAGTGTTATTTTAGGTGCTTGCCCTTCCTCCCGAACTAGTTATTATTTTAAATTCCGTCAAGCACAACGTACCTAATGAACCAAATAACAGTGCTATTTGAAATGTAATTCATGTACAAATTTTTTTGTTTTATGAGTGTGTAATACATGTACATTTTGATGACTGGATATTGTAGACATAATTTATGCTGCTGCTTCTCTAGGATAATAATACACAGCCACAGGAAAAAGAGAAGACTTTAGATGAGGTAATTGACAAAATCAAGGAGAAAAACAAGGATATAGTTAGACGCAAAAAGGAAGTAGAAATTGACATGGAACGGTACGGACAATAAACAGCATTGTGTTTTGAAAGCTTTCTTGCACTTCTGTTGTTTAAGATGTGTAATACACATATGTATATGAACAGTGTGAAATGTTTTTGTCATGACAGAGATAGTCCTCTTGACATGGAGTGTTTTCGACTGCCACATGCTGGGCTCCTTGGAGGTGACTCCTTGTGAAATAACATTTAATTTATATACATAAGGAAAGCCACTGAGTCTTACCAATTTGAGAGGCTGCTCCATTTTCTGGTGACGTGGATCAAGATTTACATATGCCCCACCCTGAATGTAGTCAGCAAATAGAGGTGTTGGCTGTTTTAAAATAAAAAAATTGCAAAAAGTCATAATCTCACTAGATGTATAATTATGGTTGAAATGTTGTACTAGAATGAGTCACATGTAAATACATGTGTATACACGTAAGTACAACTTGAAGATTAAAATCATTATAGTGTCATACTTGGCACAAGAAATGTGGTGAATCTTGATGCCCAAAAGCCTGCATTTGTAGTTGGGGATCTGAAGACTGAAGTTGTAAGTGCATATCAGAAGAATATATATTGTGCTGTCCTTGTACATCAGCAGGATGGTATCCTCCCTGAATAGCAGATTGAACTGCTTGTTGACTAGATGGGGAATTAATATCAGCAAACATATGCAAGTCAAAGGCAATACAGTATTAAAAGCTACTGACCTATCTGTACTAGTAGAAAAAGGAGACATTTGAGGGCTGTTTGCAAACTGAAAAGTTTGAACCCCTGTAGTTAAGATGCAAATATATATAATTATATCCCAGGAAATGATACATAATCATACATGTAATATTGTATCAGTCACTGTCAGTCACATGTCTTGGGCTATTTAGAAAAGGAGTGTTGCCACATTCACTGCTTTGTACAAGCAGTATGTACTGATATGATGTAGAGGGTCACTCATGAAACTGAGACTCAGTGTAAGATACATGTATTGTACATGTATTTATGCCTCTTTCAAGCCGGAAAGAGAATATTGAACACACATCCACATCGAGGTCATATACAATTGGTCCCCAGGCCATTAGGCAACCACACCACTGCTTGCTGTGTTTCAAAACACAAGAGTTATGTAATAAAATTAATGTGGTAACATCATCAGGTGCATATTCAGTTAAAACGAAGCACATAGAACTTAGCATTTTTAAGCGCGATTTAGAGGGTCAGGCAATCTTGAGAGCAAGCCAGAAAAGTAACTCATGAGAATTTCACCTGTTTTTATTAATCCTACATGTATTTATTTATATAATAATATGGATATTTAATTACTTTTACTTAATCCCTAAGTCTACTTACTTTCAAATATTACTGATCAACCAATACATGTACTTATGCATGCTGTTAGCCTTAATTTTTTTTTACCCTAAATGTTCAGCCTTAAAAAAGAACATGTACAATGCTGTTGTATGTGAAATGTGTCAATATGGTATGTGTACATGTACATACTGTATTTTTCAAATCTTTCCTAATCAATTACATGTACATAACTGTAGTGTTAATACACACTACTTAATAGATATAATTTTGAAAAACACAATACTATTGTATATTAAGTTGCACACACACACACACACACACACACACACACACACACACACACACACACACACACACACACACACACACACACACACACACACACACAAATTCACGCACACAATCAATACACAAACTGTACCATGGAATTCAGGAACAGTTGAAAGATGAGGAAAGGACATGGCATGAGGAGTTGTGGGAGTAATTGGACACGGTGGTGGCAGACCTAAATACAGTAAACGATTTTTTAATTATATATAATAAATTCTACATGTGCATAAAAGATTTACTAATATTTTTTAATTATATATAATAAATTCTACATGTGCATAAAAGATTTACTAATATTCACATAAGACACACATACATGTACATACACTCATCGTTATTATTGGATGATGCCAGCGCGTGTTTTACCCCTACATCGCATCAATACAATGAAATGTCAAAGTTACATCCCAACAATATTGTAGGTCATGGTGTGATCTTTCCCAGATCATCATTCTTTTTCAACTAGTGTGTCTGATTTGTAATTCATCAGCAGGTACTTGGCTTACTAAAAACAGTAAATTAGCACACTATTGAAACAGCAAGTACTTGACTATTTGGACAGTTGTGTTTCCTATTGCAAAAATGTTATTCAACAATGGCTGCACACTGCTGTCTTTTGGAAGAGGAAACATAGATCCACATATACATACATGTACATCGTGTACCACTGATAAAGCACATGATATACAATAGACAATAAAGGGACAACATACCCTGACCATGCATATCCTGCATGTGCACATGAGACTGACTGAATCGAGGGTCATGATACACCTGTCTGGGCCCACCTCCATAGTGGGATCTTGGTCCATATGGTCGTCTTGGACCACCAATGTATGGCACACCTAAAAACACAAACATATATGTAAATGACACATATTTCGCTTGCTGTTACCTATTCTGCACTACATGTATCCCCCTATAGAACACACACACACTATAGTAGTAAAATGATATGACAGTCCTAACATTTATCCTAGAAGTGTGAGACCAAAATTAGAACCTCTAACAGACTCAGGAACAATTCGAGCATATAAACCTATGGCTCAAGGACACCATGTCATCAATGAACTGATCCTCTATTATTCTCAGCAATCATGACTTGCGAGTCTCAAAGTTTAAGGACCAATCAATCATTTACATGTAGGCTAAACTAACAGAGCTACATGTACATGTATGCCCAAACAATAACATCAAACTGCAATCAGGTTAACATTACAGTGTCAACAACAATGCCAGCAACTTTATGGCACCTGATCTTCCAAACATAATTGGAGTGTCTGGATTAGGCAGAAGTGGTCCCCGATGGTGTTTCGCCAGTGGTGTTCCAGAATCCGGTTGAGCAAGTTCAGGTGAGGTTGGAAGAGAGCGCTTGACACCAGTAATAGTCTGAGAATACCTCTCCTGTGGCTGCTGGTGTTGTTGTTGTTGTTGTTGTTGTTGTGATGGTGGTGATTGTTGCAGTGGTTGCTGCTGCTCAGTGACACCAACAACCACTACTGACTTAGAGTCAGCAGAGTTGTCATTTCCATTCGTAGCCTTCTCAGGTTCATTATGAATGTTGCTGTCATTCCTGTAACAAAGATGCCCACATGAACAGACAAAGAGTGCGAAGGGATTTAACAAATTATGTACCCACATCAGCTTTGGTATAGCTTCTTTTCATAGTCAAGACATAGTTACTGGAGCCATGTAGCTTCCAATATGCAGTCTACTTATCGCCTCAAAACAACAAATGAGACGTATGGAACTAAAAACTATAAATGACAGGTATGGAACTAGATGTATGAAACAATATAGGACCTTGTTTATATTATTGCAGAAAGAATTGTAAGCAAGATATTTTTGGAATGACAAATCCCACAAAAAAAGGAACTTACATGTAGATAACTTAAATTTTAAAAGCAGAGAAGTGCAACACAAAAACTGAATAACCTGACAGAAGATCATTCATACATGTACATGTATTTGTGATCCTGACTACGTTGAAAATATAAATTCCAATGCTGGTATAGATAAGAATAAACAGGATTTCATGAGGATCAGCTAATGATATTTGCTTCTAATAACAAAATTATACATATGGTTCAGAAACTACATGTATAGTAATGTACAAAATTGGACAATAACTAACTTAAAACAATCACCAATTCGGATTCATCTTAATTCAACTTGCTGGTAAAATGTGATTATTAAAAATGCAAACCTATTTATTCCCATCCATAAATATGTACATGTACAAATCAAATCAGTTATTTAACTAACTTCGATACCATATAATTATAACTATTTAGTTCCCCACTACTAAGGGTATATGTTACCTATAGCAACAGTAGTTGACCACAAAAATGCACATACTGCTGCTTCAGCTCGAGTTCTTTGTGCTTCTTTCTTTCATCTTCATCATGCAGTACCTTCTTTAGTTCCTGAAAGAGTATATGCTTCTCCTCCTTATATGACTCCAATTTTTTCTGGCAGTTCTCAATCTGTACAAATACAAGAAAAACCTTACATAATGTACTTTAATACGCAACATTTGCATTCCAATGTACCTTTAAACAGCTATACTCCTCCCCCCCACACACACACAACCTGCCCTTCTAATTAACTATTACAGTCACCAACAAGCATAGAAAAGGACTCTAGCAAGGTTTTGTCAGATTGGATGCCAGTATCATTTTCTTTATCCATTAATTGACTAACAACATTCACTATGGGCTCTTCTTCTGATTTATGAGAAATTCACAATTCTGGCTTCTGGCTGCCTAGGAGTATTTCTAAAAAAATAAATATTATTTTCGTTTTCTGGGTGTGATAAATGCAAAATTGTATGGCTTACTTCAAATCCTTGACCCATCAGAATTCATTGCAATTTAAATATTAAGTTGATCCTCCTAATATTGTCCTCAAAATCATTCTTAGCTAACAAGGTGGACGATATTTAGTATTTGCTGTGCAAAGGGTTTTTCATGTTTAGTGTAATTGCAAATTCATCAGTTTGGTATATACTGTATGTCTGCCCTTGTAGAGGTAAGGTTTAAAAATTAAATACACAATCCTACCTGCTGTTCAATATCTTCAATTGTTTCTTCGGGTTCTTTCATGGCTGGAACAGGACTGCAGTGTTCATCATTTGGTTTAGTACTTGGCACTTGGCCACACTCATTTGCTGTAAGATTTGCACCATCTTCATCTCTCTGACCATCTTGTGCTAAACGATTGTCATTCTCAACTAATGGAGACAACCAAGAAGCAATCCTTAATTGCAAAACTTACAAGTTATATTTAATACAGCAGTCAGCACTTCCAAACATACTATAGGGCCATAGTTCTCAGTTTTAATAATGTAAAAAAAAGTCTAATTCTGATTGATGAGTAACTTAATGGTACTGAATGCTGCTTCAATCTGCACCCTACAGAGAGCAATGCCGACCCAAATTTTAAAGTGCTACAGCTCTTGTTTGCCCTCTTTGTTGTTCTTGGCATCTAATTTAAAATCTAGATCTATTAATCATCTTTGTTATGGACTGAAGCATTTGCTAGCAGTTTGTGTTTGCATTTACTATGAAACACATCCCTAGTAGTAGGTCTACATGCAACAAGAGTACTCAATGTTGAGCTTGATGTTTATACAAGTAAAGTTTAAATTTAACAAATGGAAGTTCTTTCTTACTTAGGCTTCAGCCCCTTTTGCTCTATA
Source organism: Spongilla lacustris (assembly GCA_949361645.1). Classification (NCBI taxonomy): domain Eukaryota; kingdom Metazoa; phylum Porifera; class Demospongiae; order Spongillida; family Spongillidae; genus Spongilla; species Spongilla lacustris. Next base: position 4,483,182 of record OX442427.1, on the reverse strand, counting down.
GGTTCCTCTTAGAAATAGACTTGGTTGTAGCCGGGGAAAAAACCTTGTACATGTTTCTTTCTAAGAGGAACCTATGAACAACTTAATAACATTTAGCAAAAGCTGATTTTCCCCTCAGCGAGTTTTGAACCCCCCAAAAGCAATATTATAAAGATGTTCCAAAGCTAGCACATACATGATATACAAAACACAATCCTACAAACATATGCAACCGTGCAACTGATTCTCTCACACACGCACATACATACAGAAACTAGCAGCCTACTCTTTTTATTCCGCTGCCTGACAATATGGGCGGTCAAGAACGCAAACGCTTTTTCGTTCCTACAAAATTTAAGCATGTTTATGTGTCAAATAAAATCACGTGATAACATTGAAATCTACCTTTTTTAAAGCTTCGAGAGATAACATCTATGCTCTCTGCTACGATGCACTACTTGGAAGACTATTTGGAAAGTAAGTACATTATGCGTAGTAATTCGGATCCCTGCTTATAACAGTGACGCTTGTTGCGTTGGTTCGACAAATAATACTAGCAATGGAATTACTAGTACTTATGTGGGGCCTTATGAGTAAATGTACGATACTAAATGAACTAGTTATACAGTGCACCTCCTGGCCTGAGGCTGACCGCCCCTTCCTTCTTAAGTTAATATTTAAAATTGCTCGTTCCCAGTGTGCTATTTACATGGAAAAAGCTAGACAGCTCTTTGTGAACTATAGCCAGTTTTCTACCGTCCAGTGATTCGTGTGATGATTTCAACTTAATTTCCATATAGTTGTCGAGCTTCTGCCATCTGAGATAAAAGCACGACTTGTTCAGATTCAAAAACTTGATGAGAAGATTCAAGGTATAGTTAAGTTATCTCTTATAGCAGCCACTTTTTTTCTTCCTGCAATGCTATTTTAGGTCAGCTGGAAAGTCTGAATGATCGCACCAAAACGTTTTTCACACTTTCACGGAAAAATAAACAAGATTGGAGGGAACATCAATATCAGAGTCTCGTTCAGGTATTATTTAGCATTGCATACATGGCATTAAGTACTTTATATAGGAATATGAAAAATGTGTGTCAGAATCCTCTGAGAAGATGAAACTATCAACTGATATGTGTGAACTGGTAATGGACTATATATTTAGTTTGCAGTTGTCTTCACATTTGTTCTAGTTTGATAGACACATACGAAGATTAGATCAAGATTTGAACAGATTCACTATAGAGTTGGAAGCTGACACAGCTGGGATTACTGAACTATTAGAACAGAGTAAGATTGATTACAATTTTGGGTCTGGTTGACATTGTACTTAATGTGGTAGGAAAGTTGGGTGAGTGAAATGTAGGGTATTACATACATGTTTTATGAGTGCTAGGGCTCGGGGAGTGAGACATATACATATGTACATGCTTCTGCTGTTTTGCAGAATCTTATGAACTAGACAAACCACCTAGCCCAGAAAAACCACAGCCTGGACACAGTAAGCTGTTGATGTTACTTAATTGGTAATGACTCACTCATTGTATTAGAACGACACCGGCCTAGTCTTTTGCAGCCTGATGATTTTACTAATGGAGATTTTGAGGATTTTAGTCCTCCCCATTCTAATCGTGGTTCTCCCACATCATCGTCAAGAAGTCTAAAGTATGTGGTACCATGAATGGTACACATAACTTTAATGGCCTTTTCATTTTATTTTAGACGAGAACGCTTATCTGCACTAAATATATCTTCAGAGAATGAGAATGACTTTTTGACAGACCTTGAAGATCATCTCACGTCACCTTCAAGTTTGTATACAGGCACTGGAGGAAAGCCTCCTCTGACCTTTGTACCCGCTGACACAAAATTAAACAAGAAAAGGTTGCATTTGTTTTACATGTGTCAGATTTCCATCTTAATGAGTTATTTTGTAGATCAAATATTCAGAACACACTTGTCATTGCTGAACCAGTACAAGACTTAGTTGGATGGTCAGATGTTGATCCAAATGAACCTCGTTACTGCCTCTGCAACCAGGCATGCATTTAATGTGCACAATGAATATTGCTTGTGACCTTTTGCTACTTGACACATTTAGGTTTCGTATGGAGAAATGGTTGGATGTGATAATTCTGAAGTAAGTATGCACCGCAAGATACATGTACATGCACTTACATTTTATTGTTTTTTTTAGTGTCAGATTGAGTGGTTTCATTATGGCTGTGTTGGAATAACTGAACCACCAAAGGGAAAATGGTATTGCCCTCAATGCACAATTTCTATGAAGAAAAAGGGAGCTCGCAAAAACTAGCTGCTTTTTGTTACACACGTATGTCTCTTCAATTTATATATGAGATATTTGTCTGTGCTATTGTTTGTTACTCTGTATCTGTATTGTTCATCATGTTGACCTGGTCTTAATTCAATTTGTTACACCATTTATTGTATACATATGTACTTTCTGCAAAGAAACTAACTCAAATCACAATTGATCAAATAGTGTAAGAAGATCCATAGATCGATCATTTTGTTTGCAGCCACAGCAAACAGAAATATATATATTCTGACCTTTTGCTATACTTGATACATTTATGGAATACCCCAAGTCTTTGCAGTGTGATTATCAATAACATTGATGAATCTAGCTTCTATTACTACATGTACACACGTGAAAACTTTGTATGTGATATGTGAAATGAAGTGCATGCATGCAATGTGATATGTCAAATGATAAATATGGGCCACAAAACTTGAATATGTTACTCAAGCATTAAAAATAGAAATGATCAAAGTGAGAATTAATATTATCTATTACTTTTACTTTATGGTGTGCTTTTTAACAGCATTTGACAAAAGGCAAAACAATACTGACACCAATAAGTATTCATAAATGAAATTGCACAAAAAGAGAGGTGCTAGTCTTCAACTACTTTCCACCCTTTTTAAAAGTGGTCAGACTTGAAAAGTACTTCTGATTTGTCTAGAGTTAGGATTTAATATGTCAACAGTGTCACAAATGTACATTTTGCAGCTTACTTCCTGAGCTCGCTTTTCTGTTGCCAAAGGGTTGACTATTTCCAATCCCTATAAAAAGGTTTATCAGACAAATAATTCTTCTATAAGACCTGATTACAAGATGTACCTGTAGTGGTGTGAATGCAATACTGGATGCAGTGCCCGAAGAAAGTCCACGAACAGAAGTTTTGCCACCAAATACCTGTGCCTTCTGAACTTGTCGCTAGTAAAGATATCACAGCAACATACATGTCAGTGTACATGTACATGTATACATACTGTAGTATTCAAAATAAAAGAAATGGAGTATACATGTAACAAGCCTACATATGTAATAAACATGTAATCTAATTATAATTATAGCGCTATATTATGGTACATGAATACACATACATGTACTAATAAGTAATATTATAACAATAATGATAATATAACACTAAAAATAAACATAATCTAGGACCTAGACAACATCGCCCTTATCAGGGAGATGTTGAGCCTTGCATAGAGTTCAAAGGATGCCATGGACTTTGGCACACAGCCATGGACTTTGGCACACAGCCATGGACAGCAAGGCGAGATGCAAGTTAGGAAAAAGATTGCAGAGCCTCCTTGCCCCAAACATGCCCTGAGATTCTGTTTGTGAGAAATGCTCTTGTACACATTTGGGACCATAATTTATATTAATTATGAACTGAACAACATTTTAAGGACTGTAGGCAACAGAACATCAGGTGGGTTTACAATTGAGTTTGTTTTCATCAATAACATCTGGACTATTCTATTACAAACAGATGCAATATTGCCCCCCTTTGTATACACAATTACGTGTGATTAAATTAACACTACATTTTGGTCATTCACACAAGTGTGATGTCTGATGTCTAAAAGCAACCAATGTTAAGTTTGAGAATTGGATGAGTACTGAAGAACCATCCAGAGGTTAACTTCAGACCCCCATTTTTCATATAAGCAAGTTATGATAATATTATAGCTTATAAGGAAGAGAAGGATGCAATATTCTATTTGGATGCCATACACAGGTAGCATGGAAGAGGTCACAATAACAATTTAGCTAACCATAGTGCCTTGAAAACATAGTGTTATACTTACATGTACATGTACATGTACACTTTTACATGTAGGCTATATACAATGCATAAAAGTGATATTTATATAATGGTATTGCCAATCACTGTATGGTGTTAGTCTGGGGACCTGACTGATAAGTTTTACAGTCATCAGTTGCAGTTGGTTCCCTCCTGCTATATCTATGATCACATCAAATGGGGGCACAAACTGATTGCTGGTCAAGCATAGAAAGTCGCTTAATGTGGATGTTTGCAGGAGGCAACCATGGTGACATGAAGTTTAAAGTACATGTATGCTACATGTATCACATTCCTAATCTGAAGGGAATATTGAAAGCTAAAGAGACATCCCTAGAATAAAGGGACCTTCTTTGCATGGGCGTCACTTCATTTTACCTTCCACTTTAAGTTGTCCTGTTTTATGTTTGGATGGCAATGTCCTCCCTATTCAATCTCTATCATGTGTGCTTTAAATAGGGTTTTAAAATGTATTAGGTCCTACTGGTGTCCCTGGAGTAAATTGTGAACCATGTAATTGCATTTGTAGTAGATAGGACAACAAATGCGTAACCACAAATACACATGTATTAGTTATTCATGTGCATTCTGTAACACAAGCATTATTCATTTCCTGTGTAGCATTAGATACTAACTGACTCCCAGGAAACATAAAGCCTGCATAATAGCATGCATGTGAATAATAAACATGTACCTTGTGAGTGGTAATGTACATGTACAAACATTTACCTGCAATCTCTTAGAAATAGAGACTTCTGTTTTCTTATCCACTGTAGGCCCTCTCACTGGACCACCAGCACCACCCTTTCCTAGCTGACCAGTGGTGAAACCCAAATCTGCTTGATACGCATCTTGTTCAATCTAACAAAGGTACAAAGCAATATGAGTGCCTCAGTCCTATACATGTAGAAAAAGAAACAATATAAGTTGTAATACATGTACATCTACCTCCCCAAATGTCATCCTATTTGCTTGTTTTCTCATTTGAGTGAGAGCATAACGTTCTTTCATTCTTCTCACTCTATGCAAATTTGGATGATAAAAAAAGCAGTTGATATACAGTATGTGAATAGAGACACGAAAATATATGTATAAGCCCTATTCCAGTAACAATAGAATCAGGTAATTTTAAACAGTCCAAATTATTCTTCAAATAAAGATGCATAACTTGTAGGGTTAATTACTATATTGCAAAAATTTAGTTGCACCATTTAAAATTATAGGTTTTTTTTTTAACTTTGATAATTTAGAATACTAACTATTCAACCATAACCTGTTTTTGAATTACTGTTTTACTATTCATGCATCGTGTAAAAAAATTGGATTGCATCCATTAATTAAAAAAAAAAACAACATTAGCGGGGAGAGTGGAGAGCCAACAACTTATCAGAATGTATCCTAATAGGTCCTTGTGATTATGTTTTGCTGAAGAAATGTACATGTATTTTTTTACCATACCCAACTGCAAGTGTATGCATACAATTGCAAGTTACATAATCATTGCTTTCCTGACTGCTACTTGCCCGCCCAGATTTGTTCAGGACTAGCTTTAGGAGTACATTACAAGTACATGCATCTGGACCTCTAACCTCTATCCTCTGGCCTTCTAACCATAAGACTAGCAATATGCACCACACTTATCAAAGTCAACTTTCAAACCACAGCTGAGTAACCTATAGGTAGGTTCTAAGAAGGATTTAAAGTGTCGTGAATGACTTTGCAAATAACTACAATGCTTCCAAATACAGTACAACTTCACCTCAATCCCCCCCCCCCCCCCCCCCCCCCCCGCAATACATGTACATAAAAGGCTTACAAACACGATTAACCATAATGTGATTCTCAAAAGTAATGCATTATACATGTACAGTATATTGAGGTAAGAAAAAATTCCGAACAGAAGTGTATGATAATAAACAATTACATGTACATGTAGGCACACATACCTTCTTCCACCTCTTCGTTTCTTAATGGGATCATCAGGTCTGGGTAGTGGTTTAGGTTGCTTTACAGGGGGAGGTTCTAACCACTTTTCAAATTTCTTTTCTACTTCTTCTCGCAACTCTATATCACAAAACAATTCTCTGATATAGTAGCTCAAATTTATACAAGTAAATACATTTTCATTACAAATTCCAACTGTATTGATGCAGTGCATGCAGGCTAGAAGTATTTTTTTAAATGTGCATACCTTCTAATACTACTGCATAGTGGTACATCATTAACAATGCACAATGATACATATGACAAATAAAGAACTCACTCTTCCCACTAGTCTCCACAGAATTTTCATGAAAACTGTCTATCCGGGCAGCTAGTGTACACTTTGCTGCCACCAATCTTGCAGCTTTTTTCCTCAGGTCCTGAACGAATGTACCGTGGTAGAATGCATTCATAAATCTGCTATAGACTTGCTAAGAACTTCACACACTGAAGGAATGCTTTGCACCAAATCAGAGTAGAAGATAAAGCCAGTGTGTGGTAAAATACTGGCTGAAGAAAAGCCAGCCAATGTCTTTTTTTGAGCCCCTAGCACCTACAAACAAACCAGTATATGTACCAGGTACAGTAATAATCAAATAAATAAAGTTATGTTTATGCTTACTAATACATTGCAAGCAGGGATCTTTGAAAGAGCAGTAAGTCCTCCTGCAACCCCTGCGAGAAAGACACTCCATTGATACAGAAACACAATATAAATAAATGGGGAATTATTCTAATCACCAAGGAAGTACATGTACATTACAACAAGTGCATGCACCAGACGTTACTACACTATACCCATTTGTTTGGAATGTCTAACCAACTGTGAATGATGCTGAAGCGATTTTTCAATGCATGCCTTTTATGTGCTCATATTAAAACATACCATTATTATTTGTGAATTGTATGAGTTAAGTTAGTACTATTTAGACCTTTCACCAATATGAGAAGTAATATGTCGTATTTGTTGGTAGGATATGAATACATTGAGTTACCCAAGTAAAAGTGCTCAGTAGAAGACCTACAATGTGATATAAATAATTAAATGCTTTACCAGATGACTTCACAATCATTTAAACACATGGGTAAACATAATGTGCAATGAATACATTACTTTAATAAGTGATTGGGACACACAATGGTATGTACAACGATGATATCTTTGCTAAAATAACAGTTTGATTAATTTACCATACTACATCATGAAACCCAATCATGAAATCATACACACATGTAAGATCGTTAATATTTAGCAGGAGCAGCAAGGGGAAAGATGTACATGCTATCAGTACCCATTAGTCTGGCAGCCACTGTAGGTCCAATAATGTGGGAAAGGTTTGGTGCAATGAACGACATACGCGACTCTACGTATGTCAATATTTGTATCTTCTGTTGGTTCAGTTGTTCAGCCTGAAATTTGAAATAGAAACAATGTTTGTAAAAAGAATAGACAGATACTCACCATCTCACAAGCTTCGATTATTGAATCCAGTTCTTTCTGCTCTAATTTTTGTCTAAAAATAAATGATACATTTAGTTTCAGCTATTAATACAATATTACATACATATACTAACATCTACACCCAGACGTACAACAAATCAATAAGATGGGGGCATTATCCGGGCCAGGATGGATGTGGCATTTGCCCTAACCAGTTCTAAGTTAAGGCAGCCATACCAAGGCAACAGATTTAGGTTTGCTGCTCAGGGTGGCTTTTCTTGAGGCAATTATATAGTTTCTATTATAATTACAAACTGCCTACACTATACATTAAACATGGTCCAATGTACATGTAACCCTAGAAGGCAAGTGTTTTGTCCAGCAGAATGCAGATCACTTTGGTTTAATAATGATAATAGGTTTTAATAACAATAGAGTGCAGCAATACTGTTGTGTATTTATAACTACATTTTAAAAAATTTGTAATGCAGGAAAAAGAAAACGTAAAGTAAAGAATTATACAGGCACAAAATAATACTAGTAAGACTATAAAACTAACTTATCATATACATGTACATTGTGTAGCTATTTATATTAACGAATGTCAAGATACTATCCACATCTGGCGAGGATAGCCCTTGCAATACAGGGTGATGTTCAGCCTTCCATAAATGTCATTTAGTACCCAAGCCGTCTGCCTTGTGGAGCCAAACGAAAGATGGTTTTCAAGAAGGGAGAAAGTTCTCTGTGCTTCCTCATCCCAGTTACCATAGAGCTCTCTCCACTGCCAAAGGCACACACACCCAGCCCAACTAGAGCACTTAGGTCATTGGATGCGTGTTTTCTGGTTTCCACTACAGAGGCAACAACATTAACTTTGCCCAGAAGGGCAGGGGTGAGTGAAGATGTAATGGTTACATCAAAAGCAGGTGGTTTATTTAATTTTCAACCCATCACCAGAACATCTGCAGAGCCCTGGAGTGAAGCCACTTCCTGCTTCAATCCTTGCTGCAATGTGAGCTTGGTGGCAAAATCCCATAAACACATCAAGCAGCTTGTTGTGGCCACTCCTCGCCTGCAAGTGACTGCATGATGGCCCAAGGGGTCAAGAGACAGGGCAAAGGGAACAAGATGAACCCCTTGAGGTGTCACTGTATAATTGCCACCTGCAAATCATTTGGCTCTAAATGAAATCCAAACTCTTCTGACGGTACAACTGAGCTGCATGGGGTGCAGATCTATCAGGACCCACGGTAGTGGGTCCTATGTAGGATTGGCTTCGTGGGCGTGGTTTTCGATCGAGCGTTTTAAAACGGTAACGAAGCGTTGCCTTTACTCGCCAGCTCGCATATAATCCATCACAAACATGACAGATATGCACATATAACGTGAGCTTCGCTAAACAGTGCCGTTTACGTGGAGTGACAAGTCGGTACCAAAATTCCGCCATTTAATTTTTGTTCATCTCCTCCTCCTCCTCCTCCTCCTCCTCCGTCGTCTTCCGTTCATCACGTATAACTCGCGACAGGAACGTCGTAAGAAGACGAGATTAGCTTCAAAAAGTTGCATTTGATTTCCAAACGTGCCCATTCATACAAATTAGACCTACAGTTGTAAGCTGGTGATGAAATGCCGTGAAATGACGCGAGCAGGTGCAATTCATTATCGGTGAAAATTCTCGGTTACCTAGCAGTATGCAATATGACGTCACATAAGCGTCTTAATTTACTGTTGCCAGGCTACCACAATTAACGTACACAGCAAAGGACCAAGCCAAAGAAAACGGCTCGTTAGCAAGGAGAACTATATAGGTAGGCCTATCAATAAAATAAAAAGAGCATCTTACCGTTAACCATACATACAATGCAACTTTCATCAACCTTACCACCATGTAACAGTGTTCTTTAAGGAGGGTTCCCCCTCCCTTACCCTCCCCTTTTTATTTCATTTCATGGAGTGTTGGTTACATCCGTTATTTAGTAAAAAAGAAAGTGAGGAGGGTGAGGGACCCCTCCCTCTTACATAAAGAGTCAAATTAAGTCCCACAAGCAATAAATAATTACGTAAACGCAAAGTGGGGGGGGGGGGGGGACGGGGGGACGGGGGACGCATAAGTGCCCCTCTACCTGTCTGTATCTTTTGGTTCAATTTAAAGCTACAACTATCTACTATATCCTATTGGGGTTTAGTGAATCGACTAACGCGGTTAAGATAGAAGCCAGCTGAAACATTGGACCCGGCACTTCGGGCCCGGTTCTAATCTGCCGGTATGCTTCAAGTAGTTATTCCTTCCAACCCCAACCCCAAAACGGATTCTACGCAGTTCAGTGAGTGGATCGGACTAATACAATACCCAGAAACCCTTTGGCATCCCCTCCGGCAAAGCCTATATATGTTTACCTTAAGGTCCTACACGGCCACCTCGACAGCTGCACGTGTCACTCGATTCCGACAAATCGCGGTGGAGATACGCTGCCAAACAACAAAAGAAGCAATAGTTGTTCCTTTAAACAACACCTAAAACTGAACTAGTCCATATAAAGATTGCTATTTTCCACACGCTTATCAGCAGGCCCGTAGCCAGGGGGAGTTCGGGGGGTTCGAACGAACCCCCCCTCAGAGGATAAAGGTCCTGCACTCCGCTTACGTGGAAGTACTACGGTGCCGCCGTGCAGGCAGCTCTCTAAGGCGGATTTAGGCGATTAGGCTTCCCTGACTAATAACGTACGTATACAACATAACCTGTATTTATTATTATAATTGTCAAATTACGTCTCAATAATTAAAAAGCAATTTGCGCCGGTTTAATAATTAATCCGTACGCCGTCGCATTAATAATCGCCGGGCCGATCGACTATGCCGGGTAGCTCCCAACAAAAGAAAAGAGAGCGTGAACGAGCGGAATGCTAGTGCTCTTCGAAGACTGCACAATTATATGAGAGCCTCGATGGGAAATAGCCTCGCTCTCCTGCATATACATTATGACATGGACGTGGACTTAGATGAAGTTGTCACACGCCATGCCCATTGCACCCAAGGAAGCCTGAACTTGACTCTATTATCCGCCCTTGAATTCTGTTAAAACACTCTGTCACTGTATACTAATTAATTGTGTTTGTATATAAATGTATAACCTGCCTAAATATGTAGTATTTTTCATGTGCCATTAATTCATATAAACACAAATTTCAATATTTAACTAGTAAACTATGTACCTATGTATGAGTCAACCATCTAAGTAGAGGTCTGAGACTTCCCCTCTTTTCATATCAGGCAGCTCACCTTGGAAGGTCGCATCAGTGAAATTGGATTGCTCATCTTGTTTATTTTTCGGTTATGAGTGTTTTGGTACACTGATGTACATGTTTCTGCAAACTATTAATTCTTTTGTGTTGCCAAATCAATGTTTTCAAAAGCTTCCGCGCGAAGCGCGGGAGGGGGCACTTCCCCCTCCCGCACCCTCCCCCTTTTGGTGACCCACGCCCACTTTGGGTCCACTTTTTTTTTTTTCGAACCCCCCCTTTTCCTGACCTGGCTACGGGCTTGTTATCTACAGCTACGAGTGCATGTATTGTTCACTGATACGCAGCAGCTGCCATTAGTAATTTGAAACCAAGCGCGCGCTCCGTTAAATTGCATAAAATAAAAAATCCTTGCCTTAATATACCTGAGAGGCCTATATACTCAGATTACACATAAGAGGAATCTAAGCGTCCTATACATTGCAACGAATACACTAAGCCATGATCACTCCTGGCAGAGAAAAAAAAATTAGGGGAACAAGTAAATCAAAAATTTCTCTATCGAGAAAGTGATTGGTGGGATGCAGGATTGGTGGTGCAAAAAGCAAGGAAACAAGGTACAGTGTGTTAAAGTGAGGTTTGGTAGGATCCTACAACTATAACAGTCCTACATTTGCAAATAGGCTTCTTCATCTGCAAATTCAGGACTGTAAGTTGTAGGATGCTACCAAACCTCACTTTAACAAACTGTACCTTGTTTCCTTGCTTTTTGCACCACCAATCCTGCATCCCACCAATCACTTTCTCGATAGAGAAATTTTTGATTTACTTGTGTAAGGAGAAGCCGGGCTTTGACTGCACTGTAGCAGCTTCCATAAGCAGTTTGAATGCATGGTCATCTAACCTCAGAGACAAATCTCTCTGTGGGATATGACAATCAAGAAGAGACTCCACAGAAACAGTTTTGAGGTGAGACCAAGGTGTTGAATTGGTTAACTGGAGCAAGTGTGGGTTCTCTATACCACTCAGGCCTAAGGAACTCAGCAACGAAATATAGGTGGTAGAGTGTAGAACTTGCAAGACCCCAAAGCACAAACATGTACATGTATCTGTTTCCATGCCACATCAGAGATACTGATGGCTACATATTTAGAGAAGCACTGTTTGATGCCACTATCAAACAACTGAAGTGAGCCAGAAACCAGATGTGATGTTGTTGTTTTAGCCACATGGACCAGCTTGCCATAGGTACTATTAGTACCAAGGTCATACATGTATATACCACTTACATGAGAAAATGTGAGGTGTGTTGGTAAAATCAAATGTAAATGAAGTACAATTTTTTGAATACAGTTACTAATTTAATACAATGTAGTCAAACAAGTAATTACACAACTACCACACACTGTGATCTCAATTTTTTGTGCCCAAAACGGTCACAACAATTCACTAATTTGAAGCTGGATTATAACAATCTAAAACAGAACAAATACATGTACATGTACACATAACTGCTTCATGAGATTATCATGTAAGGAAAGCACCCAACATCCATGTACATGTACATGTAAGTGTCTTCATGGTGCAAGAATAATAAAATTGCAACATATCCTTACGCTAGGACAGTTTTAGAATTATAAATATAATGAGATGAGCTGATGTCTATAATCATCACTGCTAGAAAAGCAGATTGTCACATGATACAGGTAAACTGATTATCATCATGCAGTGATCTGTCAAACACTGAACGCAGCATGAGAGAATTAGTATCAACTGAACAATGTAGGTTTCCTGCTACCTAAGTTGACAATGACAATACCAATGGTATAAAGCATAATGGACCTACATGTACATATAACAGTGACTAACCTTCGAGATAGAGCCTTTATAACCTACATGTATGCATGCATTATTGTCATACATATAATATAGCCTTTTTGTTGTTTAATATTCATCAATAAATAAGAATACTAAAAATGCTAAAATTGTAAAACATTATTCTAATCACTAAAATTTAACTACTTTGAATTTATATTATACAAGCTGAAGTGAAAGAAGTGATTTATTTAAGTGCAATAGAAAATTCAAGGAATTGCTCTACTTTCATTTCTTCATGAAAATATACATATTTTAGAGACATCAGTGCCCTTACACAAGCATCACAAACAGGAGAATAAGATTAATAAATGTTCTGCACTTAAGGTAAGTAATCTGCAACTTGGAAAATCCATATGTTGTGTTGTGTATGATGTATGATATGCAGATAAACATGCAAAATGAAGAAAAACATACCCCTGAGTGGTAGACGCAGTTACAGAAACAACCATGATTGTAGCAGCTGGAACAATTTCACTCAAGTCAACTCGAGTCACTTCTAATTCATTCCTGAGAAGCTACAGTTAATGTAAAAACATGCCAGGTACATGTATGAATAGACTGCAGCTTGCAATCAGACTCATCATTTCAATGGTGGGGGAAATGTCCGCAGATTAGCATGCATCAAATGGTATAGAAACATGGACCATCCTACAGGTGCTAGAACTATTTTCAAGAACAGCAGCATTGTCAATGTTTCAAAAGTTGGTTCAATAGGCTGCCCATCAACCAGCATAACAAGACACAATTCACACAAACACATAAATCCATGTAAATTTAATTTAGCTCCTCACTGGAAGTGGGGGCAAAGATAACTCTATATGCACAATTGGACACTAAAATATATTTCAACTCCTACATGTACATGTACATGTATATTGAAAAATGTACAATGTATAACTTCCACAGGGCTGTACAAAGACATAATCACTGCTACAAAACTACACATGGCCCATGATTCAAGTAGCCAAGTGCATCATGATTCAAGTAGCCAAGTGCATCTTTATTCATTAACACCCTTACCTTAACAGTGCGAATATACTCCATGGAGCTATGCACCAAGGACTCGAGTTCAGGAAATCGTTTGGAATATTTATCCTTAACAAACTTGTGAATTACATCTGAACAGAGAGATTGCAAAATGGATAGATACATGTGCACATAACAATAAACAATGTATGTACAAATAGATTCACCCCCCAGAAATATCGGTATGAAAGCAACAGCGGGCTGGAGCCACGTTTATTCACAGTATATGTACTAACTGTACACATACCAATCCAGCACAACAAAAACATCAATAGTAAATAAATGAGAGATCAGTATTAGACCAATAAAAATGTATCAGTACACATATACATGTACATGTAACACGTATAACAACCTTACTTATTTCATTGTCTATTTCAACTATCATGTTGTTTGACTCCACAATCAACTGATACTCTGGGTCTGCTTCCACCGGCCCCAAAACTGAAGAAGGGAAAAACCAAAACACATACATTAATTATGATGTTGACCTCAAAATACATGTACTGCTCATGCACAGGACTGCATAAGAGACAAATTTAGTCTACCATACACCTCTAAGTCAAAATGTGCTCGTGACTTAGATGAGTGGTGGTTCCTGGTGCTACAGGTAAGTCTGGCAGCTATAACCTAGATAATGCTCTCTCCCAAACAACCGTGTGTCTTCACATAATCAGGGGTGCCCCCACCCACCCACCCACCCCAAGAGCTTGTTAGTCTTCTGTGTCTTTACATATCTCTGCTGCCACCCCAGCCACAAAAAAAATAAATCAAACTGTTACACCTCAAGTACAAGAGTTATGTGAGAACAGAACAAAGTCAAAAGCAGTTGGATAGTCACATTCTCAATCCTTTATAGGGATGGCATGAGTTAGGTACATGTGTCTAAGCTGTAGCCATGGCCTAATATGAGCAATACATTTTACAAAATACCTTTCAAACATTAAGACATCAGTATAGTGATCTATGTGCTAATTGTTGCACGCCATAAAGAGGTTTAACATCACTTTACAATTTGACACACACACACACACACACACACACACACACACCCTCTCTCTCTCTCTCTTACATGTATATGTAAACTGTACAAACCTTCATTATCTCTTGGGTTCTGCAGGTATCCTTTGATCAGTTCCATCATTTCAGAGAGCTGTCAGTGGTACCACAGGTGTACCCACAAATTGACAATAATGCACTTCACCAACCTTCTGACTGTCTGCGAGCTGTGCTATAGCTTTAATAGAGGAATTGTTGTATTGAGCAAGTCCATCATTCACTCCTTCCATAACTTCAGTGACAGCATTCTCAGCCTAAGGGGGGAATGAAAAGTTCGAATCTGTAGACCAAAAAGTGCATTGTTTCTCTACAGCGGTGCTTTGCAATAGAAAATAACGACACCTTACTAGAGTAGTTTTTAAACATTACAACTTGTGAGTAACATTGTATCTGCAGTCGTAAAATGTGTGTGTGTGTGTGTGTGTGTGTGTGTGTGTGTGTGTGTGTGTGTGTGTTTGTTTGTTTTTGCTGCAAACATGCACTGTCGCATTACTTCCGCAGTGAAGCATGCAACTAGGTGCCTTTACAATGTAGGCCTACACAGGTGTATATGGTTATGAATTTCTTCTAGTCATCAGGCGTTTCTGACCATATACTAGTAAAATGCTATGGCATAATCTATTTTACCTACAGAAGGTGATAGGCTTAGCCATAATATTTCAAAGTTGCAGTACCAGTATCTAATTTCTCAACCTGATAGTTGAAATAGACAATGAAATAAGTAAGGTTGTTATTAAAGCACTGGCTAGGGACAAACAATGCAGTAATCCATCCCACTGTGTAAACGGGGCTGAGAATTGACTTATTCAGTTTTATAATAGTAGATATGCCCTACTATTACACATATATGGCACATTACTAGTACAACTTTTTACGCTTGTCATTATATTAGAACGCAAGGCATACATGTAACAAGGGCAAAGGCACAGACATTGTTAAGCACGACAATTAGGCTTAACACTGTTCCCCCATATACCGGAAGTTCATTTTCCTCGTTGATTTCATTCCCCACTTCGTCCAAGTCTGCAAGCAACTCATCCGCAAGTGACATTTTCTTTTGGCCAAAAGTAATTACGTCATTATTCAGTCACCCGAGCACTTGTATATGGCGGCTCGTTGTGTGACCGTTTAGTCACAACGACGAGGAGGTTTGCAAACAGGAACTGGACACTTTATTGTACTTCACAAATCTTAAGAACGATCTGTTATTGGATAGTGAATTGTGAAATTTCTAAGAAAGTGCTACAAGTTATTAAGAATGGAGGCGACTGCACTTCATGACTTCCATGCCACAGCGGACGATGAGCTTTCGTTTAAGAAGGGCTCTATCTTGAAGGTGAGTCGTACCAGTCGTTGTTCAATGTATCCAGATAAACCAAGTTGGGTATCTTGGGTGGTTTTAACTGTTCAAAGTCAACAGGAAGTGCCGATTTGGCAAAGCCGAGTGTTGAAGTTTTACTGCATTGCTAATAAACACGTATTTGTATTGTATTTACTCCATCGGGTACATGTATGTGCAACTAATGGGTAGATGGCTGTGGTGCGGTCGCGTAAATGCATCATATGGCATTACACAACCATGTATGTAAACAGTTTATTTTAGGCAACACTGACCTAACCCCTCTATCGTATAATACTTTTTATTGCGAAATAGTTACATGACGATGTGTGAAACTTAGATGCACATTCATTCACGTTGCCAGGCTAGTCATGCATGCATGGAAGTGATCTCTCCACACGCACCTTTTCACTTCACCCAACGTCCCCTCACCTTCTTACCATATCGTTTCTGGCCTCTTTAAAAGTTAGAGTAGGAGATTACTGATTTTGCTTTAATGTAGGAAGTACTACATGTACCTCCTATATTTATGTAGTTTTCCTTCACCCCTTTGAACATAAGCAAGTTAATAATTAAGAGATATGTACTGTATCTTCATAATGTAGTGTAGAAGTGCTGCTCAATCCCAATTTAAATATGCAACCAGTGCATGATCCCCCCCCATGTGGATGTTGATCATATAACAGTTGCATCCCACAAGTGTTCAATTCATGCACAGCACAGACAGAGGACAAAGCTCATGGTGTGCTACTTGGGAGTATGTATAATTTAGCGAATGCTGCCTGACCTTTTTTACTATTTTGATTGTAACATTTGAACCATTTAGGCTGCATATAAGGGAATTGAATTTTCATATTTAGCCATCTTCTGTACATGAATGATCAGTTCATGTGTTTTTTTTATTTAGGTACCGCATGGTTCAGACAAATTATTCTTAAGGGTTAAAATTCCTGTTTTCTAAATGAGAGGTCCCTGGGTATCAGCATCATTTTGGGGCAGCTTGTTATCTTCACTAAACAATCATGAAAAGTGGGAAGAAATTGGAAGCCATTTTTCACCTGTTTTCCATATATTGTAGGAATCTGTAGCAAAGAATCATGTGTTTGTACTTATTCTGTCAAGTATTCTGCATGTAGAAATGCTTGTAAAAGTTAATTACGTGGCTTACAAATGCATGATTCTTTGCTACAAAAAACGGGTTACTTAAGTTTTTGTTATGTGCTATTGGAAAAATGACTCCTACATGTACATTTCTCCTGCATGAAGCCCTAGCTCCACTGAGCATTTGTGAAGCATCAGTGCTCATAGGTTAACTTTGCAAAACAAGTACATGTAACTTAGTTTTTCTGCATTTGAAATTTCAAGCATTTATCCACAGGTGTACTATTTTCATGCACTTTGAAAGCTGTAACCTAACAGTATCTAAGAACACAAACCTACATGTATGTATGCAATAGTTCACTCTCATAGTGTATATTTATTCAATAGAAGTTTACTTATTGAATTGTAAATTATGAATACAGCATTTAACGTTATGTTGTCATCCAGTTTTATTTACCCATTGGCAGGCTAATGGGTTGTGGTAGCAAAAACAATTTCTCTTTCTTTAGTCCTGCCAGTAATGATTGGGTATGGCTGTGGTACCTACATGTTATATATCACTTCCTTCAGACTGAATGCTTTGAGGAGTGTCTTTCTGAATAACCTACATGTACAACGACAGATGATTTTTTTCCCCCTATTACTTTGACCTTAGTAAACATGGTACTGGATGGTTTCATATAATAGAACACCATTGAATTACTGTAATTTTCACATGACCACATTAATATAATCAGTTTCATATACACATGTGCATGAAACAATATAGTACAAGTGATAGAAGTCCTACCTGTATTCAGTTCTTCTTTGTGATGTATATGATTTTTAACAGTTTGTGCACATTAGCAAATATGGTATAGGGAGAATGCACTAAAGGCAGCTAATGGTGTGTATGTGTGCACTGATATAATACTGCCGGTGGGGTAATACTTAAGGAGAGGCCACATGTGTTCCCTCTACTACAATATGGTTACTCATACAAGTTTGTTCACAATTCCAATGCACAACAATGACTGGGGACATAAATTATGAAGACTGTCACAGTAACCTCACTTGAGGAAGTTTAACTAGTTCATGATGTATAATTGGTTATCAAACATTAACCTTGCATGTAGCAACTGTTATGATGAGAAAAGGGAAAAAATATAAGTCTCACTGGTTTAATAAGGTACTGGATATATGAATATTTTTATGGACATTGCGTTATGGATGTTCTGTATGCTGGAATGTCTCTGCCGTATGGTGTAATCTTCTGTACACATACATTTGCTGAGTTTTGTAATGAATATTTCTATTTTTATACAACTCATGAGATGTGCACATTCCTTTGCATATATACATGTACATTTGTTCTTCATATAGATTAGCAGTGTCCTGCTAGTATGTAGTACTGACCCTTTCTTATAGCATGTACATCAGACACAGTATTGGACATTACACACTGTTCTGACCAGTGGCATCTCATACAGAAGCCAGAACTCATTCATTGCATCAGTGTTTAAATGTACATGATTGCATGTTCCATTAATTTTTTTAATCCAATAAGTCCACAAGCCTCAAATATAAAACACTCAATATGTCACCATCTTAGATTGACTTGGTTGTATTATGTAGGTGCTAAATATGGAAGAGGACAAACATTGGTTTAAGGCTGAACAAGATGGCAGAGATGGCTTAATCCCAAAGAACTATATTGAAATGAAACCACATGAGTAAGTGCTATTTAAAGGTCACACATTTGTAATCGTGATACTCGTCTACTCCAGCTGTTTGGGGAAAAAATTCATTGATTTTAGTTGTAGTCGTAAGTTGCTTATTGTGCCGCCTAATGCGACAAATGCCTGGTAGTGAAAAGTTGCATATGTAATTATTAATAGTTTCTTTACACATGTGACCAGCATATAACTACTGTACAAGCTTTGCTATGCAATTTTACATGTACATGTCCACATGACAATGTACAGTAGGACCATATTAGTTCATTTATGATCTTACCCTTTTTCCGCCATCTCATCGAAAATAACTTTCCCATTGATTCTACACTGCGTGATTCTTATTCTGCAAGTATTTGAATTGAAAAATTGTCATTATTATAAAGGGGAGCAATGTGTAGTTATAATGTACACACTGTAGCTTTAAAGTTTTGAGGAATAAGTGTTGGAAGTAGGTCGTGTACATGTACATTGAGAAATGAAGGAGGCTGCATCAATTTGTCAGTGTCAGGTGCGGTAAGCCTGCAGTCAGGCCGGCTATGGTACATTTTTGGCTGATGTATCAACTGTTGGCAATACTGCACCTATTACCTGCAGTTCTCTTTGTGTGCAATTCACATGTCCATGCATGTATGCCACAGAAGTGCTCTTTCTTTCATTCTTGCTTCCTTCCAATATTGCTTTGTGGGGGAATTTTCCAAAACCAGATTGCTTGTGTCCATCAATTTGCATTAAGAATATCAGTTGTACTGCAATTGATAGGTTGTTGTTTCTACATACATACTCTTGCAAGCCAGTCAAATGGGTCTGGGGGCATTTAATAAATTGTGCAGAGAAGTCATATGGTAGGTTACATGCATGCCTGGTCTATAATCAGCAATGAATATGAAAGCAACTTATGCTTTGCCATCAATAACCTATTATATTCTACAGTGTGGTCATATAACAGCTGCAATCTGATTGTGTACAAAAAAAAATTGGCGCTAGGAAGTAACTCCCACCAGTCAGTTTACTGTAGTATTCATTTCAGAAGAAAAGATGTCAGTTATTGGCACTTTTTGACAGAGTAATATACTATCTGTTCACATATAATTGCAAGGGATGTGATGTATACTAGGAAGTGTACTGATTTACATGTACATGTGCCTTGTATTTCACACATCACTCCAACATTTGGTTTATTTACTACATTAGTCTGGTGTAGGTAGTAGTACAATGTACACAATACAGTAAGCTAGGGAACTATTAAAGTGTAAAGGGTGTATTGTATTTTTTGGCAGATGGTATCACGGGAGAATCACTCGCTCAAAAGCAGAAGAAATTCTTGGTCGACAACCTCATGATGGTGCTTTTCTAATCAGGGAAAGTGAGAGCACACCAGGCGACTTTTCACTTTCAGTAAAGTATGTTATTGTGTTTAATTGTGCAAGTATGTGTGAGAAAGGTTGTGTTATATCACCTTGGTCCTTTAAATCTTTACTGCTATTGAAAAGCACCTACTTTATAGGGATCTTCCCCCCCCACACACACACACACACACATGCACACACTTTTCAAGACTAGCATCTTGTTCTGCATTCTTAGTGCAGTATGGAATGAGGCTCAAAAGTTACATTAGTTTAAAAAGTTGCTTAATAGTATATACATTCTTATTTATAAATGTCTGTTGCAACATTGAAAACTGGAGAAGATAGTTGTAAAGCACTGAGCTTTGAATTAGCCATACATTGTTCGTTTCATTGCAAGTTTTGCCCTGGAAGTTGCAGTGGATTATGCAACTTTCCAGGACAAAGCATTGAAATGTTTGGTTAATTAAGAATTAAGTGTACCTTATGATTGCGATGCATTATGATCATAGTAGAAATCAATGGACAGAACAGATCAATTATTCCTATGCTCTTCTATGTACATGACACGTTTTATTTATTTATAACAATATGATGGAAGGACACAATGCCATCTTAAAATTCACTTTAATGGGCACTGGGTACTTTATTGATACTGTCCAGTATTACAATACATTAGAAGTGGTTTGTATTAACCTATTGAAAACGTCTCTTTGCAGTTACAGTTAATAGCATTTATGGTAGTCTCTGGCTTTGTAGTAATAGTATTATCAATGCTGCATATAAAAATAAAAAAACATATCACTACTTGATTGGGTGTCATTTTGTCATATTTGACAGGCTCAGATGCCACTGGCAAGTCCTTAATAACCTTTTCCCTACAAGAGCAATTTCATTATTACATACATGTAGCTACAAGCACCAGATGTCTGAACGAATTACATCACTCAATCTGCACATTAGCATTAGCCTTGTTCTTACATGTACCTGCCTCTACTTACCTGCATAGAGCATTGATCACAATTTAAGCATTGCTACATTTCTGGACTACATCCTTATATGCACTCACCAAGAATGACATCATCAGACTAGCTGTGGTGCATGTACAACATTGTGCCACTTTATTGGATCAGCATTTTGGGCACTGCATACTATCCCTTTTCAGTGGTTTCTGGCTTCCATTTATGGCACCCTAGAGACTACGAAGTAATGGAATTCACCTATAATTTATTGCAGCACATGTACATATCAATGCTGATTGACTATCCTTAGATATGCTACTTTAGAATTGTAGAGATTCTGTTGTGTTGCCTGTTGCTATAATTAGCTGTAACTCTGTCATTACCTTTCACAGGCTCCTTGCAACAGACATTTGTCCACCATTGGTATACTGATACTTTATACCACTGCATGTACTTTTTTTTTTTTTTGTTGCATTCATCTTGATTTGATCAGGTTTGCAGACTAACAATGTTATGAACAAAGTTTGATAATAAATACAAAGAGGTGTTTTGTTGCTCCATTTGTCATTATATTAGTATGTACTCGATGAATGCATCTGGCTGGCATACAATACATAGCTTTTATAATTAAAATGTGACTCCCATTACTCTGAGGCGCTCATTATATGATCACACTTTGAACATCATCAGTATGAGTGTTTCTGTTGCATAGATGTGTTATTCTATACAAAACTCCTTGTATACATGTAGTTACGATGTTTTCACAATCCTTTGTGAACTCCACTTTCTTTATAGGTTTGGTGGGGGTGTACAGCACTTCAAAGTATTGCGTGATGGTGCTGGCAAGTACTTCTTATGGGTGGTGAAGTTTAACTCACTCAATCAGCTCGTAGACTACCATAGAACCTCATCTGTCAGCCGAACCCAAACAATATACTTGAAAGATATGGCTCGAGAGGTTTGTACTGTTAATGGTTGATTGTATTCATGATTGAGCGCCCGTACATGTACTTAGACTCATTGAATCATGATGTTAGCGTGACCAATGTATACATGTACATGTATTTAAGACACTTTTTTACACTGAACCGTTGGTGGCCACTTTTGATTGTGTCCATAAAATGACAGGCTGCCCATCTAAATTTATTGTTTCACCAGAGTGAAAGTCTCTTTCCCTTTAAAGACAAGTAAAAAAGGTCAACACTTGTGTAGGCTTAGGCACTGCAGCCTAATGTAGGGTCCATATCAGAATGATCCAAATAGGATTTAATTGCATGCAATTATGGTTTCACTGGTAGAAGCATGTGGTAGAAGCATGTGGTATACATGTAGCCCAAAGGTGGTTTAGTCTGATTATTACAGATAAGTAACAATAACAGTTGAATAACCAGCTGGTACTGTTAACCCTCAAATGTGAACAAAAATCATAGCTACCAAACCTAATCCCTGATCTTCAACCAAAAGCAAAACAAAAAGGATTAGTTCAAAAATGAATTCTCCAATGAGCCTACAAGCCCTATGTACATGTGTTCTATATGTGTTGTCCTAGCAAGTTAATTAATCACAAAAAGGACCAAGTTGTACAACACATGCAGCCTACAAAACGTGATTGTGATCGAATAAAATTGGTACAAATAGATGTATATGATTTGTACCCGAATAGGTATCTAAAATTATCCTCCACGGATATCCGAATGGTGGGGCAAAAATAGCCTTTAGCGCTCAACCCTACACTTGTGTGATGGGCAGCTACATATATTCCGAATACGGAAGAACTATGCCGTACTATTTAAATGCACAAGTTTGGTTATCTGTGCTCCATATTTCTAGGCTGCACGTGTGCAAGCAGTGTTTGACTTTGAACCACAAGAGGAAGGTGAATTACGACTCCGGAAGGGTGACACTATTACTGTCATTGACAAAAGTGATCAGAACTGGTGGAGGGGTAAAAACAACACTACTGGCCAGGAGGGGATGTTTCCTGTTCCATATGTCAAAGATTTATAATGTTGTGTCATTTTGTTGCTTGTTTTGTAGTTAATGTACATGTAGTAAGTATAGCATGTACCATACTTATGCATTTCAGTTCAATTACATGTAGTGTGAACAATTGTAAGTTTTTTTTCTGTCCACTGTCACAAATAATATTCATTTTTTGATAATGATATATGTACCGGGTATGGATAAGTAGTATAGTAATTGATTTGCAGCAGTATATTTGAAGTCAGTAATTAACACATCACCTGGTTATCACTGATATTGTGTAAGTTGTGTGTGAATGGACCATGACATCTGGTGCCTCATAGCCCATTTAATGGATTGTTCGCCGTCATTTCTGTCCATCGATCTCGGTGAGGGTCTGCAGTGCTCTGGCTGCCGTTAGTTCCTCCTGAATTATTCTCTGTACTGTGAGTTTTTCTTATTTGCTTTCAATATTGTTCCGACGAATCCCAATATTTGATTTGGGCTTCATGCCAATTTAGCGGACGGGTGGGTTAGGAACTGCACAATTGTGCAGGAACTACATGTATACATGTAGTTAGTGGCTTTAAAAACAAAATTTCATAAAGACCTATATAAAACGCATGCGAATAACTTTTTCTCATCCCGCACGATTTCATCACAGATGATACAGTAGTACTCTATTATCTATTACACTAGGAAAAAGGTATTGTTATACACTAGTGTATAACATTGTGTATAGGGACGTTATTGTATATATCGTCCCGCTGTTATACCATAGATACAACACATAGGGATTGGAAACGGCCTATCTAAATGTATGGCGTGACGTCACATCCGCGTTACAGGCTCGTTTCGCGAAATTATTATAGAGACAAAACCTGCCAGTACTGTCAGCGCCACAGTAGCTTTCCCTTGGACAGATAAATGTTGTTGCGAGGTAAAAGGAGGATATGTGTTCAGAGAGATATTTATACATACAAAAGAAAAGCGATACGAGCAAGATTTATCACTATATTGGCCCAATCATTGCGCGACCCAACTAGTTGTACCTTTGGTAGTCGTGTATCCGTACATATATGAAAGCACGAGCCCTCGTTGCGTTCTAATTTTGTCCCTGCATGCCCTCATCCAAGCTGATCTGGAACTCTTTGTACCTAACACAAGATACTGATGGGTACTCGTACCCGTTACATATCTGTTGACTGTTGTACCTGTTTTGAACGTAGTTTACACACTTGCTCCAAACCTGAATTGCCCTAAATACGATGAAGTGATTAAACTGTGCCTTGGTGTTTGTTCCACAGACTTATGATGTACCCTTATTGAGATATATAGCTTTTTGTACGCATCCTTCGAATGAATTTGTGACAAAAGTAACAAATAACCCTGCTTCCCAGTCCCTTCGCATGCCTTCAGAAACTCGGATAGAACAGATTGGTACACTGTATTTGTCCATAACGCTACGTATAGGGCTTAAAACACAAACTTTAAGTCTTGGTCTGGAATCTCAGTCAACAACGCCATGCCAATTGTATTCATTTACTGCTCAATTTTATTCATTTACTGCTATTCCGCCGTTACGGGGTTACATCCGAAACGAGCCTATTACCATTGAGAGCCTGGTGTTGCCAATCCCTATGTGTTATATCTATGGTTATACGCTGCTATACACCAGCACAGTGAATTAATTATATGTACCTCGTTTATGTTTAAACCATAATTATGTCTCTACATGTAAGACTTCGACCAACATGTAGGCTGATGTAGCTGCAGATCTAAAGTTTTGTAATCGGGTGATGTTACTTGCAGGGGAAAAATAAAACTTTCAGCGTTGTTAAATTATTGTTAGGACATAATTTTCCCTAGGCTGATTAACAATCAAATTGTTCACCGAATTGCCGTTTGATATTAATATACCTGTAAATGAATCACTTGATATTACTCTGCAGAGCAATGTTTCTTCAAGGTGGCTGGACAAATATGTTGCTAGCATTGCTCCTCACAGTTCACAGTGATGGGCTTCTACATGGCAGCAATGAAAGTGATGACATAATTTACCAATCAGTGGACACAATATATTTGCCATACAATTCAAGTTTGGACAATTTCAAGAATTGCACTAACTTAATGAGTCAGCCACTTTTCCCAAATAGCACTTGTACTTATGTTCAGCAGATGTGTAAGGCAAAAGTAAGGCTGATCAATTATATGTCATTTGCACTGTGTGACTTTGAAAAACTTCAGGTATGCCAATCTAAATTTAACTGTCATTTTCCTTTGAAAATTGCTTCAGCCCATAGCTTGTGTGATTATTGCACTGTGGTTGGCATATCTCATTGCACTGTTGGCTACAACTGTGAGCTGTTTTGAGAACTTTTTATGTTGTTATTATTATCGTAACTAGGTTGATAACTTTTTGGTATCACCACTGACTATGTTATCTGACAAGCTTAAGTTATCTCCAAGCACTGCGGGTAGTACTTTGATGGCATTTGCAAATGGTATGTGCCTGTTTGCAATATGTGAGTGGAGAATATGATGATTTTCTTTTATGCAGGTGCTCCTGACATATTTGTTGTATACTGTGGCATATCACAAGATGATCTTGGATTTGTGCTAGGGTATGAATTTTTTTTTAAAGTTAAAATTGTCCTCACCCGTAATTATTTACCTAGGGCTATGTCAGGTGGAGCAATTTTTATGATTACCGTTGTAGTGGGGTCCATAATTTTGGTTTCAAAAAATGGCACTGGTAACATAAGTGAGTTTCTTTCTTTTTTTAAAATTTTTTTTATTTGAATCACTTCTTTGCCATTAGAAAAGTTAGATTTTACAAGAGATATTGTTGCATACATGGTTGCTACTGCAGCTGTTATTACAGTAGCATATGATGGAAAGGTATGGAGTACGTTTCTTATTTATTAGATAACTGAGCTTTTTTATTATTACTGAACAGGTTCATCTGATTGAAGCAATTGTATTTTTAGTTCTCTACTGTGTGTACATATTGTTTATTCTTACTTTTGGCTATATAAAGGTATGCGCATACAAAATGGTGTGGCAGTTACTAGTATTGTGACATGGCATAACTAATAGATATGGTGGAATAACAAACAAATTCTGAATATGTATAAAAATGAGCAAGTTGAATGGCAAAGAGATTCAAACGAGATGTCTATTACAATTGAAAGGTCACTGCCTCTAAGATGTAAGTTACTATTTATAAACTTGTATATGTTTGTTGTGTTTGGCATTTACTAGACCTGGCCAGAGCAATTGCAGAAGGTAGAAATGTACATGAGCAGAACCAACACAAAGTCAACATGCCAGGATTAACATGGGTATTATATTATTATTGGAATAATTTTACATATTAATATTATTAATTTCAGCCAAAACATGCATACATATTAATGAAATTAGTGTGGATCATTCAGTGGCCATTTATGTTATTGCAATGGTTGACAATACCATCGTGCTGCCATGTAAGTCTGTATTTTTGCAAAATTCGTGATTGGTATCTGTTATACATGTATGGTGTAGAACGGTCAATGGTCCAAGTGGAATTATTATTTCACCAGTCTCACTCCTGTGCCATTGGGTTTGCTATTATTAACAGCAACATGTGGATGGGAAGGTTATGCCCTCTATGTGGGTAAAATGCCAGTGGTTGTACTGATAATCATTTTTGGTGAGCTATTGTACACATAATGACAAATGATGTATCACAATATGTTTTGCCCAGGTATGGGGGCATCTCTTTTGCTGCTACTTGTTCTTAGCCCAAAGAAGCACCCAAACTGGTTTCTTCACTTGCTTCTCACTGTTTTTGCATTTGCAGCAACTGTAATTTGGTTAAATATTATAGCCAATGAAATTGTGAGTATTTTGCAAGCACTTGGCCTGCTTTTAAGTGTGAATACAGGTAACAATTTTATAATAATTTTGCTGTGTTTAATAACCATGCCCTAAATGTTAGCTATCATCGGTTTGACAATTCTGGCTGTGGGCAATTCTGTTGCTGACTGGGTAGCTGATATGGTGATTACCAGAGCTGGAAAACCAGAAATGGCTTTACCTTGTTGCTTCAGTTCGCCATTACTTGGAGATGCACTTGGATTAAGCATAGCATTGATTGTAAGCTTAACCAAATGATTTATCAAAAATTCATTCTGCAATGTTTATAGGTGAAACTTGTTGTCTATAACCAAGGACAGCCAATACATTTCAGCATCATGGGCCTAGAGTTCTTCCAGGTCAAGCTTGCTTGGACATTTCTAGGCGTTGCTTTCCTTGTAAATTTGGTAATATTTCCCAGCTTCAAATTTAATCCTCCACGGTAAGCTGACCACAGTACATGGGTATAATTTTTTAACTTCTTTATTTTTTTTCATATCTAGATTATTGTCAGTTGTCTTATTCATGGTCTATGGAACATTTGTAATATTTTTAGTTCTATCTTCATTCCATTTGATTCCTCTAATAATGTGATCATTATGCCTGAAACATTTTTTATTGCTCATTTATGTGTACAGATGAGATATGTTATTTATTGCTCATTTATGTGTACTATTTTATTGCTCATTTTATGTGTACATATTATGTGTGGAGTTCTGCATTCCTATTGGTCTCAATTGTATCTCAAATGATAGTTGGTTGGCTCATGCTCATCATAGTCTACAACATTCATTAGTTCATAAGGTAAAAGCACATCACTTTTAGTTGTCAATCAAAAACACTGTTGAATACCTCATTGAAAAAGTACATGATTCTTTTATGGGGTATTTTCTGGAAGCACAAATCATCATAAAATGCATGAGTTAAATTAATTGAACCATATATGTATACCTATCAATTTCATTGCTCATAAAATATGTACTACTATGTTTATGCATAATGCTTTAAAGAATGGAACAAGTATTATTATGTGAACCGAACTAAGGACTGTTTTATCTTACACATATTGAGCATGGCCATTAATGATAGATACAGTTTGGGTAGACAGTGGGTGAGAGAAGAATGCAGAGCTTAATTGTTTTAAATTTACTAAGTGAGTAATTTACTGGTACATATGTACATATAGCACTGATGGGTATTAGAAGTAGAAGTATGAAAACGGATATAATAAAAGTTCATTTTTTTGTTTCACAATTCTTCACAACTCTGCTAAAGATAGAGAGCAATTCAATAACTCATACAGTGTGAGAAAAAAAATTCTTACTACTTCTGGCCAGCAAGAAGTTATTGATAAGGTGACAGACTGCTCCAGGATTATACATATGAACAAAATGTCCACCAGGAACATCAGCTGTTTTTATCTAGAAAATAAAGTAAATAGTTGTTTGTGTGTGTGGATGGATGTTTGTGTATTTGTGTATGCATTGTGTGTGTGAGTATGTCTACATAAAGTAACAGCCAATTGAATTCAGTACTATGTAAAAAAAAAATTGTCTGCATTGTGATTGAACATTTGCATACTATATATTTTGCTTTTACACCATTGTTTTCCGTAAAGCAGACATTTTTTGCTGTAAAATCATAAGTATTATACAGTGCTATGTTTTGTCCAATGTTTGTTTTTAGAATCTAAGAAGCATTATCTTGTAACTTGAACTATAAAGATATGACAAGACAGGTGAAACCCTGGAAAGACAGTCAAATTCTCCTGCGCCCATTTCAAACTAAATAATCCATTCCCAGGCACTCAGTAAAACATGTATCCTTCATAGGTAGAAAGCATATCTCTGCCTGATGGTATTGCACATAGTGTTTATAAAACTAGTTGACTAACATACCATACCTTTGCATTATTAGCAGTAGTAACTGTCTTCCGAATACTTTCATACCATTTCCCATCTATAGGTCTATGAAGATAAGATAATACAATCAATTTGCCATAACTACAACCAAAACTCACAAAATAACCAATGTCCGACAATTAATCTGTTGCAAAAATGTAGCATTCAATTCATGTGGAATACGCAGCAGAGATGGCTGTATAAAAATAACAATATTATAATATAAAAACAATACTATCATGCATTAAAAAACTAATAAAAAATATAACTCATTAAAACAATCATTGATTTTTTGAATCCAGAAAATTTAGCAAGCACATCTGAGAATTTTTTTTATTTTTATTTTTTAAATATTACAAGGGTGATTGTGGTGGAATCATTATTGTAGTGCTATTTTTAAGAATTGCATCCACTATGCAATACATGGCTATAGGAGCCCTTGTCGTTACACATAAAATATAAGGTGGTAGGAATATGTATTGATAATAACCAAATGTCTCTGATCTAAAGAATCATACCATTTGCAACATTGGATCCCTTGTAAATCCATAACCACCTTCTACTGCCTTGGCACCACGCACAGCTAGTGTAGCTGCACAAGACACATCAAATTTATCATCCAATTGAGCATGACTTTTCAGGACCCTTGAATGAGAACAATCGGTGTAAAGTAAAATCTGAAGTCTTCACACATGAGGTACACAAAGAAGAAAATATAATTTACACTTAAAAAAAAACAGCATATATAACTGGACATATTTATACATACACATACCGAGGCTTTCAACGTCAATCTGCTGCATAATAATGATGTGACTAGGTACATCAATTAACATGAACTACTGCTAGGTGATAAAAGCAGCCATAACAATTATACCTGTCAACAATTGCCTCCCATGTTGGATACACTTTATGCTTCTTTTCAAGATCCTGCGTAAGTGCAAGTAGTGCATGACCCATCTGCTTTGGTATGTCAGACTACACAAGGTAGTGAATAAAAGCTTTACATTTCCATCAATTTCAGTACTGTACCATTTCTGCTGAATGAAATCCAATACCATCAAGCAATACCATACCTTTCAATTGCTCAGGTATGGCTGCTGCAAACTATTAATTAACATATTTAAAAAAAGTTACATAAAATAAAAAAATATGGTTTTGGAATAGGACTGAGTCATACCCATGATGCTGCACCTGCTCCTGTTATGTGAAGTTATAATACACTATTAGTTAATGTATGTATATATGCTTACCCATTGAATGAGCCAGTAAGCTAAAACTCTTCCACTTCAGTGCTTCAATGAAGAACATACATGTAAGTAGTCATTGGCAAGCATGCACAATTAGTTGTGGAAATGCATACCATCCACAACGTATCTAATATCAGATACATAGTCAAAGCTATGGTAAAGGTGAGGCCGTTTCGATGAAAGTCCATGTCCTGGCCAATCCATAGCAATGATGTACATTTCTATGAATCAGAACGAAAAGCCAATATGCACATGTACAATATTTCACTACCAATTTACAACACATGAAAATATTAAGACAGCATGTATGTACCTTTGGATAATAAGGGGATGAGATTGTCAAAAACCCCAGCATTGTCCTGCCATCCTGACGCAGAATACAAATCTGCAGTTTTGAGTAGGCAGCGTACACGCACATACCATGTAATGCTAAAACAGGCGAGTTAATTGGATCACCCCAGGCCTTTGCAGCAATAGTTCCCCATGGTACTGGAATGGTCACTGCAAGGAACAGACCAGTAATACAGCCTGGGTCAACTCGAGGTAGATAGTTTGCCAGAGAAAATATTGCAATTGCAACTGCCTTCAAACCACAACCACATCAGATTATTAAATTAATAATTACTACATGTATTACTACTACATGTATTGTTTTGTATACTGTGTGGATGACAAATTAGAAGTTGCAATAACATGCAAGAACCAAATAGTATATGAAGTAATTGAATGTGCATCATTCCTATGCATTTAATATTCCATGGCTTTACTTGTGAGTGTGCATCCTAATTACTTCAATTCAAACACTATTTGGTTATTGCAAAAAAGCTGGGGGTAGGGAAGGATTTCATTTCTCCATTCATCCTTTACCTCACCCAGCTTTTTTGCAATGTATAGAATTCATGCTTTCTCCCCATGTTGCTACTCCGAATGCTGTCAGCATTGAAATAGCACACACCTTCACAACCCAAAAGAACATTTTCCACCAAGGTAATACATAACCAATAAATGAGGTAACTGTCATTGATAAAAATATCTACACACTCACACTTCATACAATGATACTACCATAATATAGACCCCTTCCTATATGCATATAAAAACTAGATCTACAGTCCTTGAAAACATAATATTACATTCATAAAGGATTGGATGAGAGTGCTCAGACACATTTGCTTTTTTACACATTGTTTAGAAACACATCATAAAATGTATACAGTTATGATTGTGTTTAGCGAACTAGTAAGTATGAGAATGACCTTTTGTATACACTATAACATACCAGATGTTGATTGGATATCTGCCTACAGATAAAAAAAAAGACATGTTGAGATCTAGGTACAGGCTAATTGACAATTAAAAAAAGAGCGAAATTTAATTACATGTAGGTAATACCTGCACCTCCGCCCACAATTTAGAAATCCTATACTCTTCTCAAGAAGTACTTAGATTTCGAATGCGAGGCCTAGGCCCTACTGCGTAGTTTTATCATGCAAAACCGTCCTACTCTTGCCTTGCGAGCGTAAAAGAGACCGCAAATACTGCTTTAAAAAAAGTCTTTTTCTACATGTACACAATAAGATCTTCTGCTACTGCCTAGTAATGTAGTATCATGCAAATATATAACGCTGCAGGCCTACTTGTATCGTTCCAATGTAATTACTTGATTTATATCAGGACCCACCTATGTAGGACTGGCAAAAATATAGGTATGAAAAAAGGCCTAGGCCTAGCCCTAGGGCCTACGTAAACTCAGTTACGGTAAGTATTTTGACAACAAGAGAGCACAGAACCATCGAACGCTACCCCGGTACATTATAGTTCTGGATTAATTCTTACCAATGTTTGGTCAGCCATGGAAAACAAAGTTGTACTAGTAGATTGCATTCTAGCAAACAGGGGTACTAGTATCCGATGCATAGGGCTTCAAATTCTAATAATTATTGATTTCCGTAGATTAATAAATTGTACTAGTATGATTGATAACATCTCTTATGGCTAGTACGGCTAGAGGCAGTTGCTGGGAACCAATAGCTGTAGTTCTAGTATCTTCTGGAAGTCGTGGGAGAAAGTTGCTTTTTTACCATAGCGGAAGAACCCAAGATCGAGTTGCAAAAGGTATAATGCATTATGCATTTCATATCGCTCTAACTCAATAAAAATTTGTCCAATGAAGTTCAGGACGTTCTCAGGTATGATTTGTAGGATTTTATACGTAGCATTTTAGTGTAATATTACTATTTAAATCAGTGCACTTGGGTCTATACTGCCCGAAATTCTTGCGCCCAGTCCGAAACTTGTTGGGCAGAAGTTCGAACTGATTATTGATGAGTGGAAGTTTGTTGGCCATCCATTTTCTATTAGTGCTATTCTGCCTGCATCAGTCCAGGCTACTATAGTATTCAATATTGTTTTCGTTCTGGAGGTATGCTTGTACAACGAATGATTTTGACTACATGTGTATCAATTATGTATTCCTCCAGTCATACTGCAGTCAGGAAATTGTACACGCGTATGATCATCTTTGTCATCTGATTGGATCAGCTATTGTGCATGAAGAACATAAGTGAGCATTATGAACTTAAGCATTGTCAAACTTTATTCCGCACTACATTTTTTTTCAGGTGTAACTTTTTTAGCCACCAGGCAACGTTAATTATCCAACTTTTAGAAGAAGCTGATTTATCTCAAGTCAATTGGGGTGTGTGCACTTTAGTTTGTTAATCAGAGATGTTACAATGATTAGTGCTCAGCAGTTAGCCTACATGGAGGCTATAGGATTTGGGTACTGAGGGAGGCATACTTATATTTCAATTAAGCTAGGGAGGGAGGAATACAATACCACCACCTTTTTTGCCATCTCCAAGTCTTTCTGCACTGTGCACAACTGTATTGCCCAAGAACAACATTGATTTCAAATTATCGTATCAATACTTATGAACATCTTTACTTTAAATAATTGTGTATAAGCCACTTGATTTGATATTAAAATTGTGTATTTGCAAAACAATGTCTATAACATTTTAAAGTGTTCTTTTGTGTATTTAGGTTTGATTTGTTGTTTTGAATATAAGTTTTACTGTATTAATTATGCCGTAATAGTTATCTTGACTTTATATATATTTAAAATAAAATGCAAATTCATGTAATCTTATACAGGAGTTATATTAATCTTAAAAAGCGTTG
Source organism: Spongilla lacustris (assembly GCA_949361645.1). Taxonomy (NCBI): domain Eukaryota; kingdom Metazoa; phylum Porifera; class Demospongiae; order Spongillida; family Spongillidae; genus Spongilla; species Spongilla lacustris. Next base: position 4,449,797 of record OX442427.1, on the reverse strand, counting down.
CACTTAAACCCTTAGATTTATCATAATAAGTGTTATTAGGCCAAAGTATATGTTTGCCCTTCACTCTAATTATTGGGGTCCCTCCCCCTTGCCCTTCATGTATGGTATTTGAATTTGCTGTGTATGTTTTCCTATCGACTGTAGATATACAATCATTTATTCTGATTTGTTATTATTGTAGACAAAATTACACAAGAAAGTTCTCTTGCAAGTGTTCTTCACTCAGCATTGTGCAGGTTTGTGCCACTTTATTCATAGCTTTGTTGTTGATCATAGCATGGTCAAATGAATGCCTTGCTGAATTTGTAGGTAGGGAGTAATGTACAGTGTACATGTTAAATCCATTCACAGCAAATCTTTTCACATTATTGCTGTACTACTAATCTATGTGATTCTATATGCTGTTCAACGACTGAAGATCTATGTGTTTTAATACGTACATTACTGTTGCCTGTACCCGTATAGTTGAAACATGTCTTTCCGGAATGTGCATTGTATTGACATTTAAGTTTAGAATTCATATGGCAACCCATGCAACATCCTGTTAGGACTAAATCTAGTTAAGGGACTGAACAGAGTTATAATCAAAGACTATGTCTTTGTTATCTTGTTGTGTTGTAATATCATTTATACAAAATGATAACATTGTTGTCATAGCAACTACGCACACGTTGCCATATGCGAAATGGAGTAATATTAGCATGTGTCAAACCTATCAACCACATAATGCCTGGTAGAAAGATGTATACTCATAGTCGTGAAATGTGGAAAAGTTCAGTGACATTTTGAACCTGGGCAACAGACCATGCAAGTATTTATCATGTAGAAATGTGCTATGTAAAAATATTTTACTTGCCATTCTGAAAATGTGGTGTGACAAATTTGTTTCATTACGTTTTAGTCTGTACATATTCATACACGTAATTGAAGTAAATTTCATTTGTATTTTAAGTGTATAAACCACTGACTCATATCAAACCAACCAGATCTCAATATCAATGTCAGCATCATACAAATATTCCTATCCCAAATTCTGCTCCTTTTTTGCTGTTGAACGTGGTTCTGCCATGCCTGTCCTCTTTATCACCTGGTTCACTTGGTATTGTCGCTCCTCGCTAATTATTGCAGCTCCACCCACAATTATCAAACAAGTACACATTTGAGGATAGCTTCCATAGCAAGTTGTTCCACATTCCATCAGGTCAAATGTTTGGAAAGTTTAAACCACACGTTTTACTAGCTCACCAAGTTACTTTATGTGAAGAAGAGGTTCCTTCTTACCATGGTGGCTATGGCTAGATACCTCATTTGTAGCATTGTGCCCAGAACACCCTTTGGATCCCCTAGTTAGGACACCATGCCTCAACATACATGTACTATATCCAGGCATAGCTAGCTCATGGATATGGTATTTCAAACCTTCCATTGTGCCTCTGCATCAGTGCTAAGGCAGAAGCTGGCAATGGACTTTGAAGTGAGCTCCAGCTCATATGTCTTGATTAATGATATCCTAGCTTCTAATTGGCTCTGTGGCAAGCCTGCTGTCTTTGGCCTTTCTGTCTGAAGCAGCAGCAGTGGCTGCTGAGCATAGAAAGCACTCAGCCAATGATGCCAAGTGCTCTGAGATGAATTCCAATTGTGGCAGAGTAGTTGGGGTAGAGAAGCTGTAATTTGTCTCATGGCTTGCATCACACCTTGCCACAAGGACCAACACACCCAAGTCCAAGGTGATCTCCTGCCTATATGGCCGGTCATGGGCCCTCTTATTTTTTGTCAGGAAGATATTTTCTTTCATGTGTCCTCACCATCTGTAGTTTTAGGCAGGTATGTTCGCTTAATATTGTGTATTTATTTAATTTCTAACCTGCTATTGCCGATAATAGTAATAAGAATGATTTAAAATCGTGCACAATACTTAGTTATGCCCCACAGGCAGCATCCTTAGAAACTTCTCTGCCTCAATTGTCAAGTACAGTTTTCAAAGAGCTGTAGTAATCCATCTACATGTAGTTCCTCAGCAGTGTATTTTTGCATATGCCTCCTTTACAGCTTTAAACAAACAGAAACGCAGAGGCCGAGACATTTACATATTACAGTTGGAGAGGTAATTTGATTATTAACTTGATTTGAAAGCCTTGTTTCATACATTGGAACTGTTGGAAGATAATGAAATTGCATTGCAGCTGCTTTGTTTTTGTGCTAGCTTTAGCAAATTATGTACACAACATTGCTCGTACTACCCCACATTCCTTAATCCATAGTTCCTTTGCAACTTTTGTTGAAACGTTTTTGTGATTCCACCACAGTTGGCATTACAAGCTTGTCTAAGTCGTAGCCATGGAGGTCTGGGCTTACGTGCTCTGTTTATGCATCGCTCTGCAGCTTATTGGGTTCTGTTTCTGCCACCGCACCTGAACTTTTAAATGGCCATTTATGATATTTATGTTCCACTCGGTGAAAGTTTGCTGCCCTCAAGGTTTGTTATAGAAATTTAACCCGATAACTATCACAAAAATTCGGAGCTTCCAATGCTGTTGCATGACAGTTATGTATTAGACTAGTCCCCAGACTAGTATTAGACAGGGCTTCTCATGCCAGTACTTGGCTGAGTATCATATCATCTCCAACTTTAGGCCTTGCTTTGTCCCCTACAAAATTGCAATTTACCTTGAAATGGTGGCTTGAGCATGCCAGACATATTTTGTTCAGTCTAATGTCTCACCAAGCCACCATGCACTTACATGTATGTGCATAATGTTGAATCTCATTATAACAGCCTCAGAAATATAGTTGCAAGCAACTGAAGCAAGCACTTCCCCATTAAAAAAAATAATTTGTGGTATTGGCAGGGGTTTTTACCCATAGGTGCTAAACTAGTCTTGTCCTTCTATACCAATATGAATAAAGGCATATGGGGTTTTGGTTTGCATGAATTCTTGCTACATGTACTTCCTATTGCACAAGTATTAAATGCTCCGGGACAATCGTTTAATTAGAATTAGCAAGAATTCACCCAGACCAAAAGCACATATGCCCCTACTCATCAATGTACAGAAGAAAGGACAAGACTTATAGAATTTTACAGTACGCATAATTTTAGCACCTATGGGTAACCAATGCGATTTAAAACTTAATTTTTCCCACTATTTGTATCAAGTTGTACAAATTGGGATTTACCCCATGTGAATGGTCTTGGGCATAGCCACAGGAAGACCCATCCAGCTGATATCATCATTAATAACTGGGGTTTAAGCAGTAAGTCAGTAGCTCTTCTCGTCTTTGCTTAAATCTGAAATTATTCTGGAAGCAACCACAAAAGAGATTAGGAACCTATCCAGTAATGGACTTTATATATGATGCTTTGGGATGGGTGTGTGTAGCTATTGTAGTGAACTCATTTGGTGCCTGGGGAGACAGGGCAATGAAAAAGGCATCTAGGTTGGCTGATCAAACTAGATCATGCAAGGCTGTGTGTGTAGCAAGCAGGAGCTGTCTTGTTTGATCCAATGCTAAGGCCTTTCTGGCAAGATCAAGTCTGCTCAGATGACTGAATTTATTAGTGCATATGCATTTATTATTTTATGTTGTATTGTATTATATTGTTTATATTGGTAAGGTAAAGACTATTATGTAATGCACGATATATGCACCAAATCATGACATTTGTTACAGTGCACTTATGCAAATCCTTTTTATAGGAGTAGTTTACAGAATCGAGATACGTTCAGACCAAACATGAACGATGAGATGATATCATGCATAGTGATATGATTATTATTTTTTAAATTCATGATGTACTGTGACCCTATCTGAAACCCAATCAGATCACTACGATTTGTAACTTCGCTGAATTGTCTCTCTGAGCCTGAAATAATAAATAGGGTCAATGTGATAGAGTTGTATTCATTAATGTAAGCTACAGTTACACTACTTTCTAATTTGCAATTCATATATCTCTGTGTGAATAGCATGTGTTTGTTTCATTTTGTAGCTTACAAGATGGAAGCAGGCATGTTATGATAAAAATTAATGGATGGACTGAAGTGAATGTTTTAATGGAAAATACAAGTCAAGTTAAGGTAGGTGTTGGAGTATGAATAGTGTACAAGTGAAGATGTCTATAAATATATACTGTCAGTTGTGTGGAGCTTACTGTGCATAGTAGAAATTATTAATAGCCATTTTTCATGTGAAAATTAAAACATGCATACTGAAAAGAAGCTCTGTCCATTTTTTGATGCGTGTAACTCATAATTGAATGCACCTGTCAAATATGGAGCTTTGCACTTACGTAAAGCTTGTGTTTAATGACAAATCAGGCAGAATGTTTATATGGTGAGAGTAGGATGGAAAAATGAATGTTGATTGTTTAAAAAAATGACATGGTTGATTCTACACCCTTGCCATTCCACATTGCCATGTCCACATTATGCCATTGCAATTTCAGTACTATTGTATGTGACAGTATTGAGGAAGTAAAAATAATGTGCCATTTTATTGGAGTATGTGGGGTTGGAATAGTAGGTTTTATATAGTATTTTGAGTAGCCTAACTTGCTGAACGTAATATGCAGTGCTTTGAATAGGGATTAATGACATTACAGATAGTTAACAATTATTGTGTGATTGACGGGCCTAAACTAATCGGATTCATTACAAAGGTAAGGACAAAGATGAATAGACACAAAGGAATAGGGCTCCATTAGTACATTTATCTTAATCAAAACTTAAGTAAACAATTCAGTGATTGGTTTTCATTTACATGTGGTAAGAGATGTCTACAAATGGTTGTCGTAATGAGGCAAAAACATCGTTTGAAAATCAAACGAACAGCTTCTACGCTGATATGGAGATCTTTTTGTACTTCAAGGTAGCGTTACACATAGAATTGAAATATGATTTTTGTTTATGGATTCAGCACTAAATTATTGTCAAATTGGAAACCAAAATATAAAGTACGGTTTTGAGCATCATATGAGGCTCATTTTTACACTGTTCATAGTTGTTTTATCACATAGTGATATCATGGGCATGTTAAGAAACCATTTACTGATGCTTTTGTGGCATTTAGTTTCAAACATGTATTTCATTTGTTGATTGCAGAGAACAGGAATTTGCTAATTGCATTGTGACATTCATTCAAATGGCATCAATAGATTCTTTTTGATAGTGTTATTTTTGTTCCCAATTGTAATGTATATGTGTAGTTGCTGGTACATTTCTTTGGTTATATTATAGCGTCTCATAATTTTTTTTTTTTTTTTTAAAATTCTAGTAGAAATTTAATAAAAACATGAAATACATACAATTAGATGATATATGTAATTTAAAAATAATAATAATAATAATAATAAGACAATAAATTTACTCCATGAATGAGGCCAGAGGAGCACCATCTTCAAACCCCAGCCCACTTCTCCATTTGGTGCGGGATCCTCTAAGACAGAGGCTCACTGCTCGAACCCCTGCAAAAGTAAGCCGTGATCTGACATAGCTGCTGGTAATGGAATAGGTTTTGTCCCACTTGGAAGACAGAGCAGTGGCCATGTGCTTTAGGAAGTGACTAGCCTCTTTGTGTAGTAGTCCGTCCACGGAAAGGACAAATGAGGTGAAGGTGCCTCTTCTGTCTTCAACTGCCTTTTTGTACATTCTCTTCTTCTCAAGTGAGCTTGACTCAAGAATGGCATTAGGTGCTCGATGGCAGTGTGATGGGGCGTCAGTGTCTATGACACGGACATCAAACAACGCCTCCACCTGTGGTTGCCAAACACCTCTGATTCCCAGGTCAAGCCTTAGCCCTGGATCACTTGAGGTGGCAGTAGCCTCATTGACAATAGGCTCCTTGGCCACACCTGACTGGCAAGGTCACCAAGGCAGTCACGGATCTCATTGTGGCGTAGTATAACAAGTCCCCCCTTCTTACAGTCTAGGGCATGTTGGAGGGTGAAATCAGCTCCACAACCATCACATTTGGCTGGCAGATTAGATGGATGTCGCAAATAGCGCAGAGCTAGGCCATCTCTGAACTGTACAGGAGCCAAATCAAAGTGGCAACTTTGGAGTGGCAGAGTCGTCAACCAGCTGGACGTTTTGCCCTCAACCACCCTCATGATTGCACGTTGTCTGCCTGGTGAAAGAGTTGCAAGAATGGCATCTAGTTTCTGTTTGGAAACCTCGTCAAGTGCTTTTCGCGTCTCATATCTTGCCTTGCTGATTGCATCCAGGTGACAGGCAGAGCTAAATTCACCACATCCCTTAATAGCTTCTACCACAACTTTGGTACCCTGGGTAGAGGTGTGGTAGGACGATGATGCTGTTTCAGTAGGATTATTGATCCCCAAGCCAGCAAAACGAGTTGGTAAAGAAAACAGTTTACATTCAGCATCTGACAAATCTCCTTCAAACAATGCTGGGTAGAAAGCCTTTAAAATCGCATCTTGCAGTGGGACAAAAGCACCTCCACAGTTATGCATGACTCGCTGCAGGTATGACCATTCACACTGAAGGGATTTGGAGAGAGCAGTATAAGCGGCTTGTGGTGACTTGGTAGCTGCCTTGGAGAGTTTCACAACACAATCTACCCACATTGCAACCTTCTTCCTCACAAAATCGTCTGCTATCATGCAGTCTCCAATAACACCCCCAAGAAAGCGATAGCGTCTCATAATTGCTGCTTTTACAATGTCATAGAATTTTGGTATTTACTTGTGGTTTACGTGAAAGTATACAGTTGCAGCTCTGCATGCATTTTTCATATAGACAATTAATCAATACAGTGTAGTTCTTTATAAGCAACAAAGTCATGTAGCAACAGCATGCTGCAGAAGGAAGGAGGCAATGCTGTGTTCTCGGGTGTCCAGAATTAGTTGCACCTACTATGTGGTGCCAAGTACGTGCCACCCAAAGAGAAGACAGATTTTGCATTACGAAGGCAGAGAAGTATTTGATTAATGTCTCACAAGTAGCACAATACATGTATCATTTTTCAAGTATTACTCTGTGTCTTGCAACTTAATTAAATGTGGTAAGAGATCATTGCATAAGAATCCTGCTTAAGTTAAATCTGTTCTTTAAACTCAACATTACAAGATCTTAGTACCTCACGCTCAGCAGTCATTCTTGCTTCTAACTGGCTCAGTGGCAAGCCGACTGCCTTCGACTGTATCTGACCTCTCTGCAAAATCCTTTTTTTTGTTTTGGAAGCATGTATCATGGCAAATTCAGCAGCAGCAGCCGCTGAGCACATAAAGAACCCAACCAACGAGGAAATGTGTATGGAATCAGGGTGGCTTGTATTCCTTTGGCTGCAGAATTGTATACACTTCACTGTTAAATATATAATAATAATACAATACACTTAGGTTACACATACATGTATTCACCACCTTAAAATTATACGCTTATATGTAGTATCTTAATAACTTTTTAAAAACATGTATTACGAGATAACATTACAATATAACAATAAGCAAGTTATAATGATTCAAACGCAAAGAATTTTTATAACATTATATTTATGATACTACATATACACAGAAATGTTCCATGGATGTCCAGGAAGCCAAGGGAGGGTGCACACCTTGCCCAGGGTGAAGTTCAGCCTGCTGTAGAACTCTGTAAGAACCTTACCTTTGAGGGAGGAAGTGGTGATGGCCAGGTGAAAAGCCAGGCGGGAGAAGGTAGATGGGGCTTCCCTTCCACAGTTTCCATTGGTCTCCACCGCAAGAGGGATACACACTCAACCCAGCTCTGAACACTTGGGGTCATTTACTCTAGGTTAACATTCCTTTTTTAAAACATGTATTACGAGATAACATTACAATATAACAATAAGCAAGTTATAATGATTCAAACGCAAAGAATTTTTATAACATTATATTTATGATACTACATATACACAGAAATGTTCCACGGATGTCCAGGAAGCCAAGGGAGGGTGCACACCTTGCCAGTAAGGCCCTAGCCACGGCCCTGACCAGGGTGAAGTTCAGCCTGCTGTAGAGCTCTGTAAGAACCTTACCTTTGAGGGAGGAAGTGGTGATGGCCAGGTGAAAAGCCAGGTGGGAGAAGGTAGATGGGGCTTCCCTTCCACAGTTTCCATTGGTCTCCACCACAAGAGGGATACACACCCAACCCAGCTCTGAACACTTGGGGTCGTTTGTCAAGGGCAGCATGTTTCCCTCTCTCCCGATTGAGGACAAGAACATCTGCTGGCCGGGTATGGCCTAGGTCTGGTGTAAGGCCACTGCCAGACTCAACTCTCACTCCTAGATGGGCACGATGGCAGAAATCTACAAGCACATTATGCAGATGGTTGTGATGGGTTACGACATCACCACCCCATTTACAGGTAGTAGCATGGTTGCCAAGGTTGTCAAGAGCACATGAGGAACCTCTAGCCGTGTCCATCCCTAGCCACTATTGGATGGTTTTTAACATGTAATAATAAACGGGATACACAGGGTAACACTATATAAATTACACGCTACTTGTAGTGTCTAATACAGAGGCAGCATTGCCGTGCTCATGTGTCATGCTCTGCTGACGCCTGCTGATATCTGTGAGCAAACTGAGAGCATCAGGGCCAAGGGCACCTGGGGTATCAATTGCAATTGGGACAAAATGGTGGGATTTGGACAGCAGAGCATATTTTTCCTTCTTCCTGGCTTCAGCAGCTGTGGCTACAGCTCTAGCTTCCCTTGTGGTAAAGTCCCAAACAAGACACTGGCCAGACTTCCTAACAGAAATAAAATACTGAAGATCCAGCACTTGCATAGGACCTCACCAAAGTGAGGCTGAGTCTGTCATAAATGGAAGTCGTGGCCTGGGACGTGGTGTACCTCATTGGTATAGCCATACAAGTGGGAAGATGTGTAAGTGTTTCCCTAGCCTCAGCACCCCAGCAGCCATGCAGCCAGCCCAATCTGTGGTGCTACTGGAGTAGTAGGAGTTGACCCTTGATTTTATTATGTTGTTTCTTTGTTAGTTTTCAACCCAGCATTGATTCAAGACAGATATGATTTGCATCACGTGCAAAAAGGACAATAGACTTGAGAGCAAAACCAGAAAAACATGCAGATCACTGCAAAAATGTGGAATATAGATTTTCAAAACAAAGCCCTATACAATAAAGTTAATTACATGGAATTATTGCCTATAGCTATCCCAATACAAGTGAAAAAAGTAGAATTTGCAAGCCATATTATTGTATGTCAGTGTTCGAAATGCCAGGTGCACATCTGCACTAGTGTAGGTTCATTTTGCCCTAAACCTGCACTGTGTGCAGGTGGCTTGCCTGATGATAAAATGATACAGTTATATTGTTTACTAGCCACGTGGTACATCTCATTCTGGTGCTAGTGCGCCTATCATTTTTATGAGACCGACCCCCCCCCCCCCCCCCCCCGTTTTCCTGGATTTGACACGTGAATATCATTACTAGACCACATAGTCCCGCCAAGGGTTTGACCTTTTATCAAACCATGCACGTAGTACAGCGTAGGCATTTGACCCCCAACCAGGGACGATTTGCTTTAATAAAGGTCAAATCCCTCCCAATGCCCCCTGGGGGGGGGGGAGGGGGTCTCACGTAATATTGATAGGTGCATAGCAATAAATTTACATTTACAAAGCGTACGTAGCAATCGTTCAGAACCCACCATGCTGCAGTGCTCAGTGTTACCATGCAGGATGGTGTATATTGTGAGTTGCTCCGTTTAATTATGAATGTCATTAAAACGAGACTCGCTGTTACTATTCCATGTACACGTAGTGGGACTCCTGATGATCAAATCGTTAATTTTGTTGTCATTATCGAAATGATCATGAAAATAGATGAAGCATTTAGTGTACAGTTAGGATGTATGTGGGGCCAGCTGAGGTATGTGCATTGTTGTTGTGTACATGTCATGCATTTAAACATGTGTATGTTCATATAGACCACTCAGACTGCAAGTATTTCAACCTCCATAAGGTACAGATGTGATGATTATATTAAAGGGTGCGTTATTGTGTATCAAAGGTACATGTAAAAGGTTTAGCCTTCTACATGTACAAGCCTTTTAGATTTTAAATAGCACTGTTGTACAAGGATGTTTGATTCAGACTATCTTTTGTGCATGAATATACATGTACATGTATAAGTATAACTATGTGTTCTAAAATGAATGATTTATAACTTTTCCAATAAAATGTAGATATTTTGACTGAACCTGTTTGCTTGAACCCCAGAAAATGATGTGTTTTTGCTTTCATAAATATGCGCACCCTCAGGTGTAAGTGTGGTGTGCAAAGCGTGCAGTATGGTGCCTTGTCCGCTTCCTGGACTAGGGACGAGCCAGATAAAAAATTTCAAATTGCGCCTGTTTGGTGCAATGAAGTGTGTCTGGACAGTGTAATTTGACACCAGATTCGTGCTCTGGGAGGAAAGTTGGGTTGGCGTCGTCGCACGCTTCGTGCTACCAACCCTAAACCTTAAAACCTAATTTCTTCCTGTTTTTCGCATGACTTCGGCATGCATACATGTAGTTATCGATCTACATCGGCCAGCTTAGTAAAGGCAATTTTTTGAACTACATGTAGCCTGTTTTTGAGACTGTGAGCCAAAGAGGGTCTCACAAAATTGCAATAAGGTTAGGTAGTAGCACAGCCTGTCACCTTATGCACTGGTGTGACCAGGGAATGACTCTAATTAATGATGCATTATTTCAAGATTCAAAGCTTCTTAGATTTAACTAAGTCCATAAAAAATTGGAGTTATATGTCATTAATTGTACTGTTTGTAGGATAGTTGAGTCCTACCAGCCAGATTTTATAACTTAGGAAATATCTGTGGTACCCAATGAAAATGCTGAAGCAGATTGGTATGCTGATATGAGCAACCAGAAGTGGGAGTTGAATTGAAGCCATGGTGTATCTTATATTTTACTCAGACACTAGTTTCACAGGAAATGTGAAACGAAGTGTTTTCAGCCCATGAATATTTCATCTACACCAAGGACATTCATGTTGAATGATAACATTATATATGGGATGGTGTGTGGGATTTTGGCTTCAATTCTGGATATGAATCCACTTTTCAAGTCTTTAGTTCCACTTAATGTACTGTTTAGCATTACATCCCCATTAATCAAGTCATGTCAGAAAAACAAAAAATTCTGCTCAGAGCATTATACATGTAGCATCATGCTGAGCAGCTGTTTCTCCAAGATCCCCCTGACTGCTTTCTGAATCCTTTGATTTAATACTCCAAGCTGCATGGCTTACCTCCAATGTTTGGATCATTCAACCACATTGCAATTTTTAGTGTAGCGAATGCGTACAAGGTACAATGTCGTGTTGGCTGTGTTGCTGGATAAACCATCACTGTCCATGTATAATGAGTGTATTCTTGTAGTCTGGGAAAGCTATTGGTTTTGGTTTGTCGAACAATTTGACGTAATGATTGCTGTGAGCTCTGTACGTGTTTCTAGGTTATACTCCGGCAGAAAACAGTTGTCACTTTGGCTGTCACATAGCCAGCTCGTACACTAAACAATTTAGCTCCCATTAATTGTGTACGAAAAGTCTGATGTCCTCTATGTATGTATCAAATTAGAATCAATTACTGTCCACTTCTAATTGCATACCTTAAACCGATTATAGAAAGCAGCCATGAAATGTTTTGGTAGATTTGTCTGACCAATGCTATAACATTTATTTGTATTTGCAAAGTTTACATTTATTCTTTTTGTCAACAAATGCCCTAGATCCTGCTCTGCATTGTTGCTGCTAGATACATGTGATTTTGTACTGGCTTCTCTACCCTCATCATGCAACCCTGCACTGCACAGGCTAATAAGGGCCATTTCTCCATTGAAGAGGTAAATCATTTTATTTATATGAAGTTTAAGATAATTAATTGTAGGGGCCAGCATAGCCAACCAGGCTGTCAGGCATGCGTGATGGATGACAAATATATCTTATTATTTGTTTAAAATTACAATCGAAATTAGCAAATTGCCCATACCAATTTTTAAATGACACGGAGGTCGTGATGAGCGGACACTGACCTCAGCCTATACATACACAATACTTTGGTGGGTGAAAAGGACGCACCCCTCTGTGTCCCAGTTTGTGCGTGAGGATCTGACTCCTAGCATATATAACGGTGACGATGGAGAAGATGAGCATAAATTTGGGGCTGGAAGGCAGGCACCAGGTTCAACACTTTCAACCGTCAACGCCACAATGCAAATTTTGATTGAAATTAATATTTATGGTTATGTGAAGAAAAATTGTATTGGTTGATAGTATGTTATTCAATGCAGCAATATAGTCGAACAATGTAATCAACTGAATTTGCACCAGTAAGTTAGGCAAACTTCATTTCTGATGAGAAGGTGGATGCTTTTATTGGCTAGAATCAAGTAGGAATACACATGTATGTGCATAGTACTTGGCTATTATAATGTGATCTGAACATATCAATGTCAGTAAAGCCCTTGTGCAAAGTTAAAAAAAAAGAACTTTATAGTGGAAAGAGTCAACAAGCATTATTTGGATTATATTTATATCTGCGACCTTATTTAGATCCAAAAAATTATGAGTAATTAATAATTGTATGTATTACCCCTGAGGGACATTTATTCCCCATTAACTTGGCTAGTTGTGTAGGTCATCTGTTTGGTATAAAGGCATCCGAAGTCAAAATGATTGTTTTTGGCTCTCTCATGTGATCAACAATGTTGAACTACTATGAATCTTCAGACTCAGATGTCGATAAAATGGTGTGATCGTCATTTTGTTTCAGAGTTGACTGTGGGCTCAGTGTTTCTGCTTAAATCGTCTTATTTGCTGTCAAATTATAAACACTAACACTGCTAAGTATTGATTTGTCACTCCACTGGGTGTTATTAGTTAATAGTTTTGAAAGGCTGGTGTGACTGAGCCTCAGATAATTACATCACTGTGCACTGTGTGTAGCATTGTGGAATATTGCAATAACGTCTTTACTTGCTGATAGAAGGTTTATTGTTCATGAAATTCCAGCTGAAATTGAAAACACAAGATCCATAGCCAGCATACACATACAGGTAGAATGTGTGATTGGATCAGTTCTCCAGCAACTTCTATTACGTACAATTGGTGTTCTACCTAAAAGGGTGATAATAGTGTGGTATAGTTCTGGAAGCAGTTGTAAGAGTCTGTTGTACACTTAACTATATTTGTGTGGGTGTTGTAATGTAAATAGATGTAAGGATCTACTAGTAATTTAATTTCTTCTTTTTAAAGTTAGGAGTTATTTACGTGTTGAGCATACATGTACATGTAGCAACCTCATAGGTGCACAATATGACATGTGATCATTTGCCTCTGCTGTACCACTATGTGCCACTATCTTCTCTTTATGCTCTGAAGTATCTGTAACCTTGCAAGGACTTGTTGTTTCTTCTAGAATGATTAATTGTGATTTCCTGTCAAAATGATGTTACCACTCTATTGAAACCTTAGAGAGGAGCAGCTACATGTGCATCTACTCTACTGTAGAATTAAAGTGAAATACGTATCAGTATAAATTTTTTTTGCACAATCTTTATTTATACATATTAAAACCTACGTATTTCATTTATTGGGTGAGTTAAAAATTACGTTTACATATTTTGATATCCATTATACAAGATACAAGGGGTCAAAAAAGGGGGGTGTAGGGGGTACCACCCTACGCCCATTACATTTTCACGTGTTTTTGTAACTTTTTTGTTTCGTTTCGGATTTACATGGGAGTAGCATTGATATATTCCTCCCAGCTAAAGAGCTTCACTGCGATCTCACACATAATCGCTAGACACTTGTAAAACGAGCAGTTACGTATTTAATGTTTAACCCCCTAGTGGTTATTTCCTGTTTCGGTTAGCAATAGGAAATAACCACTAGGGGTTAAACGTTAAATCTCTCACTGACGGTTTTACAAGCATCTAGCTATTATGTGTGAGATCTCAGTGAAGTTCTTTAGCTGGGAGGAATATATCAATGCTACTCTCATGTAAACCCGAAACGAAACAAAAAGATACAAAAACACAATGTAATTGGTGTAGGGTGGTACCAACCCCTATGCCCCCCTTTTTTGATCCCTTGTATCTTTTTTCCTTTACGTCCGATTTGTATTCTGAAAGCAGATTTGTAATCCCCTCGTTAAGCTCTACAAAGTTGGATGATGGGGGGGGGGGGGGGGGGGGGGGTCCATACAGTTTTTCTTGCCCCCCCCCCCCCCCCCGCCCGCCCCCTCGCATTATACACATACGTAATGCATTTCATTCTCAACGGCCGTCACAAAAGGATTAAATCATACATCGTGGTGTTGGTGGCGAATGTATGAGAGAGTTTATTCTGTCTCCATAGAGGAAACTATAAAGCCATTGTTAGATTAGATTGAATAGTGTTGAACCTTGCCCTTGGAGTGTGATTATACATTTATAACATGCGAACAACATAACACTCGCACTATTTTGATTTAGGACCTTTCGTGATAGTGAGATGTGGAATTTTTCTAAGAACGACGCTGGTTTGGTTACAAAGTCACCAATGAAGCAATCTAGCATCATGGGCTTCATACTAGACGCTATAAGTGAAAAGAAGTGTGGACTTTGCAAAACCCGAAGGACCCAGTGGGCCAGTACCTGATTCAAAGAACACCAAAGTGCCTTACAGCTTGCTTTGCATTCTTGCCAGTATGATAGTGGCACAGTACAACGATGGTTTTCCGCTATCAAGTACTTTGCTCATGCCAATGGTGCTTGGTTTCTTCAAGATACATAAGATATCCTGGGTGCCTTCTAAATCATGGTACTATAAGTTTCTAACCAGAATTGGAATGAAGTATAGGGTCATCACAAAAGGCAGCTCACAGTCTGCCTGTCAATTTTCATGATATAAAGTGTATGTTTCTTCGGAGGGTGGTGTTTGTGGTACAAAAATACAGTTCCACCCCCTCTATTTATCAACATAGATAAACGGGTGTATGCCTACTTCCTTGTCAAAAGCGGGTTTAGTGGGAGCAACTGAATTCAAATGTCACCCATTTATAGTACCCCCTAACTATGGCTTTGTAACACTTCAGTCTCTTCGTGTGAATGAAGTTATTATTTTTTAACTTGTGTATAATGTGGCATTCCATTCCTGTGGTTACTTATATCATATTTATTTTTAGCCTCAGAAACCTTGCTTTGGATGCTGACATTCCTCTATCACAAGCGCTGCAGTTTGCTTCTCATTTAGTGCATTGGGGGAAAGCACTGGTGATATACCCTCTTTCTGAAAGTAATATATATATTGCAAGTCATCAAGCGGTCACCTCAATGTAAGTAGCTTATAATTTTACTCCTTTGAAGTTACATATCATTTGGTTTGTGTTAATATGATTCCAAGCAGTTGTACAGATATATTGGTTTTAATTACACGTTATGATCCTCTTCGGTTTCTTTCAACACTTCAATGAGTGTAAGCTTATCTGCTTCTTCAGTAGATGACCTCATTTACAATACAGTGCCGGCTCGCAAGAGCGAAAAGTGACACCTCACAAGAGCGAAAAATAAGGCATATTCATCGTGGAGTTAGGAAAACTGTTGGTGTTCATAGTGCAATCATACCACTTTCATCTATTGATATTGGACCAGCCTAAACCAAATGAATTTTGCTGATGAAAGCGATATGGTTGCGCTATGTTTTCCTAACTCCACAATGAATGTTCGCTCTTGCGAGCCGGCACTGTACTTTCAATTATTTGCTGATGCTGCTTCTTTTGTAAATCAGATTTTAAAGGCTGTCTTTTGTGTACATGTATGTTTTGAGATTCATCTGTTTTGGAATGGACTTTGCATTTGAATTGTGTGGCTCCTTGTCATAGTTTTTTTTGGCTCTTCCCCAGAAATTCACAACTTGCTGTAGAATTTTCAAACTGCTGTGCTGATGTAAAACTTCCTGAACTGTTGCAGAGGTTCTCCTTACCCATATCACTAGGTGATGTGAAGAAATTTCACAATGTAATCACAGGGTTAAACAAAATATTGTATGTATATAAAGTGAATATGTACATGTAACTAAATAATTTTCAGAGAAGTGGACACATTGGCCAATGACTGACATTTGATCCAGGCCATTTTGTTTCATACTTTTCAATATTCTTTGATTATGTGCATAAGGTTTGTTGTGCCAAAAACAAATGTATTAAAGATACAGCAATGAGGAAATGTGGTGGTCATGTAACTTCTGGTCCATGCACTGATTCGTGTTTGTGATATTGCATCAATGTTTTGCTGGCAAGTTAATAAATGATTATTTGGACTTAATTTGGTGTGACGTTGATTTATTGCCACTGAAATTGGTTTCTGTGTGATATGAGACATCGAAAAGAGCTTTCCCAAATTTTTTGTGTGTTCATGTCTTTAAATACATGTTTGTAAGATTGTTCCCCTTTTTACATGGATTAATATACCAATTATGATGACAATGATCAGGTGTTATCCTTGGGGAACGTTTTTCCACAAGGTTAACACACATATACTGGCCTCTAACTCTCACTAAATATAGCGGCTATGCACAAATCCTTCACTATGCTTCATTATTATCTGATCCCAATATCCACTTGTACTTAACTGATTGTGTTTAATATATTTTATGTTACATGTTACATCTGGGGATGCTTGCGTTAAGCTCATTCAACCCCTGTAGAACACGGAAACAACTTTAGAAAGGGTGTATTTTTAGAATGAAACATAGAAAAAAAGTGTTAAACGTTGCATTGATATTCCATTTCAGTGAGATAAAATGATTGCAGCATCAAATGAAGTATTCACTTTAACCTGGTTGGGCGTGGCCCGCGAAGGGTGGGCCATGCCCAACTAGCTTTTGATCATGGACAATTTTTCACGCTTCTCCATCAGCTCGATCAGTTATCTAGGGAGCCAATGGTTGAATGATATCCAAAGTGAATTAAAAAATTAAAATTGTTTTAGTGTAACATTTATGGAGTTGAAAGTTTTATACACCATTTCATGCGGGTACATGTAGGTTAAAACATATAATCTATCATTAACATTAATAAGTGTTAGCCCTAAACATAAAAAAAATCAGGAAAAAACTTTACGTCCATATCGCAGACGAAACAGCTCTCTACTAGTGCATTGCTGGACCGCCACATCACAACACACCTTGGTGTTATCACAGATGTATAGAATGTGAATGTAACTCATTCGCAAATTAATGTTATGTACATGGCATGTGATGCTTTATGTTCTTTTGCCTCAATTATTGTTGTGAACTGTACTGCTGTCAAATTCTTCTACAGAGAATGATCAATGTTGTAATATGGCTATTGCAGCACAAACAAATTACTCAGGTAAATATACAATGTAGTGTGATAAATAAACTGCTGTTACTTGTGGTAGTGCAGTGTAGTAATGTATCAATTTTGTACATACATGTATGTGTAAGACTACCCACATATTATTGGTACTACTGGGGTGTACATAACTTCATTAATTAGTCGATTGTGATTTTCAAAGGAGTGTCCATGTGTGGGTGTTTCATGGTCTTATGATGGATGGGCTTAGTTACATGTACTCAATACTTCCTTTAAGACAATAAGTTGGCAGACATTAGAAAAAGGATCATGAAATTTCAACGAACTGATGGTAGCATTCATTGTCTCCCAAACCATTGGTCATTGTGGAGATGTTCTGGTTTCATAAATGGGAACAGAAAACGGATGAGTAGGCTGCCAGCTTGCAGAATTTGGCAGAGTGCTCTAACTTTGAGCCAGTGCTCACAGAGACACTGAGAGAAGTGGCATGCTAGTCGATATCATACACAAGTGGTTGGTCACGAAGGGTGACATCACGTTTGTGAAAGCTCTTGGATCAGCTAGAATGGAGCAATGGAAGACCCAGAACCGGTGTTTGTGGATACAAATGTAAACTGCCAATTCAAATGGAACTAGATATCGATGCTGCAGTCTAAATGCTGTCATTTGGAAATTTTCATGCACGCACATCCCATTGCAGAAGATAACCACAACCACAAGCACCAATGATATAATTTCTACCTCCCTATACACTGAGTGAGACAATCATTGGCGCGAATCAGTGCGATAATGTGCAGGATGTTTGTTGAACTGTATCTCCATCATGGATGACACAGAAATTAGCGAATAGACAAACCCTATAGCTAAGGGACCTCTACCTGTGATTTGATTACTCTTGCCTGAAGTTATAGTGGGTTTGAACCTTGTGATGTATAGAACATTGCAATACTAGTGCAAGACCCCAAATTGCGTTGTACTGTGGAGAAATGGTGTAGTTAAGCATCATTTTCATGGAAACTGTCACAAAAACTTTTTATCGTGCAAATATATAAAATGTTATAAAATTCCGTTGTTTTGAATCACGATAACTTAACAGTTCATACTACACCATTTCACTATGGTAAAATACATTTGGGGGTCTCCATGGCAGTATTGCAACGTGGTATACCCAAGCACACCATAATTTTTGGCAGGTGTAATTAAATTCGGTTTGTAAGTAGAGAGATCCTTTATGTATCGTGTTAAGAAATTTGTTAATTTTTTAATGCCATCTGTTATGGGATATAGTTCAACAAAGTACGTACACGTTTTCGCGCTCAATTCATGCCAATCATTTGGGCAAATTGTGCCCCACTCAATGTATGGAGAGGCGGTGATTATATAATTGGTGCGAATCAAGCGGGAAAACATGCACATACTTTGTTCAACTGTATCTTCGTAATGGATGGCCTAAAAACTAACAAACAGAACAATCGAATAGCTAAGGGACATCTCTACCTACAAACTGAATTTGATGATTAGTTTGTGGAGGATTTGAACCTGGTGGGGTATTGGACATTGCAATACTGGCACGGAACTAGTGCAACACCCCGAAATGTATTTTACTGTAATGGTATGGTGTAGTATGAAGTGTTGAAAATAGAAAGTCGATATCCGTAACCCTTCTGAAGTTATAGTTATTTAAACATAAGGGTATTTTATAACATTTTATATATTATGTGATAGGACGTTTTCAAAAACTTCCTATCGTTTTAGATTTTACTTTGCATTTGAATCGTTATAACTTTCTCAGCGATTAATTCTACCGACTTCCTATTTTCACTACATCATGCTGCACCATTTATCTAGGGTAAAATACATTGAAATGTCTTGCACTAGCTCCATGCCAGTATTGATATCCCACGGTTTTAAACCCGCCATAACTTTTGGTAGGAGTAATCGAATTGCTTCAAATTAACAGATAGAGAGGTCCCTTAGTTCTGTTCGTAAAATTTTATGCCATCTGTTACGAAGATACAGTTGAACAAACTACGTGTACATTTACCCACTTGATTTGCGCCAATGATATAAATCCTGCCTACCCATACATTGAGTGGGACGCAATTTGCCCAAATCCATCTGACTGAGGGTGGTAGAGTGTGCTTTGGGTTTTCCTAACCTGCAGACGCACACAGATTAACACCAGATTATACGTTTCTCCCTTGATCAGAGTGGAACTGCTCTGGTACACCAAAAGGACACATAAACTGACTCACCAAACACCTAGCCACTGTCATGGCTTCCATATTTTGGCCTCCTTCCACTTGTTAAAATAGTCTCCAATTAGAACAAAATACTTTTTTCCTCGTTTTGTATCAGGCAAAGGTCCTAGTATATCCATAGCAACAGGTCTTTCCACTGGATCAAGTTGCATTGGAGCGGCAGGTGCTGGAATGGGTGTCTTTCTGGAGCAGCAAATTGGACAACTGATATACGCCACTGAGAAATATCCTTCCTCTGCCACACCCAATAGAAATGACAACACACTTTGTCAAGAGTCTTCTTAACCCCCATGTGCCCTCCTACCAAAGAGCTATGCAACCCTTCTAATACTGCAAGTACAAGCTTTGATGAGAGCACAAGCTGCAATGTTTGATTCAAACCCCTTCCCTGGATACCCTCCTACTGATGATACAGAATCTTGTTTTGCATTACCAAAGAGTGGCACTTTGACCATAAAGCCTTTACATATGATGATGGATTCTTTGGAAATACCTTTGGAAGGGTTTTAGTCTCCAGCCATTTAATAACCTGCTCAAGATCCGAGTCCTGTCTCTGATATGTGGCTAATTCCTCATGAGTCCACAAAGGCATCATTGAACCTGTCACTGCCAGCACATAGAATCTGCATTTGCATGCTTCTTTCCGAGACAGTGTACTACTTTTCCGGTTCATGAAAGCTCTGCAGCCACTTAACTGTAGTCAGTATGTACTACTAGTAAATCACTTTCCATACCGGTATGTTCTGAAGTGTCGAATAGTCCACACAAGTGGCATCTCACGTCTGGTGTCACAGTACTTCCTCTTTGCTTTGTGTTAAGTCCTGCTGGCACAAGCAATTGTAAGCATACTCATTAATCTTTAATATTTGGGAGAGCACTGTACCCAGCCCTTCACCACTTGCATCTGTATCCACAGATATTTGAACTGGTTTCCGTATATGTTAAGATATTTACGTCCACTTTGATGTCCCAAACGATATGTAATAATGTGATGGCTTTGGCTCGTAAAGCAGTTAAGACAGTGACTCTCAATATGGTACTTGGGTGTAACCAGAAATAAAGTTGGGAGGCAGAAGCCGTTCAGGGCCTGTACGCCAAAGAGCAGTCACGCAAGGCAAAGGCACAGCAAGCATTGTCTGGAGACGTTATTTCAATACCTATTCGCAATAGAATGTAATACCCCGGTACAGTGAAATATAATACAAGTTAGTACATGTATGACATTGAAAGTAACAAGTCATTGCTGTAAGACATCATGTTTTGATATGTCATCAAAATCAAAATCGTTTTACTTTGCCAAATTGTAACTTAGAATCTAAAATGAGGATAGAAGTACTAACTACAACGGGGACTTCACTATGTACAAATACTTACCTGTGATGTTTTATGGAGTTTTTTCCTTAACCAATATGCACCGGTAAAATTGCTAAGTAAACATAGCGTTTTTGTGCTAGGTGTACATAGTGGCCGCTAGGTTACCGTAGCGATAACTGCCTGGTTTACTTAGCGTGCGCTAGGTTAACTGAGCAAACTGCATAAAGCATGTGGCGTTCCAAACATTGTTTTGATCCGTTTGTTTATGTATTTGCACACTTTATAAATGCTATTTGCATTATACTACCCTCTCTAACTCATTCAAAAAACGTGTTCACTTCATTTCAAAGCAGGTTATAGGCAATGAAACGTTACTACTGAGTTACGCGCATACATATACCCTACGGACTACTCCACATTGACTTTTGGTGAATAGGGATGCACACCCTTCCAGATTTGGGACCACACAATTGCTAAGTAAACATAGCGTTTTTGTGCTAGGTGTACAATACCATCATTTTCATTTGAGCACACTGAGAGCAGCAGTAGTTGGCATTTGGTGCTGGTTTGGGACATACTTTGCATCTCACAGCAGTGCCATGTTTCGACATCTTCTGTTTCTTTTGCACTGTCAGCCTGTGAACCCGCCTTGTCTCAAAGTACTTTGTGATTGGCATAACCTCATGCTCTATTTGCTGCACATCATTCTGGTACACAGTATCCTCTTCGTCATCCTGCCTCCTGCATTTCCTAACCCATGATGTGCTTTGTAGCAGCACGTGCACCAGGTCTTGTGTTAGTAAGACAAGATCACTAGGTTCTCTGTAAAAATGGAGTGAGGAGGCTGCTTTGTGTGGAACAGAAAACTTTGAATGCATCTACCTCGATTATGCCCAGTATATTGCAAACATACGAAACCACCAATCTATGGTTTGCACTGAATACTCTAGTCCACGGCCATCTTGTTGAAGATTTATTGCACATGCTGCAGAGAAATATGACTTGATCATCTGTGTCCTACATGTAGGTACCGTTCGCATAATGGTCTCAGATTCCCCTGACACTGGTCGTTGCCTACAACGCTTCTTGATGTGGTCGTCAACAGGAAGTGTATGATTCCATGTGCTCACAATAATCTTCTTTGGAGTACCTTCACTTCAAGGCTCATTCCACACATGACCATATATGAACTTGGTGGCACTTCCAATAGTTTTAGTAGTGCAAATGGCAACTGTATCTCCGCACTGTGCACTGGCTTGAAATGTGGCAATATTTCTTTGGCTTATGGGCTTATTTTTTTGGTCTTTTGAAAACATCCCGTTTTCAAAAGACCAGAAAAGTAGAGCCCATGCTCAAGCAAAGCAGTACAGCAAGCAACGGAGGCAAAAGCACTATCTCCATGTATGGCACAACCAGAACCATGTAGCATTTCTGTTAGTCGGAGAACAAGGGCAACTGACTTAGGGTACATATCACAGTAGGCCTTCTTTGCCATTATATCAGCTGCCTCCTGAATTTCATAAATGCAAAATTATTCCAGTCTCAGCATCTGCTAGGTTCTTATACTCGATTCCGATGCCTTGAGGTTTTCTTGCAATTTTACGTAGAGATGGAATGCCTTCAGGGGTATTTTCAAAAAATGGCTTCCCCAGTCCCATAGATTCATCAACAATACACTCAGTCCCAGGTTCCACAACATCTCTGCGCCTGTGGTTAAAAGCATGAATTAAAGAATGGGCCATGTGTACCAAGGATTATCAGAGTGGTCAGGGGGCCACAACTTCAGATACCTCCTCTATGACCGATCACGAGCAAGATTGAATCTACTTCCACGATTGAATGGTGGACAAAATCCATCGTCTTTAGTTCCCCATAACTCTCGAATGTTGCACCCATATGCCAATGAAGTACCTAGTAACACACCAATACACTGCCAATGAAACTCAGTGAAATTATCAAGAGTGGATGGAAAAGAGCCATTTGTCCAAGCCAAACAGGAAGAAAAGTATGATACAGGAAACATAGCCAGGAAGCAGTCATATTCTGAATGCCACCCATCTGTTAGCAACTGCCCAGGCCACTTTATACGTGTTTCCATACGCAGTCATCCATCCTTAGCTCGTTGGTATTGTGTTAAACCACCTTCGAGTAGCGCCCACTTTTGACCATGGGCACACAACGGATCCTGCTCTGTTACTCCCTGCCTGAGGGTTGAAATAGCTTTACTGACATCCAATTCATCAGGTTCATCCTCCAGGAGCGTTCTTTCATGCTGATGTTTATCAGATTCTTCTTCTTCTCCCCTATGCCTGTCTGGAAGGGCCGCGATGTCAGGAGAAGTAACGGGAGGCGTTATGACTTGCTGCTGGGATAGCTTCTTCCAAAACGCGACACTGTGATCAGACACACAAGTCTCGCTACCAATGGTCCACTTAACTCGGCTGCAATTTTTCTTAGGCTTTTCAACAAACGCTCCTTCGATTCGAGCCTGTTTCCACGTTGCCCCAAACGTACACATCAAAGTATCAATCAAACGCAAATTCGCTCCACTGACCGAAACACGCGTTCCTATCTCGGGGAGGTCAACGCTAGCAGGAGGCTGACTCCTATGCGGTCCAAGACGAGAACCTGGTGTACTATTAGAAGCTATTTTGGACACTTCAATTGTTCTCCAACATGTGACAAATAAACTAGCATCTGGCAGATATTGGTTAACCGCCACCCATCTTCATTTTATTATAATCTTGAACTTATATGGATAACTACATGTACATAGCGCGCCAAGGTCAAACTGCTCATGGACATGCAGACTATAACGATCTAATTTGCATTTTATTTTTCACTAAGTTAATACATGCATAACCATACAAAGCACAATACATGTAATCGGACACAAAGTTCAATATACGTCATAAAATTAACTATTACCGAAAACATGAAAACATGATAAAAATGTCTCTTAGTTGTCAGTGTGCAGGGAGTGCTGCTCCATCATCAAACCCTAGATCACATTGCCATTTCTCTCTAGAGGCGTGCAAGCACTAGCTAGTAGATTGTTAATGGTGTTGTAAATTTGAAACCTTAACTTCATTGCGTTCAAGAGCTGCAGAACACAAATGTCATTTAACTTTATGTTACTTGCAGTAGTCCTGAAACATAAATATATCATGTGACACACCAAAATGTCACACCATGATACACGCTGAATCCAATAATGTAATAGGATTTTAACATCATGTTTGGTTGCGGATTTATGACAATTTTACATTTTTTACTGTATTTGTGATAAGCACTGTAGCTGTAACAAGGATTTTTTTCCTGGATCAGCTTAAAAAGCCGCAGCTGACTCTGATTTGGCGTCTTGATTTTGGAGGTATTCTGCTCGTCGTTCAGCTCTCTTTTGTTCATGTGAAGGCATTTTCAAATTAACAACTTTTCTAACCGGAAGTGCCTAATTATGTAAATGTTTGTTTGGCAATCAGTATGATACGTATACATGCAGTAACTCAGGGCCTAACCTGAGTGTCTGGTGTAAAGAGACATTTGGCATGTTGGTATATTGTAAAAAACAATTGACCTGAGAAGACTGAGTATAGTAGATGGAATTGTCTGGCAACTTGAACGAAACATTTTCGAAACCATCTTTAACTTCTTAGTAAAATAAACTTAGCAATCTGATTCTTATTATGAGAATTGAGCATGCATCACAGTTTTTAAATTTTGCAACTTGCTGAAAAATGTCATATGTTTATACATGTATGTAGGAGTGTAATGTATTGCTGTGAGTGCCATGTGGCATTGCCCAAGCCCAGCAGGTCAAATGTTGAGTTGTTCTAACATTAGCCTGACAGAATGTTCAGGCCAAAAGCAAAAGTTAGCTACCAACAATACTACAAGGCCCAATAAAATTCTTTATAATCGGACATTTTCAAACTAGATGGAGAAAATAATAATCGGTTCTTCCTGTAAGCAGTAGCTCTGTGTCTGAAGCAGAATAGTGCCTTCCACACTTACATACATTGGTTGGGATTTCATTCATCACAATTGAAGAGTTCGATGTCACAGATTCTGAGCTGATTCCAAGTGATCTTAAAAACATGATGTGTGACCCAACCTTACCTTAATATCATGAGGATCAAGATTGAGTAGTGCTTCCTATGCTTAAAACTCTGCCTCAATTGCCTTGTTATAATCTGCCGTAATGAGTGAAAGAGCAGCAGTAGAATGTTCCAGCACAAGTAAAGATTGAAAAGATTTTCTAAATTGGAAGCCTTACCTTGATATTTCTACAGACCAGCAGAGAAATTAGGTCTGTTTAGAAGTGGGAGAATAGGAGAAAGCACATCCATTAGTCATGAGAGTTCCTTTCCAACATTGCAAAACTGTGTCACGTGTGTGTTGAGTGCCTAAAACCATGGTGTTGAGCTTAGCTACTTGTAGATCATCTTATACCCATAAGAATTCACTTTCTTTTTCCTAAACAACGTCCTCTTTACTGTCGGTCAGTTCGAACACTTTGGTATCTAACCTACTACATTTCCAATTAGACATACTGTTACTGTTATTGTGGACAACACAGGCAAGTCTTTAATATGGCAACAGTTCGAGTAGCAGAGCTTCGGTGTCAGGCATGCAATTGCTTTCTATGACAAAAGCCTCTTGTTCAGTCATTCTGCAACTTGCTTGTTCTGGCTCGATGAACCATGTAGAATATCGGGTTTGATATGTTGTGTTTGATACCGATTCCAATGACTTGTTGAATAATATTTCTGCATCTGGCAAGGTCATTTCTCAAAACCTTGCTCAGCACTAGTATCTACAGTAGACATGGTGGTAGTTGGAAG
This sequence comes from Spongilla lacustris, assembly GCA_949361645.1. Classification (NCBI taxonomy): domain Eukaryota; kingdom Metazoa; phylum Porifera; class Demospongiae; order Spongillida; family Spongillidae; genus Spongilla; species Spongilla lacustris. The sequence continues at coordinate 4,424,041 of OX442427.1, read as the reverse complement.
AAAAAGAAATGGACATTCATTTTTTTCTTTGCATAAAGAAATAACTACATATGAAATAGCTACACAAGTGCATGGGCTAAGCAATTTTCATTAAGATTTAGGGGTAGAGCATACCTGGGTATTGTAGGGGTTAACCTCAGATTGATTCCCAGGTTTTCTTTGCTTGCTCTCATCATGGTTTGGTTACTACTGGATGATGCTTGGTTCTGAAAAGAACCGTTTTCAGTTCGAGTAGTACCTACTACCCACTTCGTCAGCCATAACTGCAAATAACTGATTATAACAGCATCATCATAATGAAATCATCCAACGATGAATTCATCAAAGATATATATTTTGTGTACCAAGTAGTAATTAAAAAACACAACAAACATAACGCATAATGTTACAAAATAAACAGATGAATGAAATACCAAAAAAGCTTTTTTGTAAAAGCCTGAATTCTCTACTGTTACATAGTAAAAAAGGGTCCAAATGGCATGAACTGAGGGCTTTGAAAATACTTTTAGTCTTTAAAGGCTATGTTGATATCACTCAAAAATGCATGCACAGCTTCCCGGATTTAGAATCTAGCTTGGCCAAAGATAGTTGCAGCATGTTGATTTTCCACAAACCTTGATTGTGAGATATAAGATAATAACACCATTGCATTTAATATATAAAATAAATACTACAATAATATGTTCTAGTCACGAGCGTCTAGTCATTAGAATTAATGTTACATGAACATGGTTCACGTTGAACCATGGTTGTTCCGCATTTAAAAGTTGAGGTCTTGCTGGAATTGAGAGTGTTTATTGTTACATGAAGTTTATGCCATCCAATGGATACTCATTCTTGCCAGATGGCACAGAAATTAAAAATGTTAGAACTACCATGGCATATGTAAGTACATTGTATGAGTTACATGTGTGGTTTTCAGTGGTATGCAAATACACTAACATTTTATATTGCACACTTCGAAAAATGGTACACACAAATGGTACGCACTTACCAGTTTGTGCATATGGGCTGCAGGCAGCTTTGTCACCTGGACAATGCAGTTTGTAAATTGAATGGTGAGAGGAAGCAGCAGATGATTCATGAAGAACCGAAGTCAGATTCCTCTATCTTCCATGATAATTGCTGTTTATTAGGTTAAGAGACAGCCATCTCTGCCATGTGTACTTATACCTAAGGTCAGGATAATTCTCTCTGGTCAGACATCGCCGCCATGTGTACCTGTAAGCCTCTGATTCTTATACACCTGCATTTATACATGTATTTACTCATTGATATGTGCCTGCCCATTTTTCCATAGCCTGTCACAACTTTCATTGGGACTGTTTTGTATATGTGTGTCAGCTACTTTGTGTGCAACAACGCTCAAATGCTAAATGTTTTAGGTGTTGGACTTTATGTATTTGTATTATGCAAATGTATTATTATTTGGTTGGTCACAATGTCATTAGGTCACAATGTCATTGTGTCTTCATTGTCACTCATCACATTTCCTTCTAGTTACACACCTACATTTATTATGATCCATTTCATGATTTGGTGGATGAAAAACATGAGTTGAATCCAAAGTGTGAAGGTAGGTAATAATACTTGGTACACAGTTTAACACTGTCACAAGTATGTTAACCTTTAATCTCCAACCAAACTAAACTAACTAAGCTGTTGGAAATGAGGAATGCCTGTTTTGAAAATTCTGAAACAGCTGTGCCTTATCTAGTTAAGTCCATAAAACAACCAAACGTTGTGTGCACATCCATCAATTTGCGGGCATTACTGCGAAAATAGGGAAGAACTTTGCTGTCAATGAGGCTGTTGCTGGGAAGATAAATTTGTTCTGAAAGTGTTGTGCATATCATCTGAGCATGTTTAAGTGTCGGATTAATGTTAAGTGGTCAAACGACACGACCACAGAGGAAAAGTTAAGTGCGTTCATAAAGACGGTTTAGTTGGAGAGATCAGGTGGTACAATAAGAGTTGAAAATACTGGATAAGGGCCTCTACTAGTCACAAAGAAGTGAAAGTGCCCTCATCAGTGATAAGGAGCCGACAAGAGGGGGGCAGTTCCTGTCGCATGGAGTTATCTTTTTACGTTTAGGGACGAAATGGAGCTACAGCTTGACTACTTAGGGTGAAGGGTATGGTGTGGGAGGAAGTGGCATGGTGCAGCAGATATTCACTGTACTGTTACCATGCATGCACAAATAACATTGTTGTATAGTGAGTCAGTAACATTGAAAGCCTTCTATACAAAGGGGCTGTAGAACCAAAAAGGGGTCCATCGGAAATTCCGAACAAGGAACTGTCCAAGTTTAGTCTAACTGATTATGGCATCATGTCATGCCATCTGCATTTTGCTGGATTTGTACCACTCAAATTTATTCAGTTTCATAGCTTCAGAAGATATTTATTCGTCTAATGTCTTTTAAGCAGTGTTCTTGATAACCACAATCCCTGCGATTTGATAATTTACCCTTCAAACCATTCATTGAATAACCCCAACATTGTTGCCATGCCTATCATAGGGTGCTCCCGCTAGTTAAGACGAATTTCGAACTTTGTTTATATATATCCCGCACGGGCTTGCATGATACCTTTTTATTTTCTATCCAGGAATGACCCCGTATCACTTCCCTTTCAGTGAGTAGCTTCAAAAGAGAAAAGTTATTTTCGTAGGAAAAGATATAAAAGTTTTGCCGAGCGGGAGTATAGTCCGTCTATTGTGACGAACGCGCGCATAATTCATCAGCGGTTACAAGCAGCTTTGACAGGATAAATCTATGGCATCATCTGTAGCAACAAGAGGTCATGCAGCTGGGAGACCTCGTCCGTTTAACCACGTATATGTCTTTCAGTTGTAGCTTGTATCGCCTCATTGGGGCTTCAGGTATACCGGCAGCCTTTGCGACAGAGTTTAGGCTATAACCCTGGCTAATTCACTGTGTCACATTGCGAATCAATGCTGGATTTCGCTTTAACCTATACGGCCCTAGCTGCGATGACAATTTTGTGATGCAAGCATGTGATTGCAGACTGCCAATCTGGAATTACATGCTTGTGCCACAGAAAATGATTTCGGCTACATCGACAGCCCTGGATAATTATGGTATTGTATGGATTCCGTTGTGGTCGATTGTGAAATTCATATCGCTCTATAATGAAGTGGTCGTACATTTTGGTATACAGCTACCTGTATTTTCGTGCATCCAAGCTGAAAGTGACAAGGACAGAATCCACACTCTTGGACATGCATGTTAACATACCACGAAGCTTTGATGTAAACGTGGTTTGCTCTAAAACGTTACGCAAACATAAAATTCCATCGTAACCAGTTGAGCGGTAGTGTGACCTTTCGAGTACCGTGGGCTCCAGAACGATCAGCATCGCAGGTTTTTGATATTAATCGAGTCGCAGACACTATAGGGGACTATTCCGCCCTGCATTTTTGGAAACGATCTGTAGTTTCTGCAATACGTGAGCGAACGTGACGGTTTTTAGAAAACATTTCCCCGAGTGGGTGCGACATATCGACTCGTAACTTCCAAACGGAAGGTCCAATCGAAGCCACTTTTCTTTCCATACATTGGGAAGACATGTGAGTACAATAAAAAAATCTTTATTTATCCTTAAAACGCATCCTTTATTTTATAAAAAAAATTTGGTTCAAAATTCGTCTTAATACCCGGCTCGTCATTAGACCCGGGAGCACTCTATCATTGGATACACCAGGTTTCCGTAATGTATGTGCTACTGGGTCTCTAGAGAAGGTGAATTGGCCAGGGAATGTGTTGTCCTTACCCTAGAACAGGATCAATACGAATTTCCTTAAGATGAAAACTACATCAACTTCTATTACTATGTTGGTTGAAGCAATGTTGCAACTGGGATGCAGTTTTCCATGCATATCTGTTTGTCTGTCACTATCAAAAGTATACCTTGCATGATGTTTAGTCACTGACAACCATTGAACAATATATTACTTCTGATCAACAGCCAGTTATATTATATTTTATGTAAACGCAAAATGCATGCAAATCACTTGTGTGGCTTTGTATTGGCAAGGTATCTATTTTGCATTTTCAGCACTGAGAAAGGGTTAAATTTTAATTAGTTTACAAAATAGGTATGTAACATTAGATTATTGCTTTTATAAAAAAGTTTATTAAAGTCCATGTTTATGTCTTTATGAATAACCAATACCATATTCCAAGTCACGGTTTATAATAAATACCAAAACTATTTTGATAGAACTACAAAACATTGCATTTCTCTGTAACTCATACATGTACTGCAAATCCTTTAACACTATAACTTAGATGGATTATAAAACTTATGCATTAAAATCATGTAATTGCACTAACTAGCAGTACCATAAGGTCTGACTAGGTGAAATAAAAATTCTCTTCTGAATGCTAATTTAGTAAATGCAATCATTATAAATGTCAACCACATATTATGTTTGAAGCATAACATATGGATAAATCAGAGTACAGCTATGGCTGTCATGCCCTATGGGTGGGTATCCATCAATCAGACCCAATTAAATCAGGGATTTAACAGCTTCTCTATTGTCGGAAGTGTGCCACAATGTGTCCACAGAGCCTCATCTACAACCCATCACAGGTGAGGTCATCAGTGGACTCTCAGCAAATATCCAGGATGGAGCACGATTGGATATTGCAGATTTTTGGGGAGTCGGTTCGAACGGGCATTTTTTGATGTAAAGATTTTAAATCCTTATGCCCCATTGAATCAAAAGACTTCTCTATCTGCTTGCTACCGTAGCCATGAAAACGAGAAAAAGCCAACGTATCCGTGAAGTTGAACATGGCTCTTTCACTCCTCTTATTCTCTCTTGCACTGGTGGCCTTGGCCCTCAAGCCACAACAACCTATAAGCGCCTGGCCTCTCTGCTGTCTGCTAAATGGAACCAGGCCTATAGCTTAACCATCATGTGGTGGAGATGCCGCCTTGCCTACTCATTACTGCGAAGTTCAGTGATGAGTATTCGAGGGGCACGCTCTCCCATTGGCCATTGTATGTTTACTACTCAACCTCCAGGAGTCTTGATCTGGTGTCAAGAGAAGCCCTTTTACCTGCACAATAGTTTTTATTATTAAATTTTTATATAATTGTATGGTGCTGTATATTATGTATCATGAAAAAAAAAAACAGTTATTGGGTAGTGTTATACAAATATGTTCAGCACAAATAGAGCTCATATGGTTGCGAAGTTAAAAACTCATTCGCTTTGTCCACTTTTTAAACCAATTTTTGCAATAAACTCATTCTGCTACAGTACTTTCTTCTTAACTAATATTTATCGAACTAAGATTGGAGACCATAATATACAATGTTTTATTTCAGTTAACTTCTAAGTTGTAATACAGTGGTCCTATAGGACCACTACCTGGAGATTAAAGGTTAAATGAGCAGTTTTTCTTTCATTACAAAATGTATGTTTCCTTTCTGCAATTATTCACATTTCTTTTGCAATGCATCTGTGTTTTTCCCCTCTGTATGAACTGTACCAAAAGTTGCATTGATCATTAAGGGACTGTTTGCTTATCTCACTTGTTTCAGATATTGATCACAACAGCATTGTTATCAGTGGGCATACAATGCATTGCTCACCCAAAGAGCTTGAAGAATTGTTGCAGTATCATGCTGCTAGTGATCGGGAAGAATTAATAAGGTAAACATTATGGTTTCGTTAGTAACTAGGATTGAACATAGGAAAAGAAGGGGTGTTACAGCATCATGAAATTCATTCACCCTGCTTGTTATTTCTCTACCTATATTTACATTTGTGGATTTAATTGTGCAATACTTTATGAAAAGAAGACATTTGAAATTGCGTCATGTGTAGCTGAGAATATAAGCATGTTAAATGTAAATAAAACCTATTCCAATGTGCTGGTTCTACCTAAAAATGCCCAACTTCATCTTCTGGGACTAGAAGTCAATTGGATATTAATGGAACATGTTTTGGTAAATGCAAAAAGCCATGTATGTGTCCATCGTCAGCATCATAGAGCGGATCCTAGTGTCTTGTCTTAACCACCTGGACCTTCAATCTAACATTTATTTATTCCTACAGGCTGGTACTGTACAGAAACTAACTCAATGCTCAAAACCATGATGGATAAACGTCTGTGGATAAACATTTAACACTGCTAAAATTTTCACATATCTGATCACTGGGTTTGTGCGATTGTTTACCCATAGTAAGTGTCATTCTTGACACAGATGACTTTCCTTCACCTTCAACTCAGTAGCACAACCTTCAGAAATGTTCAGGTATGCAAGAATCAGGGAGCCTTACAGAGGGATTCACATAGCCGTCTTGGTTCTTCAAACCAGAGTGTGATGTTGACAAGTTGTAGAGGATCCACATCTTGGATAAAGGAAAGGAGATTTCAAAGGAGTTAAAGGATTCCTCTATAAAGCAGCATACCACAAAGGTCCTTTGCTCCTTTACTTACAAAGTGAATATTTAGAGCAAAGGTCCTTTGCTTACAAATTTACTTACAAAGTGAATATCTCAAAAGTCCTTAAAGGTCTGCAATACAGAAGATAGCAGCATTGGCAGTGAATCAGAACTGGACTAGAATTGCACCTGCAGTTTTGTTCTCAGTCAGACAATATCACTGCAACCTCATAAGTTGTTTGATCCTCCTCAGTACACACAATTTCTATTTATACCACAAAGGTCCTTTGCTCCTTTACACACAATTTCTATTTATACCACAAAGGTCCTTTGCTTCTTTACATACAACCTCTATTTATACCACAAAGGTCCTTTGCTCCTTCACACAATTTCTATTTATACCATAAAGTTCCTTTGCGCCTTTAACTGCTCCTTTATCCAAGGTGTGAGTGGATCCACACCCCTTGATGGCTGGATTGTCTGTCCCTGAGCAATGCTGCCACCATGCAGGGGGGCCAGTCATTGAATTATGTAACACGGTTCTCAACAAATTTCTTCCACTCCTTGTCCACTCTCTTACAAGACTACGATTAAATCAGTGTAGCAAATGGATGGTTCAAGCTTTCAAGTCTGGGTATACTGTGCTTCTGAAGTGGACTAACTTGTGTCTTGCTACAACTAGTTTGGAGTAACAACTACTGCCAGAGGTAAACCACCACCACATGTGCATCTGTAGAGCTGCATAATATTATCTTAAAGATGGCATGAAGTCTGATCGGAGAAGTAGCAGCGAAGTACTGTAATGGAGTGAATTTGCTTTAGTCCATGGAGTAGTTTCTCCCACCTTTCCAATAATTCGCCAGACAAATGCTCATTCCAAGACTTTACCCAAATATTCTGAAAGAGCAACTTGAATTGGATGGTCACAATGGGTCAAAGAATGGCGCAGCAAGTCCAATGACATTTTGCTTGATGGGTTGAAGCTTTGTGGGGCTGGATGTCGAATAAGAGCAGATCAGCTGGGTTCTGATGTACTCCTAGGACCTTCAGACCCTCAACACTGGTGGTTCAGGTTTTTATCTAGAGTGTTCTTTACATGACAGGTTATCAATGGTAACTGTGATGTGTTCGAGTCCCAAAATATAATGAATAGCATTCCGCAAATGCGCTATACATTACGTCAACACAAATACACTAACTATATAGCTAACTATAAGATACAAATAGTTAATTCCCCCTTTTGAGAGATCTCTCGGTATCTTTCCGGTGGCTGAATCTTAGTGCCTGTCCGTAGTCTGGTAGCAATTGGACTGCGCATCCTAGGGACCTGTTCAGTTGAGTGTCCATTGGATGTGGAGTGATTGCTGTGGTCACTGGAGGCATGTCCTGCCTCATTATCAGCATTCTGTGGGCTTCCAACCACCTGAGGAACAAGGTGACTGCTGTTTCTCTGGACCTCTCCCGTTGGCGTTTCCACTACATATGATCTTGGAGTAACTGCTGGCGCAACGGCCTGACCCCGAGAACGTTCTCCAACTGGGTTTGAAACATCTACTAGTGTCCCATCCTCCATGTTGGCCCTGGGCTTCACACGATGACTTAGAGCATAGATCTACTTTTGCTTCTCCTTGTATGCCCTCTTCTTTGTCTTGAACTCCATTAAATATGGCCACCCTAGCATAAACCATTCCCAGATCTGTGGTACCATTGTCCGCAATTTGCAACCCATCAGACCAGGATGCTCAGGTTGGGGTCATCCCATGTGCTTATCAGTTTCTTTACCGTCTGTATTGTGCGTTCTATTTGCCCATTACTCTGCAAACGTTCTCATTTCTTGGGATGAAAACTGCGGACCATTGTCACTAACAACCACCTCCGAAATTCCATGTCTCGAAAAGATACCCTTCAACGTCTGAATAACCTGGTTAGAAGTGGTAGTCCCTAGTTTAGCAACATCCACATAACGGGAGAAATAATCTACCACGGTCAGATATGTGGCTGTTTTCAGTTGGACGAGGTCTGCTGCCACCTTTTGCCAAGGATAGTCTGGACATTTATTGACGATCATTGGTTCTTTTTGAGGTTGACTTCTCTTGATACACTCTGGGCACCTCTTGATCATGTTCTCAATGTGAACAGAGATACCAGGCCACCATACTGCTTCCGTGGCTCTCAAACGACACCTCTCTATGCCCTGATGGTCTTGATGCAATTTTGCTAGCGTTTCAGCCTGTAGTGCCTTAGGAACAATGATCCGCTTTCCAAATAGAAGAAGTACAGCATTCATACCCCAATAGCCTTTTACTGCGGGAGGCAATTTATACTTCTCAGGCCACCCCCATCTGAACGGTATTTAATGACAGCAGATGTCATAGGATCTAATAGCTGAGTGGAACAATAAACATTGATTCATTCTGTGGCGTAGCCAGGATGATATGTATGGTAGGGCACACATGGCAGGTGCCAGTAGCGGATCCAGCATGAACATGTTATTAGGGGGAGGGGGGCTGATCTTTAAGCAAAACCGTCCCGGCAAGGGTGCTGGAGGGGGTATCCTTCCTGCCCATGGGGGAGCGCTGTAAGCTCCCTTGTTGGGGTCTGGAATGGAGCCCCAAAAGCCAACGCTTTATGCTAGGCACTGCGGATTAAAAAAAAAAAAAAATCGTTAGAAAGAGAAAAAAAGCTGCTTTTAACAGTACTTTATGCATCATCGTAGCATATTTAATACCGGAGTCATTTAGCGTCAAAGTGACAACTTTTTTAGTACAGTGGTCAATGCTTAATCGCAATAAAAACTGTGACCAATAAAGCATAACCTTGCCATTCCGTAGGATATTAATTCCAAACATTGCATATAAGTGGTTCTGATATAGGTTAGACTTTTAAAAGGCTTATCACTCAAATTCATCACATGTATATTTGTCTATTGTGAACAAAAAACTGACTAGCAAGCGTATACTTGAGCACAATTTTATTTATCATTGAAGACTATTATTTTCATTAGCCACAAACACTAAATCACAAATCCAATAATCCACGAGCATGTCAATAACCATCAGTTCCTTATTCTTCAGAGTCATCCATCATCCAATATTGAAATGGTTTTGGTAACCCCTCTATAAGATATTATAACATTCACAGCTACACTTGTAAACCATAGTAGAATGTATTTTAATGATAGTATGTATAAAGGCCAACCCTAGCTGGCTTGACTACTATAAACGTGTTGCAGTACCAGCTATGGCTGTTCGATGGTTGACGTCAACATTGTTGATCGATGGTTTATAATAATAATTATTATATTGCTGAAATCTAGACTATATGTCATTAACAACAGCTGAAATTCTGATTCGAGTTCTGCAAGCGCCTTGCCTCTTTGAGATCTTCCGCTAATAGACCTGTCATATCACGGTTCGGAATATTTAATTAGGCAAGGTAACAAAGGGTGCCCTTCCCTACTGGATCTGCTACTGGACGCACGATTTTTCTGAAGTTGAAAAAGCCGGGAGAGGCCAGAGTCAGTGCGGGAGGGTGGCACTCCTCCTGCTCATGCAACTGGAAGAAAAAAACGTTGTGAATTATTTGTATATTGATTCCATTGAAAGAGCTGAATCTGATTGTCTGTGAGCACAGCAGCTACTATGCTTAGACATTACGTTTTCCTTTGTCTGTAGCATGCTTCCAGTTCTTAAAGTGAAGGCTCGGAAACACGTCAGAACCAAGCAGACGAGTGACAACTGTAACAGTAACAGGCATCTTTTTGCATGGAGTATGCTCTCTAACCATTATGTGTATTGGAGGGAATGCAGGAGTTGATGAATATCATCTGGTACTGTAGGGCAAGCTGATTGGACTTTGGGGGGCAATAAGGAGCTTTTTACGCGATCTTCATTCGGATCACCGGATCGGTACTATTCATTTTTTTTATTACCGGTAACTGAATATATTGTATTGACTGTATCAGTATGTAATACCAGCCTGCATGAGTCTCGATTGAGCATGTGCTAGTATTAATTGCTTCGAGGGTGATTATTATTATTAAGCACCTCTGTTGGTAGGGCCTAGGCCCTACCAGACCCTACCATAGCTACGCCACTGGTTCTGCACTACCCGGTAAAGCAGCGACCACTTCTGTCACATATAGTGCTCCACATCCTCTTGCAGTGCTGCTTGTTTAGGATCAGAACTAGCTGTTGGGGCTCTCGAAAGGGCATCTGCTATGTACATGTTCTTGCCTTGCGTGTGGTGGATGGTGAACTGGAAATGCATGAAATGAAGTCTAAACCTCAGCACTCTGGGAGGTAAGCTATCCAGCATCTTGGTGCTGAGGAGTCGTACCAGGGGCTTATGGTCCATTTCAACTGAAAACTGTTTCCCCAACAAGTATCCAGAGAACTTATTGCATGCCCATGTAATTGCCAGGGCTTCCTTTTTGATTTTATGCATAACATTGCTCTGTTTCTGTCAATGTACGTGAGGCATAAGCAATTGGTTTCCACACAGTGTCTGACATTTGGAGAAAAATGGCGCCAATCCAGGATGATGCATCTGCAGATACACATGTCACTGCATGGGTCGTAAAATGAGAGCACTGTTGGTCTGGAAAGCTCTGTTTTTAATGACAGAAAGGCCTCCTCCTGCACCAATCCCCAGATCCAGGATGACTTGGTGCTAAGTAGCTCACAGTTAAAGAGGTCGGGCGATCTGTGCAATGTTGGGAGAGAATTTACTAAGCTGATTGACCATTTACATAAATCTTCTCAACTCCAGTGATATTGTCTGGTGCAGGCATCTTAAAGACAGCCTCAGTTTTCTCAAGGTTTTCACTGATTTCATCCTTCTTGATAAATGTTCAACACTCTATTCTGAATACACATTTTCCTTGTTTAACATCGCTCCCGCTGCCTGGATTCTGCGCAAAGCAGTATCCAATCTGACATGCTCTTCATATTTCTGCCCAAATACTAAAACATCATCCATCTGACATAATATCCCCCTGAGGCCTTTAAGTATCTCACACATCCTTTTTTGGAAGTGCTCTGATGCACTGGAGATTCCAAATTGAAGCTTATTAAGGTGTGATGAAAGTAGTCAACGAGCACGATGCACTAGCAAGCGGAATTTGCCAGAAGCCGGAATTGGCATCCAATTTACTAGTAGAACACCTTGGCACCAGCCAGTTGCGCAAGGGTTTCATCAACTGAGGGAAGAGGGTACACTTCTTGCGAGCATCACACAATCATTTAGCCATCCCAGATCAACACATATTCTAATTATACCATTTGCTTTTGGCATCACAACCATGCCTGAACACGGGTTGGTCCAACTACACTGCATATAATACCGGTTTACTCCATGATTTTTAACTCAGCCCTGACCCTTTATCACAACGGGATTGTGATTCTCCTGGGCACACATAAGGCAAAGGGTTTGGAATTGGGCTTTAATCTGATTTTGTAGGGATCCTCTAAATTCCCTAAGCCACGAAACAATGATTCCATTGTCATTTGTTGGTACCAACTGCTGACGTCATCTACCCTAGCTAACAGTTTCAATGCCCGAATTGCTGGCAGCCCAAGTAAGCAGTTTTTTAGTCCATGGATAACAAAAATGTTTTGTTCCACCGAACACCCCTCCTTTGAACTGCCCTACCACATCTAGGACCTCACATGCTGGGCCTCGCAATATCTTTGATGGAGCGAGCAACCTACACCCAGGTATCTTCCTGAGGACCTGCTCCGAGATAGCTAAAACCTCTGCCCCAGTGTCAATTTGAAATGTGACCTTGCATCTACACAACTGAATAGTGACATGCCATGCATTAGGCCCCTCCTTGCCTAGTGTATCAAGAAAGGCAGTGCTAATGTTTTCCCCTCCATGCGGGTGTGTGATGGGCATATGTGTCTTGCACTACAATTTAAAATGCCCTCTTTTGTTAAAAACACACAACATTGCTTGCCAGACACCTCACTCTATAGAGCGTGGGACCTGCCACAGCATCTGCACTTATCCTGGGACCCCAAATCTATTGCTCCTTTTGGGAACTTAATCCTTCAACCTTACAAAGGACATCTCTCCATCCTCCTTTACCCCCATTTGTCCCACCTCTTCACTGAGGCTCTCCATTTTTGGGCCTTTCACTATTTGTTGCTGTGCTTGTACTGGTTCTGACTGTTTCACTAGTTATATGGATTTTTCCAGGCTTAGCTCTGCGTCCATCTGGAGTCGTTGCGACAACTTGCGATCACTAATGCCTATCACCTAACGATCTGGGATGAGCTCTCTAGAATGAGCGCACCCAAACCACATTTCATTGTAATTGTGGGGATTATTACAACTACTTATGGGCTTGTTTTATAATTAGGCAGTGCAAGTGGTATAATAAACAGATAAAAGCAATAATTTGAAAGGCTATCACAATGGTAGCCTTTCATTTACAATTACATTGAACATATATTCATGTGATGTCATGAGCATTGGTTGCTTGAAAATCCAGTGGATATGTTAACCTGTTATTATGTTACGGCCTGCACACTAAAACTAAATTTAAGAAAGGAGTAAAAAAGAAGTTTGAGAACTATTTCTGTGGTACCATGAACAACAACCCTACCTATTCAGTTGTGGGGAGAACATTATATGTTGATTTTAGGCTTAGGGTTAACACTATACTAGTGCTAACATGTTTAATGGTGTTTTGTTGCAGATTGCTGCAGTATTTCAAAGGTAATCACCATCTAGAAGAAATCATGTTATTGGAGAACCTTCCACGATCTAAGCTACTCACCCTGATTGACAAATTCAGTGACATACTTGTTACATGCTTGTTGCCCGAATTGTGCTGATTGACTTGTCTTTGTGCTATAACATGCAAATTTACATTCTTGATGAAATGTTTCTAAAACATGTAATTACTTACGTGAGTGTATAATTGTTACATTTTCACCTTTATACCCCCACTATCAATCATACATGGTAATCCTTACCTTTATTATATCTAGGTGCACTATAGATTTGAGTGGTTTTGTTATTAAATCTATATGTTAAGATATTAGTAATTGTAAATTCGGAAGTACTTTTATGGACATGGTTTAACATACTTCTGTTGACTAACTGGGCTACAGGCAAGAAAGCTGCCTTTGACATTTCTGTAATCTCTTGCTTAACACACATACACTTATGGAAGCGGGAGTGTCTGCAGGATCAGCTGCCCTAGCCACTGAAGGCAGAAAGCACAAGACCAATGATCCAAAATGCAAAGAACTTGGCTGGTTGTGTGTTCCCCTGGTAGCTAAGACATATGGTGCACAGGCAAATGAAGCTATCAAAGCCTTCTCTCAGCTGGCATCACAGCTTGCCACTCTAATATGCAGGCCCAAGTTGACCGTCCTTGGGTACTTCTATGGCAGGCTTAATCTCCATCTAGTGAGGGCCAATACCACTGCCATACTCTCCAGATGTGTTTTATAACTATAGGCAGTTTATGATAGTGTATCATTATTATAATGTGTATTGTAAACTGTGAACGTGTAATTAAATCAAACTATTAAACCATTATCAATCTAAGGTTACAATATAGTCCACAGACCATCCATCACCCACTATGCATGATCTTTTGGCATTATCACCATTCCATCTCTGGCTGCAGCAAGGATGCAGCGCTGGGCACTTATCAATCAAGTTCTGTTAAAGCAGCAAGTTGCTGAAACTACTTATGATAGATATTCTATGTCTATGATATTGCCACAGCACCCAGGAAGGATTCAACCCAAGTAGTTTTCAGTAACTCCTGATGTAATTGAGCACTTAGGCTGGCTGAAATGATAATATGCTGGCCCCACAAGTTGCAATCCCCCCCAACAATGTCTAATGCTTAGATCGTTGGCTTCCATAGAACGGCCATACAGTAATCACTGCAGTATGATGAGGATCACATTGGTATTGTACCAAAGAGCTACATCTTGTGGCCCAATTTGTACCAAGGAGCTACATCTTGTGGCCCAATTTGTATAATGTAGATACAATTTGTGAAGAATGTGGGTTGACAATTAATACTTCTACATGTAGTATGTTAGTACAAAACATTTAACTTTAATTTAGTATGCTCGTGGTTTAAGATAAATTAACCATCAGTGCTTCTAGTTTAATATATTCATAATGAATGTTATTGAAATGACAGAGAGCGGGTTAACTCATTTAATAAAGGATACAATACTAATCAGGCAGATTTAATCTTATAGTTTATGATAAACCATATCAAAACTTCAGTGTTATTTCTGGCTTGAGATATTAACGACACTATCTCCGCCCTGATGGCTGGCTCCACTTCCACGGCAACAGCACTCTCTCTCTTCCCTGGCGGCAGGACTCTCTCCTCCCCGGTGGCATGACTTTCCTCCCCAGCGGCAGGACTCTCTGTCCTCTAGAGCCCTGACGTTGGGATTCTCTCTCCTCCCTGGTGGCAGGACTCTCTGGTGGCAGGATTCTCTTTCCTGGAAGGCAGCAGGACTCTCTCGCCTCCCTGGCGGCAGGACTGTCTCCTTTTGGCAGCAGGACTATCTCTACTACCCGGCGGCAGGACTCTCTCTTCTCACCGGCGGCAAACTCCTCTTCCCCGACGGTAGGACTGCTCCTCCCCGGCGGTAGGACTTTCTCTCCTCCCCGGCGACAGGACTCTCCTCCCTGGCGGCAGGACTCCCTTTCCTCTAAGGCGGCAGGACTCTCTCTCCTCCCCGGCGGCAGTACTCTCTCTCCTCCAAGGCAGCAGGACTCTCTCTCCTCCAAGGCGGCAGGACACTGTCTCCTCCCCGGCGGTAGGACTCTCTGAGGCCTGGCAGCAGGACTCTCTCCTCCACGGTGGCAGGACTCACTCTCCTCCTCGGCGGCAGGACTGAGACTCTCCTCCCCGGCGGCAGGACTCTATCTCCTCCCTGGCGGCAGGACTCTCTCTCCTCCCCGGCGGCAGGACTCTCTCCTCTAAGGCGGCAGGACTCTCCCTCCTCCCTGGCGGCAGGACTCTCTCCACGGTGGCAGGACTCTCTCTCCTCCTCAGTGGCAGGACTCTCTCCTCCCTGGCGGCAGGACTCTATCTCCTCCCTGGCTGCAGGACTCTCTGTCCTCCCTAGCGGCAGGACTCTCTCTTCTCCCTGGCGGCAGGACACTCACCTCCCAGGTCGCAGGACTCTCTTCCTCCCAGGTGGCAAGACTCTCTCCTTCTGGCAGCATGGATCTCCTCCCCGGTGGCAACTCTCTCTTCTCCCCGGCAGCAGGACTCTCTCTCCTCCATGGCGGCAGGACTCTCTCTCCTCCACGGTGGCACGACTCTCTCTCCTCCCTGACGGCAGGACTTACTCTCCTCCTTGGCGACAGGACTCTCTACTTTCGGCAGCAGGAATTTCCTCCCTGGTGGCAGGACTCTCTCTCTCCTCCCAGGCGGCAGGACTCTCTCCTTCCCGCAGCAGGAATCTCCTCTCCGGTGGCTGAACTCTCTCTCCTCCTTGGCAGCAGGACTCTCTCTTCTCCATGGCAGCAGGACTCTCTCACCTTCCCGGTGGCACGACTTTCCTCCCCGGCGGCAGTACTCTCTCTACTCCCTGGTGGCAGGACTCTCTCTCCTCCAAGACAGCAGGACTCTCTCACATCCTCGGTGGCAGGACTCTCCTCGGCGGCAGTAGTTACTCTCCCATGCGGCAGGACACTCTCTCCTCCTTAGCGGCAGGACTGTCTCCTTCCGGCAGCAGGACTCTCTCCTTCCGGCAGCAGGGCTCTCTCTCCTCCTGGATAGCTGGCTCCTCTTACACGGCAGCAGGACTCTCTCACCTCCCCGGCGGCTGGACTCTCTAACCTCCTTAGCGGCAGGACTCTCTCCTTCCGGCAGCAGAACTCTCTCTCCTCCCCGATGGCTGGCTCCACTTCCCCGGCGGCAGGACTCTATCTCCTCCCCGATGGCTGGCTCCACTCTCCTGGCGGCAGGACTCTCTCTCCTTCCTGGTGGCAGGACTCTCACCTCCCAGGTCGCAGGACTCTCTCTCCTTCTCGGCAGCAGGACTCTCTCTCCTCTGAGGCGGCAAGACTCTCTCCTTCCGGCAGCAGTAATCTCCTCCTCGGTGGCAGGACTCTCTCTCCTCCCCGGTGGCAGGACTCTCTCTCTCCTCCATGGTGGCAGGACTCTCTCCTCCGAGGTGGCACGACTCTCTCTCCTCCCTGACAGCAGGACTCTCTCTCCTCCTTGGCGGCAGGACTATCTCCTTCCAGTAGTAGGAATCTCCTCACCAGTGGCAGGAATCTCCTCCCCGGTGGCAGGACTCTCTCTCTCCGCCTGGGGACTCTATCTCTCTCCGCCTGGGGACTCTCTCCTTCCGGCAGCAGGAATCTCCTCTCCGGTGGCGGAACCCTCTTTCCTCCTTGGCAGCTGGACTCTCTTTTCTCTATGGCAGCGGGACTCTCTCCTCCTCGGTGGCACGACTCTCTCTCCTCCTTGGCGGCAGGACTCTCCTCCCCGGCGGCAGTACTCTCTCTTCTCCCCGGTGGCAGGACTCTCTCTCCTCCTTGGTGGCAGGACTCTCTCTCCTCAGCGGCAGTACTCACTCTCCCAGGCGGCAGGACACTCTCCTCCTTAGCAGCAGGACTCTCTCCTTCTGGCAGCAGGGCTCTCTCTCCTCCCCGATAGCTGGCTCCTCTTCCACGGCAGAAGGACTCTCTCTCCTCCGAGGCGGCTCGACTCTCTCTCCTCCCCGGTGGCATGACTCTCTCTCCTCCTTGGCGGCAGGACTCTCCTCCCCGGCGGCAGTACTCTCTCTACTCCCCGGGGGTGGCAGGACTCTCTCTCCTCCAAGACAGCAGGACTCTCTCACATCCTCAGCGGCAGGACTCTCTCTCCTCAGCGGCAGTATTCACTCTCACAGGCAGCAGGACACTCTCCTTTCCGGCAGCAGGACTTTCTCTCCTCCTCGGTGGCAGGACTCTCTCCTCGGCGGCAGTAGTCACTCTCCCAGGCGGCAGGACACTCTCTCCTCCTTAGCGGCAGAACTGTCTCCTTCCGGCAGCAGGACACTCCCCTTCTGGCAGCAGGGCTCTCTCTCCTCCCCGATAGCTGGCTCCTCATCCATGGCAGCAGGACTCTCTCACCTCCCCGGCGGCTGGACTCTCTAACCTCCTTAGCGGCAGGACTCTCTCCTTCCGGCAGCAGAACTCTCTCTCTTCCCCGATGGCTGGCTCCACTTCCCCAGTGGCAGGACTCTCTCTCCTCCCTGGCATCAGGACTCTCACCTCCCAGGTCGCAGGACTCTCTCCCCTCCTCGGCGGCAGGACTCTCTCCAAGGCGGCAAGACTCTCTCCTTCCGGCAGCAGTAATCTCCTCCCCGGTGGCAGGACTCTCTCTCCTCCCCGGTGGCAGGACTCTCTCTCCTCCCCGGTGGCAGGACTCTCCTCCATGGTGGCAGGACTCTCTCCTCCCCGGTGGCACGACTCTCTCTCCTCCCTGGCGGCAGGACTTTCTCTCTTCCCTGGCGGCAGAACTCTCTCCTTCCGGTAGTAGGAATCTCCTCCCCGGTGGCAGGAATCTCCTCCCCGGTGGCAGGAATCTCCTCCCCGGTGGCAGGAATCTCCTCCCCGGTGGCAGGACTCTCTCTCTCCGCCTGTGGACTCTCTCCTTCCGGCAGCAAGAATCTCCTCTCCGGTGGCGGAACTCTCTTTCCTCCACGGCAGCTGGACTCTCTCTTCTCTATGGCAGCGGGACTCTCTCTCCTCCCTGATGGCTGGCTCCACTACCCCGGCGGCAGGACTCTCTGTCCTCCCTGGCGTCAGGACTCTCACCCCCCAGGTCGCAGGACTCTCTCTCCTCCCAGGCGGCAAGACTCCTTCCTTCCGGCAGCAGGAATCTCCTCCCCGGTGGCAGGACTCTCTTCTACCTGGCGGCAGGACTCTCTCTCCTCCATGGCGGCTGGACTCTCTCTCCTCCCTGGTGGCACGACTCTCTTGCCTCCTTGGTGGCAGGACTCTCACTCCTTTTCGGCAGTACTCACTCTCCCAGGCAGCAGGACACTCTCTCCTCCTTAGCGGCAGAGGACTCTCTCCTTCCGGCAGCAGGGTTCTCTCTCCTCCCTGATAGCTGTCTCCTCTTCCATGGCAGCAGGACTCTCTCTCCTCCGAGGCGGCAGGACTCTCTAACCTCCTTAGCGGCAGGACTCTCTCCTTCCAGCAGCAGGACTCTCTCACCTCCCCGATGGCTGGCTCCACTTCCCCGGTGGCAGGACTCTCTCTCCTCCTCGTCGGCAAAGACTATCTCCTCCCATGCGGCAAGACTCTCTCATTCCGGCAGCAGAAATCTCCTCCCCGGTGGCAGGACTCTATCCTCCCCAGTGGCAGGACTCTATATGGCGGCTGGACTCTCTCTCCTCCCCGGTGGCAGGACTCTCTCTTCTCCATGGCAGCAGGACTCTCTCTCCTCCCCGGTGGCATGACTCTCTCCTTCACTCTCCTGAGGAGTGGCAGGTCTCTCTCTCCTCGGCGGCAGGACTCTCTCTCCCAGGTGGCAGAACTCTCTAACCTCCTTAGCGGCAGGACTCTCTCCTTCCGGCAGCAGGACTCTCTCCTCCCCAATGGCTGGCTCCACATCCATGGCAGCAGGACTCTTTCTCCTCACCAGCGGCAGGACTCTCTCTCCTCCAAGGCAGCAGGACTTTCTCTCTACCCCGGCAGCAGGACTCTCTTCTCCCCGACGGCAGGACTCTGTCCTCCTCGATGGCAGGACTCTCCTCCCCGGCGGCAGGACTCTCTCTCCTTCTTGGCGGCAGGACTCTCTCCTCCTCGGCTGCAGGACTCTCTCTCCTGCCTGGCGGCAGGATTCTATCCCCTCCCCAACAGTAGGAGTCTCTTTCCTCCCCGGCGGCTCAACTCTCTCTCCTCCAAGGTGCCAGGACTCTCTGTTCTCCCTGGCGGCAGGCTCCTCTTCCCTGACGGTAGGACTGCTCCTCCCCGGCGGCAGAACTCTCTCTCCTCCCTGGCTGCAGGACTGTCTCCTTCCGGCAGCAGGACTCTCTCTCCTCCCCGGCGGCAGGACTCTCTCCTCCTCGGCGGCAGGAATCTCTCTCCTCCTCGGCAGCAGGACTCTCTCTCCTCCCCGGTGGCAGGACTCTCCTCCCTGGTGGCTGGAATCTCTCCTTCCAGCAGCAGGAATCTCCTGCCCGGTGGCAGGACTCTCTCTCCTCCCTGGCTGCAGAACTCTCTCCTCCCCGGCGGCAGGGTACTCTCCTCCATGGCGGCAGGACTCCCTCTTCTCCATGGCGGCAGGACTCTCGCCTCCCAGGTTGCAGAACTCTTTCTCCTCCAAGGCCGCAGGACTCTCTCTCCTCCGAGGCGGCAAGACTCTCACCTTCAGGCAGCAGGAAACCCTTCCCAGTGGCAGGACTTTCTCCTCCCCGGCGGCAGGACTCTCTCCTCCATGGCGGCTGGACTCTCTCCTCCCCGGTGGCACGTCTCTCTCTCCTCCCTGTTGGCAGGACTCTCCTCCCTGGGGGCAGGACTCTCTCCTTCAGGCAGCAGGAATCTCCTCCCTGGTGGCAGGACTTTCTCTCCTCCCAGGCGACAGGACTCTCTCCTTCCAGCAGGAGGAATCTCATCCCCGGTGGCAGGACTCTTCTCCTCGGCGACAGGACTCTCTTCTCCATGGCAGATGGACTCTCGCTCCTCCACGATGGCACGACTCTCTCTCCTTCTCGGCGGCAGGACTCTCCTGAGGGGCGGCAGGTCTCTCTCTCCTCGGCGGCAGGAATTTCTCTCCTCGGTGGCAGGACTCTCCTGAGGGGCGACAGGTCGATCTCTCCTCGGCGGCAGGAATTTCTCTCCTCGGCGGCAGGACTCTCTCTCCTCCTTAGTGGCAGGACTCTCTCTCAACCCCAATGGCTGGCTCCACTTCCATGGCAGCAGGACTCTCTCTCCTCCCTGGTGGCAGGACTTTCTCTCTTCCCAGGCGGCAGGACTCTCTCCTTCCAGCAGGAGGAATCTCATCCCCGGTTGCAGGACTCTCCTCCTCGGCGGCAGGACTCTCTCGACTCCATGGCAGCAGGACTCTCTTTCCTCCCCGGTGGCACGACTCTCTCTCCTTCCAGGCGGCAGGACTCTCCTTCTCGGCGACTGGACTCTCCTAGGCGGCAGGAATCTCTCTACTTGGCGGCAGGACTCTCTCCTCCCTGGCGGCAGGACTGTCTAGCGGCAGGACTCTCTCTCCTCCCCAATGGCTGGTTCCACTTCCACGGCGGCAGGACTCTCTCTCCTCCAAGGCGGCAGGACTCTCCTCCCTGGTGGCATGACTCTCTCTCCTCCCCAACGGCAGGACTCTCTCTCCTCTCCCCGACGATAGGATTCTCTCTCCTCCTTGGCGGCAGCACTCTCCTCCTCGGTAGCAGGACTCTCTCTCCTCCAAGGCAGCAGGACTCTTTCTCCACCCCGGCAGCAGGACTCTCTCCTCCCCGACGGCAGGACTCTCTGTCCTCCTCGATGGCAGGACTCTCCTCCTCGGTGGCAGGACTCTCTCTCCTTCTTGGTGGCAGGACTCTCTCCTCCCCGGCTGCAGGACTCTCTCTTCTGCATGGCAGCAGGATTCTAGCCCCTCCCCGATGACTCTCTTTCCTCCCTGGGCGGCTCAACTCTCTCTCCTCCAAGACGCCAGGACTCTCCCTCCTCCCTGGCGGCAGGACTGTCTCCTTCCGGCAGCAGGACTCCTCTCCTCCCCGGTGGTAGGACTCAGGACTCTCTCGACTCCATGGCAGCAGGACTCTCTTTCCTCCCTGGTGGCACGACTCTCTCTCCTTCGCGGCAGCAGGACTCTCCTCCTCGGCGACTGGACTCTCTCTCCTCGGCGGCAGGAATCTCTCTCCTCTGTGGCAGGACTCTCTCCTCCCTGGTGGCAGGACTCTCTATCCTCTTTAGCGGCAGGACTCTCTCTCCTACCCAATGGCTGGCTCCACTTCCACGGCGGCAGGACTCTCTCTCCTCCAAGGCGGCAGGACTCTCCTCCCCGGTGGCACGACTCTCTCTCCTCTCCAACGGCAGGACTCTCTCCTCTCCCCGACGATAGGATTTTCTCTCCTCCTCGGCAGCAACACTCTCCTCCTCGGTAGCAGGACTCTCTCCTCCAAGGCAGTAGGACTCTCTCTCCACCCTGGCAGCAGTACTCTCTCCTCCCCGATGGCAGGACTCTGTCCTCCTCGATGGCAGGACTCTCCTCTTCCTCCAGTTAAGCCGTCTTTATGAACGCCCTTGACTTTTTCCTCTGTGGTCGTGTCATTTGACCACTTAAAGTTAATCCGAAACTTATGACATGCTCCTATGACATGTACAACACGTCTAGAACAAATCATATTCCTTTTAATCTTCCCTACAACAGCCTCATCGACGGCAGAGTTCTTTCCCATTTTCGCGGTAATGCCAGCAAATTGATAGATGCGCAACGTTTGGATGCTTTTATCTCCTGACACAAAAAATACCATTATGGAAAACAACCATTTCTAAGTAGCCTGGACATATCTAGATAAGGTAGAGCTGTTTCAGAATTTTCAAAACAGGCGTTCCTTATTTTCAGCAGCTTAGTTTGTCGTCCTAGATCTAGGACGATCGTCCTATATAGGACGGTTGGAGATTAAAGGTTAAAAGCATGTACAAGTAAAGAGGATTGAATTACGTGAACCTTAATGTACATGTATGTTGGAAAAAAGTATCCGAATTTTGATCCGAATGACACCCATAGACAAACCGCCGTGGAAATCTGAATGCCAGGGTAAAAAAAGCCTTTACTGCTCAAGCCTAAGTGGTAATGATTGGTTTGTGTAGGCTAAATGTGTTAGAAACACGAAAGAAAGTAGAAACCTTTGTGCCTAGTCCACATAAATACATTCATTACCAACACTTTTATCACATGAAATGTGCCATGCTATTATATGGCGCTGGGGGAAACACTGTATACATGTATGTTGAAATTTCATTGGATTTAAATAAAGCAGCTTTGTACAGCGAAACTCCAGAGTAGCCTAGCGTTGTTTGTATGGTGATAGAGGACAATACTTCATGATTTAATCGACTTTCCTACAGAGTTTCTCCACTATTTTTTGTACTTCAGGAATGTCATGTAATTTGTTGAAACTCAATGTTGGTGCTTTCTGAATGCTGTTGTTAAGATATCTCTATCCAGGTAATTGCTTAATGAATGGTGTGCAACTAAAGTCCGCGACAGCATTGAGGAAGTAAAAGGTTATGGCTTCATAATGAATATCGTTAAATTCATGCCAATCATACCGCTATATTGTAAAACATGTCAGCAATGAATGTAAAAATGAACCCCTTATGCCGCTCAAAACTATGTCAATATTTTCAAGTGTATTGGGGGTACTTTATATTTTATTTTCCAATTTCACTATTATTTAGTACCGCATCCAAAAACAAAAATCATAATTTGATTGTACGTGTAATTGTACCACTAAGTGCAAAAATTCTCATATAGTACTTACATACTGTCGGTTTGGTTTTCAAGAACAGAATCTTAACGTTTTTGCCTCATTACTGGCGCCATCTTTAGACCTCTTACCTTGTGTAAACAAAAAAAACTCGCAAAAGTAACTGTGAACCATAGTTTGTTCAGCGTTTGAGCCGTTCCTTTGTACCTTCGTTCATGAATTTAATACTAAAGCCACACGCGCTTAGCATTAATGAGCGTGAATAATTATGTCGTCGTTATTTTCAACTCACTGAATTTTTGGTTAAACGAATTGGGGGACTGAAAATAATGTATCGCGCACTTTATTCGGACCCCAAATACACCAAAAATGTAAAAAAAAATGGCATGTTAATTTTACTTCCTCATTGCTGTCACGGACTTTAGTGGAGGCCTTCAAGATTACTTTTGTATGCGGAGATCAGTATTAGAAGTGCTTATAAGGGAGAAAGAGTTGTCATCCCTCTAATCAACTTGGAATGCAGTGATTTTAGTGTAACATGAATAATGCAAAGACGTTAATTTTCAGTCAGTTTGGCATTTGTGCTGATGATATGGGCGATATATGCACTGAATCTATGGGCAATATTTGCAGTGATGATATGGTAATCTTCATCTCATCCAGCACATGCAAGTGTTATTACCTCAAATTCATGTGGTTTCAAGCCAGACTCTTCATTTTAATTTATTTCATTCACCATTCCATTTCTGAGCTTTTATGGAAAAACCATGTTCTGTTGACAACTCAGACTGTCTGTCAAAATATGGTTTCAAGCATGAGTTTTCCCTTGGTTTTTCCCCAACTCGTCAGCTGTTCAGAATCTAGCACCCAAGAAAGTGTTAGATCTTTCTGTGTGGAACGACATTGTTACCAAAGTGTTCCAGTAGGTTGTGCTGCGTCATATTACTTATAGGCAATACTGCCCATCTTAGAGGACATTTGTCCATTTTGGCATGTTGCAGGATGTTCTTGATCCTAATGTCATAGTAATATCTTCATAAAAAGGTTGCATATCATTATAGTCTAACAGTGGTAATAACTGATAAGGTTCATTTTTGAGGATCTGTGACTAAGGCAAAATTTATCTCTCCTTGTCATATTTGCTTAGGTTCTTTGTAAATCATTTCACTGGCTACTGTCATGCAATCAACACATTGGAACCAATACATTCGATGAAAAATGTAAGTATGCAAACATGTATTATATCAACATTGTAACAAATATTTTACTACTACTAATAACATTTATTGAAAACAGAAAATATTAACAAAAATGAAGTGTTGACGCAATTTGAGAGTATAAATCATTCAATGTTGTTTAGATGGTTCTGATAGTTAAACTTGGTTGTATGTTTACATCTCAGGTTGTTCCTATTTGTAATTCTTCATGTTGTATCTGCAAAGAATATCATCACCTTCATGTCTCGCCTCAAAACTGCAAACCTATCTCCCTTTTGTAAACTGTATCCATTTAAATAGGAAGTATATAAGTGCATTTACTCATGCCATTACTTGCCTCTTGCAGTGCATTATCTGTACAATGCATTGAGATATATATATATATATGGAACGATCTATGCGATTTTGATGCTTGTGAATTTATATATATAACATCCAATTCAAAGCGCTATATCTTCCACACCGTTTGAGCTCTTGACTTCCTATTTTCAGCACTTCATCCTACACCATTTCTGTATGCTAAAATATAATTTGGGGTCTTGCACTTACTCCGTGCCAGTATTGCAACGTCCGATACCCCACCGGGTTCAAACCCACCATAACTTTCGGTAGGAGTAATCAAATCACTTCAAATTCGGTTTGTAGGTAGGGAGGTCCTATACCTATTGACTTGTTCTGTTCGTTTATTTTCATTCCATCCGTTACGGGGAAACAGCTGTGCAAAGTAAGTACACGTTTCCCGCTCGAATCGCGCCTTTATATGTGCACGGAACAGTTTCCATTCTCCGGAGCGCATGAATATTCAACTATTCCTATAGGGCGTGATAACCACACCTATAAGGTCACCAAACAAACGGGCGGCTGAATTGTAGTGCTTGTTAGTATAGACTTACGGTTGTTTTCCGGTGTAGATAAACGATATGGTGACGTATAACACGAGTGAACGCGAGCTCGTCGAGTTTCACTGAATCTGTCGGCGGATGAGTTAGAACTGTACGAATACGACGATCGATATTCAAGATACATTGGACGAGGATGGAGAGATTGAGAAAGGTAGTGATGGCGGTCGTACCACTGAAGATGGTGGTTGTGTTAGTGATAGGGAGTGAGCAGCCCCTTAATTACCAAAAGAGCCACCAGCCCCACCCCCACATAGCCAGGGGCTAATGGGGCTAGGCCCTTCACTGCAAGTTCCCTCAGCAGCCCTGGGCTCAAAGAGGCCATCCCCACACAGCAGCACCACAAGCCCCCTTACTGCAAGTGCACACTATATACCTTTGGAACCATTAAGCCCCATGCTGCAATTTAAATTATTAATAATAGCCTCACATTCCAAATAGTGGAGCCAACAAGTGGAATTAACAGGCCCAATAATTCTAGCAAGGGAGCCACCAGCTAAGCTGGTCAATGGAGCTAGCGTCCACAATGCCAGTGGAGACACAGCCCTCTCGCAGATAGATCATTAGACCTCCACACTGCCAGCAGGGACGTAGCCCCCACAATAATGCCAGGGAGATGCCAGCCCTCAGGCTGCAAATGGAATCAGCATCCCCAACCATTTCAGGGGTGCCATGAACTACATGTACCAACAACATGTGATGACCTCACTAACAGATCAACCATTAGCCCTCATTCCGCAAGTGGACTTAACAGGCCCCACACCCAGGGGCTAACTCCCCCCCCCCCCCCCCCCTTCGTTCAATGCAAGTTGAGTCAGCTGGGACCCCCCACACAGTAGAACAACCAGCCCCCTCACCGCAAGCTCATGAACAATAGCAGCGGAACCTGTAAAGTCTACACTGCAACTGAACTTAATAGCCTCACACTGCAGTCAGCAGGCCATGGAACCATTCTTACAGAACACCCTCAGCTACCCAGGGCCAATGGGGTAGCCTCCACAGAGTCAGTCATGATGCCACCCCAAGTTGAGTCAGCAGCCCCCACACAAACAAGGGCCTGTAGGGCCAGCTCCACACAGTAGAACCACCAGCCCCTCTCTGCTCACTTCAAATGGAGCCACTAGACCCTCTACCAGTATACACTGCAAGTCCAGACAGCAGCCCACACCAGTGGAGCCCTCTCACAGATGGAGCCCAGCAAGGAAGTACCAGCTGCCACACAACCAGTGGTTAATCAAGCTCCCAGAATAATGCCAGTGGAGAAACCAGCCCTCGCACTGCAAATGGATTAAGCAACCTCAAAAATTTCAGGGGAGCCATGAACTACATGTATATGTACTTGCCCCCACTACTCGTCCTTCAATGAAAGAGGGGCCAATCAGCCAATGGGACAGTACAACCACCAATCCTCTACATTGGTCAGGGGACATGTACAAAGAACAACTTAACAGGCCCACCACACACTGGTGCCAGCCCTCGCCCCTCCCCCCCCCCCCCACCCCACCTCTTCTCACTACCTGTCCTTTACTGCAAGTTGCGTCAGCAGACCAGGGGCCAATGGGGCCAAGAACTACCACTCCCCCTCACTTCAATCACACACTACGTACCTTTGGAACCTGCAACCAATAACCCAAGTGAAATCAATACTGCAAAACCTGACCCCCACACAGCCGGCAAGGGAGCACCAGCTGCCACACAACCAGAGGATCAATGTGGCCCCCACTTAATGCCAGTGGAGAAGGCAGCCCTCACACTGTAAATGGAGTCGGTAACCCCATGCAAGAATTTCAGGGGACATGTGCATGTACGCACATGTACCAATGGAATCACACATACCCCCCTTCAAACACTACCAATGGAACCAGTGGAACATTTAGCCTGTCCTGTAGGCAGCTCTACACAAACATTGGAGCTACCAGTCTTCTCACAAATAGAGTTATCATACCCCCACACTGCTAGCAGAAATGTGGCCCCCACAATAATGCCAGTGGAGATGCCAGCCATCACACAGCAAATGGAGTCGGCATCCCCAACAATTTTAGGGGAGCCACTAACTACATGTATCGATAACACATGCCCTCACTACCAGATGGACCATTAACCCTCACTCCGCAAGTGGACCTAGCAAGTCCCACGTACTGGAACCAGCCCACCCCCCCCCCCCCCCCCCCCCACTACTGTTCTATTGCTGCATGTAAGTTGAGTCAGCAGTTGAGGGGCCACTGGGATGAACCACCAGCCCCCTCACCTCAAGCTCGTGAACAATACCAGTGGAACCTGTAAAGTGTTCCCTACAACTGAACTTAATAGCCTCACATGTCCATGCAGTCAGCAGCCCATGCACGACTTATGGAACCATTCCAGGGCCAATGGGTTGCCTCCACAAATCCAGTGAAGACGCCACCCCAAGTTGCATCAGCAGCCCCCACATAAACAGGGGCCTGTAGGGGCCAGCTCCGCACAGTAGAACCACCAGCCCCTCTCTGCTCACTTCAAATGGAGCCACTAGACACACTGCAAGTCCAGTCAGCCATCAGCTGCCACATAACCAGGAGTCACCCCACAATAATGCCAGTGGAGACCCCAGCCCCCTGAACTACATGTACCAACAGAGCCACACATTCCCTGCTTCCCTGCTCCTAACACAACACATGGTACCAGTGGAACCATTAGCCCTCACTGCAATTGGACTTAGCACTGGCGCTAGCCTCCCCCCCGAACTGCATATGGACTTGGCACCCTGACACTTTTAGGGGAGCCATCATGTTTATTATGTGTAAATCACCAGTACCCATTGGAGCCACTAACAAATAGAAACACAACTACTGAGTTGCCTTTCATTTGCAGTGTGTTCATGTGTATACCTGTAGTCTGTATCTGTTCATCTGAGGTTTAGTGAAGCCTTGTTATTGGCGGGTGAATATCATTACCTGCCCTATCAGTACAGATTTTGGGTGGTCTGCACCCATGGTAGTTGGTTTATATAGGCAAGCAAGGCATACAAGAAGGTTTGAGTTGTACATTTCTTTTCTAAAATGTACATGTACCCTCTTGCTGGAAACTAGTGCTTTATGTACATGTAGTAATAAGTACCATTTTAAATGTCATAAAAAGTAACAAGTGGAATATACAACTGCATGTAAATTGCACACGTAGGCACAGTCCATAAAGGCAACAATATTATGCATCACACCTTGCTTTCTTCCCAAGTGAAGTTAGCAGACCCCACACTGTCAGCAAAGTCACCAGCCTCCTCACTACCTCACTACCAGTGTAACCCACACATTAAGGGTAACCATTTGTAGAGTATGGGCATTATTAGGGGGCCCCATTGACCCTGGTTGTGTGCAGCTGCTAGCTCCACTGCTGGCAGTGAATGGTCTGATAACGTCCATATGTGAAAGGGCTGGTGGCTCCACTGGTTGTGCAGCACTTTTGACTGGACTTGAAGTGTGAGGTTATTAAGTTCACTTGCAGTGTGGGAGTTAATGGTTCCATGGGCTTGGTATGAGGAAGGCTGGTAGTTGTACTGTGTAAGGATGGTCCCATTAGCCCCCTCCTTCAGTGAAGGACAGGTAGTGGGGGGGGGGGGGGAGCGTTGTGGGGACTGCTAAGTAATAAGTCCACTTGCTGTGAGGGCTAAAAGTTCCACTGGTTCCATTGGTAGTGTTTGAAGGGGGGCATGTGTGATTCCATTGGTACATGTGCGTACATGCACATGTCCGCTGAAATTGTTGCATGGGGTTACTGATTCCATTTGCAGTGTGAGGGCTGCCTTCTCCACTGGCATTAAGTGGGGGCCACATTGATTCTCTGGTTGTGTGGCAACTGGTGCTCCCTTGCTGGCAGTGTACATGTGGGGGTCAGGTTTTGCAGTATTGATTTCACTTGGGTTATTGGTTGCAGGTTCCAAAGGTACGTAGTGTGTGATTGCAGTGAAGGGGAGTGGTAGTTCTTGGCCCCATTGGCCCCTGGTCTGCTGACGCAACTTGCAGTAAAGGACAGGTAGTGAGAAGAGGAGGGGTGGGGAGGGGGAGGGGCAAGGGCTGGCACCAGTGTATGGTGGGCCTGTTAAGTTGTTCTTGGTACATGTCCCCTGACCAATGAGGAGGGTTGGTGGTTGTACTGTCCCATTGGCCCCTCTTTCATTGAAGG
Organism: Spongilla lacustris; assembly: GCA_949361645.1. Classification (NCBI taxonomy): domain Eukaryota; kingdom Metazoa; phylum Porifera; class Demospongiae; order Spongillida; family Spongillidae; genus Spongilla; species Spongilla lacustris. Next base: position 4,394,898 of record OX442427.1, on the reverse strand, counting down.
ACAGGTAGTGGGGGCAAGTACATATACATGTAGTTCATGGCTCCCCTGAAATTTTTGGGGTTGCTGAATCCATTTGCAGTGCGAGGGCTGGTTTCTCCACTGGCATTATTCTGGGGGCTCGATTGACCACTGGTTGTGTGGCAGCTGATACTTCCTTGCTGGGCTCCATCTGTGAGAGGGCTCCACTGGTGTGGGCTGCTGTTTGGACTTGCAGTGTGTACTGGTAGAGGGTCTAGTGGCTCCGTTTGAAGTGAGCAGAGAGGGGCTGGTGGTTCTACTGTGTGGAGCTGGCCCTACAGGCCCTTGTTTGTGTGGGGGCTGCTGACTCAATTTGGGGTGGCGTCTTGACTGACTTTGTGGAGGCTACCCCATTGGCCCTGGGTAGCTGAGGGTGTTCTGTAAGAATGGTTCCATGGGCTGCTGACTGCGGCTATTAAGTTCAGTTGCAGTGTAGACTTTACAGGTTCCACTGCTATTGCTCATGAGCTTGCGGTGAGGGGGCTGGTTGTTCTACTATGTGGGGGGTCCCAGCTGACTCAACTTGCATTGAACGAAAGGGGGGGGGGGGGGGGGGGGTTGGCCCCTGGGTGTGGGGCCTGTTAAGTCCACTTGAGGAGTGAGGGCTAATGGTTGATCTGTTAGTGAGGTCATCACGTGTTGTTGGTACATGTAGTTCATGGCTCCCCTGAAATGGTTGGGGATGCTGATTCCATTTGCAGCCTGAGGGCTGGCATCTCCACTGGCATTATTGTGGGGCTACATCCCTGCTGGCAGTGTTGGGGTCTGATGATCTGTCTGTGAGAGGGCTGGTGTCTCCACTGGCATTGTGGACGCTAGCTCCATTGATCAGGTTAGCTGGTGGCTCCCTTACTGGAATTATGGGGCCTGTTAATTCCACTTCTTGGCTCCACTATTTGGAATGTGAGGCTATTATTAATAATTTAAATTGCAGCATGGGGCTTAATGATTCCAAAGGTATATAGTGTGCACTTGCAGTAAGGGGGCTTGTGGTTCTGCTGTGTGGGGATGGCCTCTTTGGCCCCAGGGCTGCTGAGGGAACTTGCAGTGAAGGGCCTAGCCCCATTAGCCTCTGGCTATGTGGGGGTGGGGCTGGTGGCTCTTTTGGTAATTTAGGGGCTGCTCACTCCCTATCACTAACACAACCACCATCGTCAGTGGTACGACCGCCATCATCCTTGACCAATGTATCTTGAACCAGGGTCAATGAGCATTATTATGGGGGCCCCATTGACCCTCCTGCTGGCAGTGAACGGTCTGATAACACCATATGTGGAAGGGCTGGTGGCTCCACTGGTTGTGCAGCGCTTTTGACTGGACTTGCAGTGTGAGGCTATTATGTTCAATTGCAGCTTGGGAGTTCATGGTTCCATTGGCTTGCTATGAGGAAGGCTGGTAGTTGTACTGTGTGGGGATGGTCCCATTAGCCCCCTTGTTCAGTGAAGGACAGGTAGTGGGAGGGGGCATTGTGGGGACTGCTAAGTAATAAGTCCACTTGCTGTGAGGGCTAAATGTTCCACTGGTTCCATTGGTGGGGCATGTGTGATTCCATTGGTACATGTGCGTACATGCACATGTCCCCTGAAATTGTTGCATTGCAGTGTGAGGGCTGCCTTCTCCACTGGCATTAAGTGGGGGCCACATTGATCCTCTGGTTGTGTGGCAGCTGGTGCTCCCTTGCTGGTAGTGTGGGGGTCAGGTTTTGCAGTATTGATTTCACTTGGGTTATTGGTTGGTTCCAAAGGTACGTAGTGTGTGATTGCAGTGAGGGGGAGTGGTAGTTCTTGGCCCCATTGCCCCTGGATTGCTGATGCAACTTGCAGTAAAGGACAGGTAGTGAGAAGAGGTGGGGTGGGGGGGGAGGGGGGGGGAGGGGCGAGGGCTGGCACCAGTGTGTGGTGGGCCTGTTAAGTTGTTCTTGGTACATGTCCCCTGACCAATGAGGAGGGTTGGTGGTTGTACTGTCCCATTGGCTGATTGGCCCCTCTTTCACTGAAAGACAGGTAGTGGGGGCAAGTACATATACATGTAGTTCCTGGCTCCCCTGAAATTTTTGGGGTTGCTGAATCCATTTGCAGTGCGAGGGCTGGTTTCTCCACTGGCATTACTCTGGGGGCTCGATTAACCGCTGGTTGTGTGGCAGCTGGTACTTCCTTGCTGGGCTCTATCTGTGTGAGGGCTCCACTGGTGTGGGCTGCTGTCTGGACTTGCAGTGTATACTGGTAGAGGGTCTAATGGCTCCATTTGAAGTGAGCAGAGAGGGGCTGGTGGTTCTACTGTGTGGAGCTGGCCCTACAGGACCTTGTTTGTGTGGGGGCTGCTGACTCAACTTGGGGTGGCGTCATGACTGACTCTGTGGAGGCTACCCCATTGGCCCTGGGTAGCTGAGGGTGTTCTGTAAGAATGGTTCCATGGGCTGCTGACTGCAGTGTGAGGCTATTAAGTTCAGTTGCAGTGTAGACTTTACAGGTTCCGCTGCTATTGTTCATGAGCTTGCGGTGAGGGGTCTGGTTGTTCTACTGTGTGGGGGGTCCCAGCTGACTCAACTTGCATTGAACGAAAGGGGGGGGGGGGGGGGGGGGGGGAGTTAGCCCCTGGGTGTGGGGCCTGTTAAGTCCACTTGAGGAGTGAGGGCTAATGGTTGATCTGTTAGTGAGGTCATCGCATGCTGTTGGTACATGTAGTTCATGGCTCCCCTGAAATGGTTGGGGATGCTGATTCCATTTGCAGCCTGAGGGCTGGCATCTCCCTGGCATTATTGTGGGGGCTACATCCCTGCTGGCAGTGTGGGGGTCTGATGATCTGTCTGCGAGAGGGCTGGTGTCTCCACTGGCATTGTGGATGCTAGCTCCATTGACCAGCTTAGCTGGTGGCTCCCTTGCTAGAATTATGGGGCCTGTTAATTCCACTTCTTGGCTCCACTACATTATTTGGAATGTGAGGCTATTATTAATAATTTAAATTGCAGCATGGGGCTTAATGGTTCCAAAGGTATATAGTGTGCACTTGCAGTAAGGGGGCTTGTGGTTCTGCTGTGTGGGGATGGCCTCTTTGGCCCCAGGGCTGCTGAGGGAACTTGCAGTGAAGGGCCTAGCCCCATTAGCCCCTGGCTATGTGGGGGTGGGGCTGGTGGCTCTTTTGGTAATTTAGGGGCTGCTCACTCCATCGTCAGTGGTACGACTGCCATCATCTTTGACCAATGTTTCTTGAACTAGGGTCAATGGGCATTATTATGGTGGCCCCATTGACCCTGGTTGTGTGCAGCTGCTAGCTCCACTGCTGGCAGTGAAGGGTCTGATAACACCATATGTGAAAGGGACTGGACTTGCAGTGTGAGGTTATTAAGTTCAATTGCAGCTTGGGTGTTAATGGTTCCATTGGCTTGCAATGAGGGAGTCTGGTAGTTGTACTGTGTGGGGGTGGTCCCATTAGCCCCCTCTTTCAGTGAAGGACAGGTAGTGGGGGGGGGGAGCTGTGGGGGCTGCTAAGGAGTAAGTCCACTTGCTGTGAGGGCTAAAAGTTCCACTGGTTCCCTTGGTGGGGCATGTGTGATTCCAAATGTTGGTACATGTGCGTACATGCACATGTCCCCTGAAATTGTTGGGGCTACCGACTCAATTTACAGTCTGAGGGCTGCCTTCTCCACTGGCATTAAGTGGGGGCCACATTGATCCTCTGGTTGTGTGGCAGCTGGTGGTCCCTTGCTGGTAGTGGGGGGGTCAGGTTTTGCAGTATTGAAGTCACTTGCAGTATGGGGGTTAATGGTTGGTTCCAAAGGTAGTGTGTGATTGCAGTGATGCGGAGTGGTAGTTCTTGGCCCCATTGGCCCATGGACTGCTGACGCAACTTGCAGTGAAGGACAGGTAGTGAGCAGAGGGGGGCTGAGAGGGGGGAGGGGCGAGGGCTGGCAACAGTGTGTGGTGGGCCGGTTAAGTCCACTTGCATTGAGTGCTAATGGTTCAACTGGTAGTGACAGCATGTGTTCTTGGTACATGTCCCCTGACCAATGAAGAGGGTTGGTGGTTGTACTGTCCCATTGGCTGATTGGCCCCTCTTTCATTGTATAGGACAGGTAGTGGGGGGGGGGGAGGGAGGAGGGCTGTGGGGACTGCTACGTATTAACTATGAGGGCTTAAAGTTCCACTTGTGTTTGAAGGGGGCATGTGTGGTTTCTTTGGTACATGCAAGTACATTTACATATAGTTCATGGCTCCCCTGAAATTTTTGGGGTTGCTGAATCCATTTGCAGTGCGAGGGCTGGTTTCTCCACTGGCATTTTTATGGGGGCTCGATTGACCACTGGTTGTGTGGCAGCTGGTACTTCCTTGCTGGGCTCCATCTGTGAGAGGGCTCCACTGGTGTGGCCTGCTGTCTGGACTTCCAGTGTGTACTGGTAGAGGGTCTAGTGGCTCTATTTGAAGTGAGCAGAGAGGGGTTGGTGGTTGTACTGTGTGGGACTGGCCCTACAGGCCCTTGCTTGTGTGGGGGCTGCTGACTCATCTTGGGGTGGCATCTACTTTGTGGAGGCTACCCCATTGGCCCTGGGTAGCTGAGGGTGTTCTGTAAGAATGGTTCCATGGGCTGCTGACTGCTGTGTGAGGCTTTATTAAGTTCAGTTGCAGTGTAGACTTTACAGGTTCCGCTGCTATTGTTCATGAGCTTGCGGTCAGGGGGCTGGTGGTTCTACTGCGTGAGGGATCCCAGCTGACTCAACTTGCATTGAAGGAAAGGTAGTGGGGGGGGGGGGGGGGGGGGGGGTTGGCCACAGTGTGTGGGACCTGTTAAGACCACTTGCGGAGTGAGGGCTAATGGTTGATCTGGTAGTGAGGTCATCACGTGTTGTTGGTACATGTACTTCATGGCTCCCCTGAAATTGTTGGGGATGCTGATTCCATTTGCAGCCTGAGGGCTGGCATCTCCATTGGCATTATTCTGGGGGCCACATCCCTCCTGGCAGTGTGGGGGTCTGATGATCTATTTGTGAGAGGGCTGGTGTCTCCACTGGCATTGTGGATGCTAGCTCCATTGGCCAGGTTAGCTGGTGGCTCCCTTGCTGGAATTATGGGGCCTGTTAATTCCACTTCTTGGCTCCATATTTGGAATGTGAGGCTATTTAAATTGCAGCATGGGGCTTAATGGTTCCAAAGGTATATAGTGTGCACTTGCAGTGAGGGGGCTTGTGGTTCTGTAGTGTGGGGATGGCCTCTTTGGCCCCAGGGCTGCTGAGGGAACTTGCAGTGAAGGGCCTAGCCCCATTAGCCCCTGGCTATGTGGGGGTGGGGCTGGTGGCTCTTTTGGTAATTTAGGGGCTGCTCACTCCCTATCACTAACAAAACCACCATCGTCAGTGGTACGACCGCCATCACTACCTTTCTCAATCTCTCCATCCTCGTCCAATGTATTTTGAATATCGATCGTCGTATTCGTACAGTTCGAACTCATCCGCCGACTGATTCAGTGAAACTCGACGAGCTCGCCTTCACTCGTGTTATACGTCACCATATCGTTTATCTACACCGAAAAACAACCGTAACAAGCACTACAATTCAGCCGCCCGTTTGTTTGGTGACCTTATAGGTGTGGTTATTACGCCCTATAGGAATAGTTGAATATTCATGCGCTCCGGAGAATGGAAACTGTTCCGTGCACATATAAAGGCGCGATTCGAGCGGGAAACGTGTACTTACTTTGCACAGCTGTTTCTCCGTAACGGATGGCATGAAAATTAACGAACAGAACAAATAAATAGGTATAGGACCTCCCTACCTACTAACCGAATTTGAAGCGATTTGATTACTCCTACCGAAAGTTATGGTGGGTTTGAACCCGGTGGGGTATCGGACGTTGCAATACTGGCACGGAGTAAGTGCAAGACCCCAGAATATATTTTAGCATAGAGAAATGGTGTAGTATGAAGTGCTGAAAATAGAAAGTCAAGAGCTCAAACCGTGTGGAAGATATAGCGCTTTGAATTGGATGCTATATATATAAATTCACAAGCATCAAAATCGCATAGAACGTTCCATATAATTATATATAATTTTTATATGGGACAGTTTCCGCGAAAATGTCACCCTTTTATAACATTACAATGTTATAAAAATGCTTCTTGTTTGAATAGCTATATCTTCCGAACTCTAAACGCTATCGAATAGCTATTTTCAATAGTTCATACTACATCATTTCTCTATGACAAGTTACAGTTTGGAGTCTTACACTTGCTCCACGCCAGTATTGCAACGTTCGATACCCGACCGGGTTCAAACCCGCCATAACTTTAGGTAGGAGTAATCAAATCGCTTCAAAATCGGTTTGTAGATACAGAGGTCCTATACCTATCGATTTGTTCTGTTCGTTAATTTTTATGCCATCCGTTATGGAGATACAGTTGAACCATAGATAATAGAATAACAAAGTACGTCCTCTTTTCCCGCTCGATTCGCGCCAACGATATAACAACCGCCTCCCCATACATTGAGCGGGACGCGATTTGCCAAAATCATTGGCGCGAATCGAGCGGGAAAAGAGGACGTACTTTGTTCAACTGTATCTCCGTAACGAATGGCATAAAAATTAACGAACAGAACAAATCGATAGGTATAGGACCTCTGTACCTACAAACCAAATTTGAAACGATTTGATTACTCCTACCTAAAGTTATGGCGGGTTTGAACCCGGTCGGGTATCGAACGTTGCAATACTGGCGTGGAGCAAATGGAAGACTCCAAAATGTAATTAGTCATAGAGAAATGGTGTAATACGAACTGTTGAAAATAGGAAGTCGATAGCGTTTAGCGTTCGGAAGATATAGCGATTCAAACAAGAAGCATTTTTATAACACTATAATGTTATAAAAGGGTGACATTTTCGCGGAAACTGTCCCATATATATATATTTAAATAAATTAATAATAATAATTATTATACATGCAAATTATTACATACACTGTACAGCACACCAAAAAAATCAAAGTCACAGAAGCAACCACTCCACACCCACACACCTCAACCCTCCTCCTCCGAATGCCGAAAACTTGCACGGGAGAGCAAGGCTCTAGCATTGGCTCTCACAAGCGAAAGGCTTAGCCTCTGGTACAAGATGGTGGTAGCCTGTGATTTGTTGCATCCCATTTGGATGGCTAGACGAGCCGCAAGCCGCAAGAAGGATTGTTGTGCTTCCATGCCCCAGCATCCATATGACTCCACAGCTAGGGGAATGCACACCCATCCATGCTCAGCACACTTGGAATCATTGGCATTATGCTTTCTTGCCTCAGCAACCAGAGCAGAAGACCCACATCTCACCCCCGCTTCAGTCAAAGTGGTTGGGTTAAGCGGTGAAGTGATAGTGAGGTCAAAAGCAGCAGGTTTGCCAAGATGCCAGTTGTTGACAAGTACGTCAGCAGGACGAGAGTGCAGTCTGTCAAGACCGAGACCACTTCCAACTTCGACCTGACCTCCTAAGCAGGCCCTATGACAGAACTCCACAAAAACATCACGAAGGCTGTTGTGACGCAAGACCACATCACCCCCGTGTTTGCACGTCAATGCATGGTGACCAAGCGGGTCCAGCCTGTGGTTAGGACAATACGGACAGCATGAGTCAAAAGAAACATCCATACCAAGCCACCACTTGATGGCAACCTGAAATTCATTAGGCTCTAGATGCAGGTTAAGGCCTGGAGAGGGGATAACAGTAAGCCAAGAAGCGGCATGACGCGAAGAGACTGATAATAAGCAAGCTCTATTGGCCGGAGAGGAGAGATCAAACAGCTGCCGAAACTGCTGATCTTCAATTTTGCCAGACAAAGTGTGCTGGCGCAGGTTAGAGGTGGCTAATATCTCTTCAGAGATGGAATCAGCTGCTGGCACTACCTCATTAAAAAGTACGATTGATTCTGACAAATTTAAGTTAAAGGACTTGTCAAAGCCCGAACTACTGAGCGAAGCTAGGTACGCTGCAGCGGAATGGCATGACAAGCTACGAAGGCCAAGTCCACCCCTACTAAGACTTAGCTGTGCTTGCATCCAATCAATATCAGAGGTGTCTAATGCTGTGCATTCAGAGAAGCATTGGCGCACCTCCTTGTCAAATAAAGCCAAGCCCTCAGCGATGTATGAACGAGGTGTGGAACGGGCAAGGTGCACCAACTTACAGAATGCGGCACACTGCCGTAGGAGAAGAAAAGCCACCTGGGGATCCACTGCACCTACTTCTGTCAATTGGGATAGGAGTTTTGCTGCATCGGCACGCTTTTGTGCTAAGAATTTGGCACAAAAAATGGGATCACCAATTGGTGCACCAAGAATCTCGAGGTTAGGTACCCGTGACACTTTCATCTCAGGAGGGAAGGAGGACAGGTCACCCTGTCCAAACAACTCGCACTTAGAAAAGTTGATGAACAGCCCCATTGATGGACCCATCTCTTGAATAAGAGTCACCGCCCGGTTAACAGCCTGAGAGTGTCCTGCCAAAACACCGTCGTCAAGGAACCATCTGTTAGACAATAGAGATACACAATCCTTGTCCTGTGCGAGGGATAGCACCAACTTGTGCAGAACTATGGAAAAGAGAAGTGGACCCAGAGGATCCCCTTGCTGGACACCTGTCTCCGAACTTATCTGTCCAAGAGGGTGCCATAACGTGGGGTGGGAACCGTAACACCAGCCTACCCAGGGAAGAAGCTCTGGGAAATGGACTGCACATTCTGCCAGGAGAGCCTGACGAGACACCAAGTTGAATGCGTTAGACAAATCCACCTTGCAAACAGTAAAATTATCATCTTTCCAATGTTCCTGGATGCAGCTCCTAACACCATGAATGACCTTTTCTTGCCCCAGCAGGGCAAGCAACTCCATATTGAAAAGGAGCGAAAAATTCAGAAGCTTTGGGCTTGGTGATGATACAAAGACACTTCCCTGTTAAACGTCTTAATACCTCCCCAACTGCAATAGGGCGAATGTCCAATGGACGTCCCTCCTTGTTCTTCACTAATGCAGTGAGAGAACCCCCAGCCAGAAACTTTGATACCGAAACTGGAGCTTTACCACTGGCCAGGATGTTGACTACACCATGCAAAGAGGAACAAATAGAAGTAGGTAGATGGACCTGAGCAGCATCAAGCAGATGCTGAATACGAAGCCCTGAAGGGCCACAGGCTGTACCTTTGGGGAAGGAATGGAGAGCTGACAAAATGTTAAAGTCATGTGGAAACACATGATTGACAGGAGGACCTGAAGAGATGGGCAGAGAAGGATGGGAACCTTTAGGATGCTTCTGCTGGAGCAAATCCCACACCTCTGGGGTATTTGGAGCGACACCTGGTGAAACAAGGGCCTGGCAAGCTTTCCCTAGTAACCCCTCTCTACTCAGACCTACAGCCGAAGAAATCTTCTTTTTGGAAATATCCACCTGAGAATTTTGCTTTTGAGAAGGGATGACAGGACGCTTATTTATTCGGTTCCAAATGATACCAATGTCACCTTGAGACCACAGGTTGCATAACTGCTCTATCGATGGGTGCTTACAGTTACGCCCACCCCGCCTAGAAGCTCGCAGCACACATTTGGGAAGCATAAAGAGCCTCAACCATGCCTCCTCTGAGTTCTCATAGCAGATTGATTTCAGGACGTCTGACAGGACCCGAGCAAAGGCAGGCCTGGCCTTGTGGGGAATGTAGCGAATTGTTGGACACTGTAGTTCACAGACAACGTCAAATGAAGGGATTTGATTTTCAGAAGGACTGGGAAGGGAACTATGAAGGAAACCACGACCACCTGAGACATTCGTGGGGCACTTCTCCAGATGAGATGCAAAGCGGGACACTGCTACAAGCTGGAGACAATGGGTGCAGACAGAGAGGTCTTGTTCCTCTAGCCACCAGGTAGGTACTTCACCAGGGAAAACCCCTTGAGAGTGGAGATTCATGTGACTTCGCCACATGGTGGGTGCAATGTGCTCCTGGCATCCTGCAACTATACACTGTTTCCTGTGGGCGGCGAGTAGAGGCGGCCCTGGAAGACGCGCCGACCGTGGTGATGGAGCATTTGTCCGAAGGGGCAGGGACGGGACTGAGGGCTCAGGGGAAGCAACTTGACATGGAAGTTCAGAAAACGCTTCCCTTGATGTCGAGGGTGGTTGATATGGGCCTGGAAACGGTAGATATTGCAATGGAGAGGAAGAGGAAGAAGATGAAGGCGGCGGCTGCAATGCGGACAGCTGCTGTGAATGTGCAGATGACAGCGGTGGATTTGCGGACAGCTGCTGTGAATCTAATAATGGAGAGCCTGGAGGAGGCAGATCATCTACGGTCGGGGAAGGCCTCGTTGATAGGAGAGGAATTACTTGTAACGAGGGTTGCGACGCCTGAGCCGATGAGCATGAAGGCGATGGGATAGGGAGCAGCGGCTGCGACGATGTCTGTGATGCTGTGGGCGTAATCGAAGCGTTAGCACACTTACCTTTCCTTCCTGGGTAGCAGTCGATGCAGACTTTCTTGCCTTTAGCACAGGTGCAACCCTTACAAAGCGCTCTGTTGCCGTTGCAGCTGCAGCAAGGCATTCTACGCCATTTTTATAATTTATAATAATTATTATTATTATTTATTATTCATATTGGATTGATACAGTACAAACATGACACAGACACATGATATGCACAAAACAAGTTGCTAGCCTACTGAAGCTCAGGAGGAGGTATGGACCTGGACAGGATCGCGGTGGCATTGGCCCTGACAAGATTCATGTTCAACCTCCCGTACAGCTCATGGATGATGATTATTATTATTATTTTATTATTATTATATTATTATTATTAAACAAGACAATACACGAATGGAATGAATGCTCATACAGAAATATTATTAATAGTGTCCACAAAAAACACCTATAGATGTTCTAAACTACATAGCTTCTACCTAGAATGGATCTAGCCACTGAACGCACCAGGGACATATTAAGGCGGCTGTAGATGGTGTGGAGGGCCCAAGACTTTGAAGTTCCTTGGTGCATCCCGAGTGCAGAAGCGAGGCGGGAAAAGACACCCTGAGCTTCCACGCCCCAGTTACCAAAGGTCTCCACTGCTAGGGGGATGCAGGCCCAGCCCAGGTCCTGGCACTTGGCATCATTTGCAGTGTGTTTCCTGCATTCTGCAGCATAGGCTGCTGCCCCAGCAGTGGAACTGGCGTCTCTCAAGGTGGCAGGGGTGAGGGGAGATGTTACAGTGATGTCCAGGGCAGCAGGAGATCCTCTGTCCCAACCCTGAACCAGGACATCCGCTGGGCGAGTGTTAGAGTGGTCACTAGAGAGCCCATACCCAGCTTCCACTCTTACTGAGAGGTGGGCTTGGCGACAGAAGTCAGCAACGATGTCACGAAGGTGGTTGTGTCTGATCACCACATCTCCCCCATGCCTGCAAGAAGTCGCGTGGTGACCCAGAGGATCAAGAACCAGATCAGGGCAGAAGGGGCAGGGAGAGGCGTCTGAAGTTTTGAGACCGAGCCACCACCTAATGGCCATTTGGAACTCTGCTGATTCAAGGTGCATTTTCAACCTCGTAGAAGGGATAGCAGTAATCCAAGAACTGGCATGGGGAGAAGAAACTGAGAGCATGCGAGCCTTGTTCACCGGGGAAGCTGAAGACAGCAGAGAATGGAATGCAAAAGAATCCAGCATCTGGGACAGTGACTTCTGCTGAGGAGGCGAATTGAGCACTGATTCCATGGTGATGGAGTCCTGTGGAGAGACTCGGGCATTGAAACGAAGAATGGCCTGTTGTAAATGAATGTTGTCAGGGTTCCCCATTTCTAAAGATGCCAGAGAAGAGATGAAGGCTGCACACGAGTGAAGAGACAGGGAACGCAGGCCGAGCCCACCCCGCTTAGGACTAAGTTGAGCTTGCTGCCATTGTGGGTCTGGCACATCTAATGCTACACAAGAAGAGAAGCAAAGTCTCACTTCTTCGTCAAAGAACTTCAAGGAATCTTCACAGAGGATGGTTGGGGTGGTTCTAGCAAGGTGTACTAACTTGCAGTAGCCTCCACACATGCGGAGGAGAGAGATGGCAACATGGAGATCAACTGCAGCCACATCTGAGATGGCTCTCAGCAGTACCTTGAAAAGATTGTGTTTCTCAGCAAAGAAGCGAGAACAATGCACAAGGTCACCTATAGGAGCCCCAAGGATCTCCAGGTTGGGTAGGAATGAGGACTTAACAGAGGCTGGAAAAAGAGAGAAACCATTCCTACTAAACACTTCACACTTGGGATAATTGATGAAAAGACCCAGGTGGGGCCCCAACTCTTCAATTAGATGCAGAGCTCGTACTACCGCTGACCTCTCCCCCGCCAGTATGCCATCATCCAGGTACCAAGCGTTGAAGCGAAGATCGATGCAATCGTCGTCAGCCTCTATGCTAGAAACAAGCTTATGGAGGACCAAAGCAAACAACATTGGGCCAAGGGGATCTCCCTGCTGAACACCTGACTGTGAGCTGATTTTGCCCATGGAGTGCCACAAAATGGAGTGAGAACCATAGCACCATGAGACCCATGGTAGCAGTTCAGGGAAAAAAGAGGAACACTCATCAAGAACTGCTTGCCTGGAAACCCTGTTAAATGCATTAGACATGTCAACCTTGCAGGCTACGAAGTCCCCACTCATCCAGCCATCATCAATGCACTTTCTCAATTTGTGAACCACCTTTTCTACGCCTGCCTTACATGCCACGCCAAACTGGGAAGGCTGAAAAAAGGTGGAGAACTTATCTCTGAGGATAGAGCAAAGGCACTTTCCTGTGAGTCTGCGAAGTGTTTCACCAACAACTATGGGTCTAATGTCAGTATATCGACCCTCGCTGATTTTACCCTTGTTTAGTGCAATCAATCTACCGCCAGACAAAAAAGCAGAAACACTTTTGGGGGCCCTACCTGAGGCTAGAATGTTAACAACCCCCTTCAGGGAGTCGCAGATTGGGGTTTGGAGAGGTATTGAAGCTGCATCAAGTATGTGTTGAATGGATAGGCCAGAGGGACCTGCCGAGGTTCCTTTGGTGAAGGATCTCAAAATGCGCAGGATGTCAAAGGAAGGGCCAAGGGTAACGGGGTTGCTGGCTACGTCCGGGATTGTGGGGTGAGGACAGGAAGGATTCTTGGACTGTAGCAAGTTCCATGTTGCACTGTTAGAAGGTGCAATGCCACTGGAGAGCAGCATGCGGCAAGCTTTTCCCATCAATCCTGAGCGGCCTAGAGAAATGGCTGAAGAGATTTCTTGACTGTGGGTAGATGTTCTGAGGTTATTGGAAGAATTATGGAGGTTGGCTCGGGTTACAGACATTGACCAGAGGGTGACCAGATCATTATTTAGCCACATCTTGCACAGTGACTCGATTGGGGTGTGTGGGTTGACGACACTTCTCTGCTTCAAAGAGGGAAGGACACACTTTGGGAGCATGAACAGTTTTAACCAAGCCTCTTCGGAGTTATGGAGGAGGACCTCCTTCAGAGCTGATGAGAGGGCTCGGGCAAATGCCGGCCGGGCTTTGGTAGGAACGAAGCGTAGAGTTGGGTGATGCAGCTGACAGACCTCCTCAAAGGTGGGAAGTCTCAGGTTGATCTGTGGCTCTGGTGCTATGGGGGACTGGAGATGGGCTGTTTGGTCGGTTAGTCTTTGTGAGCAGCGCTGGAGGTGAGAGGCCTGCCTGGTGTTAGCCACTAATTGGGAACAGTTGGGACACACAAACAAATTTTGGTCCAAAAGCCACTCTGCAGGTACCTGACCAGGAAGGGCTCCACTGGCATGTAGGGACATGTGGATGCGCCACATGGATGGGGCTATAAGAGCTGTACACCCCTCGATGGTACACTGCTTTCTGATTGGTGTGACTGGAGGAGCTGAGGTGGACAGGGGGGAAGGATCCGGAGGATTTTGCCGGGATTCTACTGGGGGGCGCTGTGGAAGAGCAGAAGGATTGCAAGGCTGGGGCGAAGTAGGAAGAGATGAGACAGTGTGCGCCGGTGGGGAGGTTGGAGGCAGCACGGTGGGAGATGGATGAGTCATAGGATGCAATGGTTGAAGATGAGAAGTGGATTGAATAATGACGTTTGGGGGAGCAGGAGCATTAGCACAATTTCCCCTTCTCCCGGGGTAACAGTTCACACAGGAGCGCTCCTCCCGACAGCACTTGCAAGCCGTGCAACGGGCGCCTGAGGAATGGCACTTGCAGCAAGTGGCCGATAGTGACTCGCACTCCTGGGAAGGTGACGATGGAGATTGGGAACAAGTCTGCTGATTCGTTGCCCAAAGTAACGTCGATGAGGGATCAATAAACCCCGATGACGACTGCTGCATATTTTGAGGGCAGTACGATGCCGAGGGGCACGGAAGTGATGACGGAAGCTCTGAAGACAAGGCCGGAGCCAACGTCTCTATGGACGCTTGCAGCTGCTGTGGTGTTGGTTGTAATGATTCCAGCTGCTCAGTGTCAGGGGAGCGAGTGGTAGAAGGAGGCGACAGGGGGGGTCTAATTGGAATCACAACAGGCGGTTGCGGTGGGACAGCGGATTGAGAGGAGTCATCTGCCCGCGGCGCGTGAGGAGAAGAACCGCTATCAGCCGTTGACGGTGGGAGGGGCAACGAAGATTGAATCACATCAACAGAAGAGCCTGAAGTCGATGAGTTAGACAGTAGCGGTTGCGTCGAAGCTCGTGATGATGAAACGAAGGCGTTCGCGCACTTACCTTGTCTACCTGGGTAACAGTCACTGCATCCTTTCTTATTTCTACTACACGAGCAGCCTTTGCACTTCGCGTTAGCGCCATTGCACCTACAACACGGCATTATTATTATTATTATCATTATTATTATTATTATTATTATTATTATATTATTATTATGAAAAAACAAGGTACATGCAGAATACCAATCTTTGGTACAGCTGATTGATAACACACAATTTTTCCTGGCCAGTGCGACCCGAAATTCTGTCTGCAAGAGTGGCAAAAACTGGTCTGCTCTCCAACCACCATCCACCAAATGTTTCTACTGCCATGGGTATGTACAGAATGTTCTGACTGTGAAGGGCCTCCAGGTGTTTTGTGTTCTTCTGCTCCTCCCTCCAATGAGCTGCACAAAGCATTTCGGTCTGTGTGTGGTTGTACAGCAATAGATGTGGGCTGACCACAGAAATATCTATGGCTAAAGGATTGCCTGCAGACCACGTTGGAATAAAAAGGTCAGCTGGTTTCATTTGAGTTCCAGGAAGGTTGTGTACTGCTTTTCCAACTGAGGAGAAAGAGCAGCTTGGGATGCCATGCCATATATCCCATCACGAATAGCGTTGTGTCGACTGATGCGTTCGCCATTCGTGTTGCAAACTGTGGCATGGTGTCCCGATTTGTCTTGATATTGGTGACAAAAGGGACATTCTGAATCCTCTGTGTTTACATCTGCTCCAATCCACCACCTGGTCACAGCTCTCCACTCATGAGGAGAGAGATAGAGCCCTAAGTTGTTGGGGACAACCGATAACCAAGCAGAGGCATGTGGGGCTGCTACAGCAGTAAGCCTGGCTTTGTCTTGTGGAAGAGTGGCAGGAGTAATAAATGGTGTCAAGCAGATGAAAGCTTCTTCTGTGATGGTATGCATTGAGAAGAAGTAGCTATGCAATGGATTGGGATCACTGATTGGTTGCATGTAGCAATGGCCTTGGTGAGGTGTTGGTGATTGTCATTAACATCAGACCTGCAGACAGAGTTGGCAATTGCTTCACGATTTTGTGTGACAGATGCTATGTATGCAGCAGCAGCATGCATACTCACACTACGGAGCCTAGACCTCCACATTTGAGATTAAGGGTGCACTGACTCCATTGATCATCAGTTAAGGAACTGGACACAATTTTCTCAAAACACGAGCGTACTGCTGCATCAAAAACAATTGTGGAATCCTTAACCATGTCAGGAGGGACAGTTCTAATGTAATAGGAAAACTTTCCAAAAGAGGCACAGGATCTTAAAAGGAATAAGCAACTTGTGGGTCCTCCAAATGTTCAAATTTCTCCATTAATTGAGCAACCTTTTTGAGTTTCCCCTCTAAGAAATTAGCAACATGCTTTGAAGAACCAATAGGTGAACCCAAAATGTCAAATTCTGCTACATGATGGCTACTAAGCTAAGCAGGAAAGATGTCATATACTACATTGGAGGATTGCCAAACTACCTCAGACTTTTCCTGATTGATATGCAGACCAAGGGCAGGTCCATCTGACTGGATCAAATGGAAAATATCAGCCAAAACTGTTCGATTTGCAATGATACTACCATCATCAAAATACCAGCAATTAGCTTGAATGTTGTTGTTTTGACTCTCAATCTTTTCTACAAGCTTATGCAAAACCAGTCAAAACAGAAGAGGATTGCCAAACTACCTGGTGAACTCCTTCAGAGGATGATATGAACTGATTGTTGTAATGAAGGAGAGATGGAGAAGAATAGCACCACTTGACCCAACAATAGATGCATGAAAAAACCTGGAGACATTGATCTAAGAAAAGTTGCTGAGAAACGGAGTTGAAAGCTTTGGAGAAATCAACTTTCAACAGAGCTGTATCTTGGTCTACATTGTTCTCCCAAATCAAATGAAGCCCATGTATATTGCAACACCAAACTGGGTCGAAAGGAAATACTTAGCTGCTTGCACTTGAAGGAGTGAACAAAGGCATCTAGCAGCAAGATGCCTCAATGTGTCTCCAACAGCTATGGGCTGAATGTCACTGTTCTTTTTGATCAAGGCCATCAGATTGGCTCCTGCAATGAATGGCATAACATCATGTAGAACTTTTCCACTTACTAGTGATTTGATGATCTCTGTGAGAGGGTCAACAACAGTCATTTCTCCAGGACGTATTGCATCCAGAATGTGTTGAGTACTGAGAGCTGATAAACCTGGGGCAGAAACTTTTGGAAAGCGCTTTAGCTGTGCAACCACAATCTTAGAATTTATTTCCAAAGGATCAGGAGTGTTGGTGTGAGGCAGATGTATTGTGGGACCCTGAGGATGTTTCATTTGCAGCTTTTGGTATGTTTCTTCATTTAGCGGTGCTAGTGGTTCTGATAGAAGAGAAGCACAGGCATCACTGTAACGGCCTTCTGATGCAAGGCGCTGTGCCCGAAAAAACTCATTGGATGCCTTTTTCTGTTTGGAATTGTGGTGGGAATATTTACTGCTCACTGATTCATTCCAAAGACCTAAAACATCCCCAGCGGCCAATCTTTTACATGCAGTAATAATCTTATTAGCATTGCTGTTTTGGTGTTTGTGACCACCTTTTAGGGATGGTTTTAGTACACATTTAGCCAACATAAAAAAGCGTGTCCAATCTTCCAAGGTGTTCTTTTGGCAGGCTTCCTTAAGGACAGTGGCTAATATATTTATTATTAATTATTATAATGAATACAATACAATGGTTACAAGCAAAGTACAAATGAATATATGTATACATACACATGCACAAAACTGGTTGCCTAGCAATCATTGCACAGGCATTGTTCTTCTGCAAAGCAATGGCAAGCCTTTGATATAGCCAGCAAGATACTGATGAAACTGGCTGATCTGATCTGTTGGCCAGCTGTGCCCCAACCACCAAAAGACTCATTATTATTGTTATTATTGCTTAGCCTGACTTTGATATGAGCCAATGCACGGGCACTCCTGTCTCGAGCAGGATCATCTGTGGAAGATCCATAGAACTTATTGTAATATTAGTCCTTTTGTTTGTAATGTATATGTGTATTATGTAGAATAGTACTACTATTATATAATTATATATATATATATATATAATATGTGTTTGTAATAAAATAAATTATAAAGGTTGATATGGGTTGGATGCGTGGCTTCTGGCACTTAATGTACCTGCCATTGTTTAAAATTGAGGGTGTGCATTATTTAGAATATCCTCATAGTGATCCTTGCACAATGCTTGTTGAGATTTTTGGTGGACTTGCTCTTCCTTATGCTCTGAGGCTATTTCCTAAATGTATATCACTTTTTCAATAATCTTAATGTGGTTAAATAATAAAGCCGTACATGTAATGATATATTAAACTGCTGTAAATTGTATTAGTGCTGTAATACAATAAATTTGTCTTCAACTAGTTAGTTAGGTGATGCCACAGTTATCGAAAGTGAAAATTTGCTACTCTTGTAGCATGCAATACTACGCAATTCATACCAGTATAATGGTTGTTATGAACTTTGATGTTACAGGTCAGTTGCAAAGACCATGGCATGCAGATGATTAAGCTGCTGTCCAAAAAAGAAAGGTAAATATATATACTATGTATAGTCATAATCCATCACATCCAAATAGTGTATTCCTCTCCTGTACATAATATTGTAGCATTGCATAATTAGATCAGTCATTAGAATAGATTAATATCTGTAGTACCACCTTATGAGAATGTCTCCTTTCACAAAACCCTGTCCTATTTATGAGCACTGTCACATAATTTCTGTCCACACCAAAGTTAATGAAACATGTGCAGCTACATGTATAACATTGTGTAAGGTAAACTGCCATATTAGCACGGGTTGGCTTTATTAGCACGGGGGGACTTCCGGTCGTTTTCAATGGAGGTCACGAAGCCTCTCTTTGGCTTGAAGTAGCTCTTCCGCGTAACCACTTATAGCCAAGTTCTAAGCTTAAAAAGTACGTCTCATGGGTGATGAATAGAAAAAGGGGGGAAAGGGGGGCTCTTGCGAGCTCCTGCAATGCGTGGCAATTTTTTTATCACTACCCCTCGAACGAACAGAAAATCACCTAGAGGCAGACAGAGAACGCTAATGTATTGTTTAGAACTTCACTTTGGATACTTCCAGATACGTTGGCGGCGTTGCTGGTTGTCTGTTCGATTGAAACCATTTGAAAAGCTACGACACACCCCCCCGTGCTAATTTGGCACTCATCGCGTACCCCCCCCCTCAGAGGTGCGAGTGGATATACAAAACAGAAGGTGCTGCAAAACTTTTAAAACGATGGTATGGTGCGCATCCATCAGTAGTGACACTTGGTAGCGTTAAAACGTACTCCAGACGATGCGTTTGACTTGTACAGTCCCGTTAAAAAACCCGTGCTAATATGGCAGCTTACCTTACTGGTAGCTAGAAAAACAGTCTCAATCCATGTCCAAATTATCATTCATCAGTTTCTTCCCCAGATCCTTGATCGATACCCAACATGGTATTTAACCTCCACATAAATGACATGTAAGAATCCACTAAAATTTTATTTCCCAAAAGCCAAGAACATGAAGTCTATACATCATTTTGGAATGTATATGCATGTGCCAATCTTAGAGAGTATTCATTGGTGGATCCAAAGTTCGAGTTGGGGGGAGCACACTTGGGAAATGTATGAATGGTTCTGTAAGCTTCCCAGTTCTTTATTGGGTGGGGCCTGGAGCAGAGTTCCAAAAATGTAGCAAGTTTTGCATTGTTAAGCTTCACAACCAGCTGGTGTTCTTTCATAGCGGCTGTGATGTGGCAAAATTGAGATCTTGATCACTATAATCTATAGACCTACTGTATCATATTTTCACATCCACATCTAACCCGGGCTAAAATTTAACTGTCCAAGGTTATCCGTCCACATAAGGATTGAAGCCACAAATCTCGATGTCTTCATGTCACGCCTGTCTAGTATGTAACGTGTATCATTTCTAGCAGGGAATATACAAGTGCTCATTCCATTATTTACCTTAGTGTACTTTTTGTTCCTGTAAATCAATCAATCAGTGAAGCACGCACATCTTTCTATAATCTGGTTTCAAATGGCCATAATTGCCCTCAATCATCAGCCCTACATATACTTTGTTGAGCTTTGTTTTTTATCTGGACTGTGGCAAGAGTCATATTGGCAAGATTTTTTGGCGGACTAACTGGGTTTGATTTATGATTAAAATCTATATTATACTGTCAGTTCTGCAAGGGAAAAGTTTTGTGACCAATGGAATAGTGAGCTTCAGTTTGTGAGTGCATGTGAATGCTTGCTATTATTTGCCAACTGAATTTGTGTTGCCTTTATTTCAATAAAATTCTATTCAATTGAAGATTATTGTTTTGCAATAATGCCAACATGCTACTGTACTATTTTCAGAGCCGAAGAGGTTTTGTCAACTTCTTTACGAACAGCTGCTGGACTTTGTAGCGAGGTAAACATTTTGTTACTTGTTTTGCTTCACTCCCTGTAGTTGTTTTCTTGCATTAGAACTTTGATAATGAAATACAGTGTTACTCACTTAAAAGGTTCTAAACTTGAGTTTTTTTTTAATGGGACCTTGGTGTTCCCTGTAAGTAATGTAGCATGAATTTGAATTTATGGGAACCCCTTGTTAGGTGAGTTTAGGTATTTAAGTCACAACCATTTGAATGATTAGTCATCAGTCGGGTAGCAAAATGAGTTGACTTCAGGGCTTAGATTAAACGAGACTATTGGAAAATTGAAACCATTTTTTTCTTGAACTGTGGCTCTGTTTATGTTTCAGGTTTTTTGCTTCAATTTAGCCACAGATTTACTGTGATTTTGGAAAAATTAAAACAATGGGAGAAAAATGGCTTCAACTTTCCAACCTTATCGTTGCTAATTCCCAGCGGCCAAACAATTATGACAAATTATATCTGTAATGTAAGGACTTCTCACTCAAGAATTTTCACCCTTTAAGCCAAACTGACTTGTCTGAAATTTCACTAACTGTGAGAACTTGCCAAACATTTACTTGACACACACATTAGTAGATGTATCAACTGAGAGCTCTTCACAACATTCTCTTATAACAAGTTGCTTCGTATTCCTAAGTGTTTATATTGGGTATTCCTAAGTGTTTCATCGAAAGAAATGATGGCTGAGTGTGAGCCAAGTTGGGAATGCCATCACTTTGAGACAAGTTACATTGGTGCTGTAAATGGTCAGTTAGATTTTAAATTGTATTCAGAGGTGCACTGTTAACATAGGTATGTGAATTTGTGACCTAATGGATCTAATTGTGTTCGACAATGTATGAAGGCAAAACATTATTGGGTAGAAACATTTTTATCACTGACCTGTTTGGCTATAACATTTCAGAACTGGAATAGGTTTGTTCCTGAAGTCAAATGTTTCCATAAGATCTTCAATGAAAGACATGGAACTATTTGTCATCTTTTGAAAATGGATTCATACTACTGGATGAATGGTATATCCTCATTTAAATAATTTCAATAACAGATCTATCTTTTTTACTTGCAGTGGAATCCGACCTACGAAGAAGGGATTAAGTGTAATAGATACCATAACTGTTGAATTGTTAACTGTTTCTAGCAGAAATGTGTAATATTTGTGTATGTTTCTCCTCCCGTATGGAATGGCTTTAATGAAAATCGATATGACACAACATGTTAAGAACTTTATTATTATGGTGTGTAAATGTTAGAGTGGCTTGGTGAAGAACTATCCATTATATCCGCATAGTCTTCATGGTGGGTATATGCAGCCCAAAACCTTCCTTAAATTTTAAGTCCAAGAAAAAAATGCTTAGTTAAATCAAATCTAAGCATCATAGTACTGTGTTTAAAAAATTAAAAGTGGTTCTAATGATATTACATGTACATTTCTAAATAAATCTACATGTTTTTAACATACCAACTATCCTTATGCATCTATGTGTGCTTTATAGTCATTAAAAGTGGTTACGGCATCTTTTGAACTGTTCTCCAACTTGAGCATTTAATTAGTAAGAGAGAATGCCATGTGGAGCCATCCTCCATAGGTATAGAGTCGATCCAAACATGTGTGACAAATTAGTGTGATTTAAAAGTAATGATATAATTGAAAAACTAGTTTCATATAATCCATGAATATGCGAGAATGTATTGAATACTACATGTATTGTGAATATCTCAATGTAGAAATAACACTTATGCTTTTACATGGTTTATCATAAACCATGAACATGGTAGATTAAAACTAAACCCTTTAAACATACTATTCATATAAATATAGATTTACTTACTAGTAATGGTTTAATTATGAAAAGTCATTATTATTATTTTAATGATACTACATGTATTGTAAATATCTCAATATGTAGAAAAAACACCTGCAGACATCCTAGATCCAAACTGGTCCCTCTTCCCACCCAGCTGCATTTGACATAAAGGTGATCAATCCGCTAAATTTGCAAGAAGCGTGCAGCTGAGATGGTGAGGCATGTGCCTTAGAGGATGGTCATGCATTCCTTTTGTTGTGGAAGTGTTTGGGGGTTGGGGCAATGAAGCGATTGATGTGCTGACTAAATTGTCAGAAAAGATGGCCACCCAGCTATGTCGACCGAAGTTACATCAACCATCTAGAGTCGTCTTAGCCTCAAACTTATGAGGCAGAATGCCAGGGCAATTTTGGCCAGATGTGTCTCACCAACTACATCTTGCATGTGACCTTTAGTTGTAGTGTTTTAATAAACAGTGCTGAGTAGGTCATTGTTAGTGTAGTAACATGTATTGTAGTACCATTAAAATCATAATAAAGACTTTTAATAATAAAACCATTACTAGTTAGTAAATCTAGATCTATATGGATAATATGTTTAAAGGTTTTAGATTTGATCTGGAATGATCATGGTTTATGATAAACCATGTTGTAAACCATCAGTGTTGTTTCTACATTGAGATATTCACAATACATGTAGTATCATTAAAATCATAATAACGACTTTTAATAATTAAGCCATTACTAGTTAGTAAATCTAGATCTATATGGATAGTATGATTAAAGGTTTTAAATTTAATCTGGAATGATCATGGTTTATGTTAAACCATTGGTCTAGATTGATCCTTAGGAACTTCCTTTTTCGATTTGTGAGGAAAGGCATGCCTTGTTGCATGAAGTCGGCAATGCAGTCTCTGAGCAGGTTGTGTCTAGTTATCATATCACCTCCAGAACGGCAAGTAAGCAAGTGATGTCCCCAAGCATCCATGTTGTGATGACAAAGCAGGCATGGAATGCCATCAGGTGTGAAAGGAAGGCCAAGCCACCATTTTAGAATGACATGTGCTTCATCAGGTATCAACGCAAGACCTAACTTTGGTGAAGGCTGCACCTTAAGCCACGCATGGGTTTGGAGTGCTGAAATAGCATGCAATCTAGCCTTTGTCACAGTGCTGGCATCTGAAAAGAGCGAATTGAAGTCAGCTTCTTCAATGCGAGAGGACAGTGAGTGCTGGCGAGGTGGAACATCATATACACTTTCAACTGAGATGGCATCTGGCTGACTGACCATGGCATTGTAAGCATTCACTGCAGCAAGGTGATTCTTTGAAGTTGCAGAGCAAACGTCTTAAGGCACTGACATGGTTAGAGATGAAATGTATGCAGCAAGAGCGTGGCTATGAAGTGAACGCAGATCAAGGTCACCATGGCTCAGGTTGAGTGTGGCCTGCTTAGCTGCTGGAATTGTTAGTTCAATTGCTGCAGATAATTCAAAGCAATGAAGAACATTATTGTCAAATTGACTAAACACTGCCTCTGACATTGGTGAAGGAGGTGTTGACCGTGCTAGGTGGGCCAACTTACAGAAACTAGCACATGACCTCAGAATGGTGACAGCAACTTGAGGGTTGCTCAGTTAAGGTAGGAGCGACAATAGAAGAAAAGCATCCTTTCTTTTGCACTCAATGTATTGAGCACAATACTCAGCACTCCCAATTGGGGCATTTATCAATTCAAAATGGGGACACGCTGAGCATGGAATGTCGGAAGGGAACATGGAGAGATCTTGGGATTGACATTTAGATAAATTGTTGATGTGAAGACCAGACGTGTCACTTTTGGCTTGCAAGATACCTAGAGCTCTAGATAGTGCATCTCTTGGTCCTACCAGAGCCCCATCATCCAGATACCAGCAGTTAAGCAGCATTTCTTTGCACATCATTCTCAAAATCTCTGCAGATTTGGAGAATGATGCAGTGCAGCAAAAAGACGAGGGCCCAAAGGGTCCACTTGTTGGACACCTGATGCTGATATTAACTGACCCATTGGATGCCACAACTTTTGTTGCTGTGAAAAGCACCAAGTCACCCATGGAAGAAGCTCATGGAAGTGGATGGCACACTGGTGGAGGACAGCCTCCCGAGACACCAAGTTAAATGCATTGCGCATATCCACTTTTAAGATGGCAAAATCTCCATTATTCCAGTTATCCTCAATAACTTGCCTGAGCTTATGTACAATTTTTTTGGTGCCAGCTGGACAAGCTACTCCATACTGAAAAGGGTTGAAGAATTGGGTGGCCTTATCCTTCATCAAAATGCAGGCACATTCACCGACAAGGCGTCTCAAGATTTCGCCCACAGCAATTGGTCAAACATCCCATCCAGTGCCTTTTGGTTTCAATAGAGATGTCAGATTTCCGCCAGCAAGATATGGTGAGAGGGTGGTAGGGGCATTGCCAGCGAGCAGAATATTAACTACCTGATGCAGTAAACTCTCCATTGAGATTGGTGGTCTGCATCAAGCAAGTGCTGGACTGATGGACCACATGCTGTACCTTTAGGAAAGTTCGTAGAGTTGCAGCAATATTGAAAGTTGGTGGGAGTTGAATAGCTGAAACAGTGGTAGGCACACTGGGAATGGAGGGAGGGATGGCATATGGATGTTTGGACTTCAATAATTCAAACACAGTATTGTTGTTTGGCACATTGCCATGGGATGTTACGATGCGACAAGGATTTGAGAAAATCCCTTCCTGTGCGCATACAATTGCTGATGCAAGCTTCTTCATCTCAGGATCTGAATGCAGGTTATCTTTCACATTAACTCTGCTAACCGCTTTGGCTTATAAAAGCAACTCCTTGCCCATCCTCCAATCTTGGCATAAAGACTCATATTGTGAATATATCTATATAGTTACAACACTTATGGGTTTAACATGGTTTATCATAAACCATGATGTATCCAGAATAAATCTAAAACCTTTAAACATACTATCCATATATATCTAGATTTACTAACTAGTAATGGTTTAATTATTAAAAGTCGTTATTGTGATTTCAATGTAGAAACAACACCTATGGTTTAACATGGTTTATCATAAGCCATGAAAATGGTAGATTAAATCTAAAACCTCTAAACATACTATCCACATAGATCTAGAGTTACTAAGCAAGTTTCTTGAATGTGTTAGAGGCAAGTTGGCCTCAGGCCTCGAAAAAACAAGGGGTATGCAACTTCAGCCTCGTTCTTCACAAATCCCTAAATTTGCTTGGATCTTTCACTGTTCTGTGGCAAAAGCTGCAGAGCCTGCTGTGTGTCCCGCTTTGGAAACTATGTCAACACAGATAGGTTGAACGCAGCAGGTATGCCATTGAAGCCCCAGTTGTTAACTAGAATGTCTGCCGGTCTAGATTGTTTCTGGTCATGACCAAGACCACTGCCAGCTTCCAGCTTAGAGTTGTATAAGGCTTTCTTGAAGTGTGTTCCATTGGCTGTAGAAACCTATGGGAATTGGGGGGTGGAGGCCCAAGTAACATTTTCCCGCCTAGCCTCTCTACTTGCTGCAAGCCAGTGTGTCAAAATCAAAGGCAACAGCTGACATTTATGGTCGCTTAAACCTGACCCTGACCAGGTCTGTGGCCAGGGCTATAAGGCCAAAATAGATGTTACATATACAGTGCTCATATTGAACTCTTTAGTGTAAGTTTTCTGTATGTCATATAAATTATGTATACAATAATAATAATAATCTACAGTGCTCCCTCGATTATACGGAAAAGTATTACCTCGATTATACGGAAAATAAGGCACATTCATTGGGTGTTAGGAAAACTATCCGTGTACATAGCGGTAAGTTGTCTAAACCGGCTTAGACAGCCTACCGCTAAGTACACGGATAGTTTTCCTAACACCCAATGAATGTGCCTTATTTTCCGTATAATCGAGGTAATACTTTTCCGTATAATCGAGGGAGCACTGTATCCATCTTAAAAAAAAAAAATTACAATATTGTATTTTGAACAAAACAAAAAATATATCTTTATATTAAAGAACGTTCCATATGACAAGGTCTTCATAGCAATATTGGTCTTTGTAGCAATATGAAGAACGTTATTCTGAAAGAAGAGAAATAAACATGTTTCAACCAAAACATAACCCATATGCATGCTTACCCTGCACAAGTTGTTCTGGCCTGCAGCTTATACGCTTGTAATCTGGTTCAATGCAGAAAGCATAAAAAAAGATAATGCAATATACAAATACCAACCCTGTAGTTCACATAGACACATCCTGTCCATTCGGAGTTGCAATACGTTACCTATATATAGCAAGTGAGAAAGAATATGGTAAACAAAAGGGGTTAGGACCAGTTGTGTCTATTTTAACTCTTTGACCGTCAAATACGTAAAACTTAATTATTACGTTTACCGCCAGGGCTGTTTTATATAAATGGACGAAAATGGCGCTCCTCAAGTGGTTGACGTTTTACTTGAAAGCCTCAAGTGTTACAAGTTTACCTTAGTCTTGTTAGGTAAGTAAGGTAAGTGAACTTCCATATTTTCGTTCCAAAGCCTATTTAGGAAATCCTTCTACCTATGAATATACAGAGCGATATCAACGCACTCGTGCCACTGTTGGGATCCTACTCTTTATTACAGATCTGTGAGCGCTATGTATGCCAATCACTACTGGAAGAGTTGTAGGTGTTGTCTTAGCTTCGTGCATTTACTATTTGTGCTTGTTCCTAACAATATACAGAGCGATGTTGACGCACTCGTGTCGTTGGCGAGATCCTGCTTATTATTACAGATCTGTGAGCGCTAAGTATGCCAATCACTACTGGAAGAGTTGTAGGTGTTGTCTTAGCTTCGCACTACTACTATTTGCGCTTTTAGCAAACAGCTGCAAAACCACGAGGTGAGAGATGTTATCATGGAATTGTATCTCCAATTGCGATTAGCTAAATATTACATGTACTTACATGTACATGTAGTGGGTGTTTACTGAGTGTATGTGGTTATATGTACCTGCTGTGTGAGTGCATGTGTACATAGTGCCTGTGTACAATGTTTAGTGTGAGTGCATGTGTACATAGTGCCTGTGTTCAGTGTGAGTGTGTGTACATAGTGCCTGTGTTTGGTGTGTGTGTGTACATAGTGCCTGTGTTTAGTGTGTGTGTGTACATAGTGCCTGTTTAGTGTGAGTGTGTACATAGTGCCTGTGTTTAGTGTGTGTGTACATTGCCTGTTTAGTGTGAGTGTGTGTACATAGTGCCTGTGTTTAGTGTGAGTGTGTGTACATAGTGCCTGTTTAGTGTGAGTGTACATAGTGCCTGTGTTTAGTGTGTGTGTGTGCACATAGTGCCTGTGTTTAGTGTGTGTACATAGTGCCTGTGTTTAGTGTGTGTACATAGTGCCTGTGTTTAGTGTGAGTGTGTACATAGTGCCTGTGTTTAGTGTGTGTGTGTACATTGCCTGTGTTTAGTGTGAGTGTGTGTACATAGTGCCTGTGTTTAGTGTGTGTGTGTACATAGTGCCTGTGTTTAGTGAGTGTGTGTACATAGTGCCTGTGTTTAGTGTGTGTGTGCACATAGTGCCTGTTTAGTGTGAGTGTACATAGTGCCTGTGTTTAGTGTGTGTGTGTACATAGTGCCTGTGTTTAGTGTGAGTGTACATAGTGCCTGTGTTTAGTGTGAGTGTACATAGTGCCTGTGTTTAGTGTGAGTGTTGGTAGTCCACATTTATGAGGTCCACTCTGTTGTTGTTCATTTGGTGGGATCTGTGCTGCTCCAGCATCCACTAGCAGCTGTTGTGCCAATTCTGTCCTAAACCTCTGGTGTGTGAGTGGCTTTTGTTTCATTTGCTTTGTATGTAATGCATACAAAATGTATGCATTGACAATCGCCACTTCAATCAGATGGAAAAAGCCTCGTTTCCACCATTTCTTGCTCCTATGACTGAATCCATAGTAGACTGTCAGTTGGTCATGGCGGTCCACTCCATTCATAAAATGGTTGTACTGATCAATGGCAAGTGGTTTTGCAATAATTTCCACCCCCCCCCTGTTGCTTCGCCACTTTGCCTTGTGATGGGCACCATACTGTTGTCGTGTATGGTGCTCAGCATTGCCACTGCCCGTTTGTCCATCCATACCATAGCTAGGCTTTTCCCAGCTGTTCCACTAACCATAATGTGCTTCTTCATCTTGCCTTTAGATTTGATGACTTGTGGTAAGCCCTTGCGATTAAGGCGCAATGTGCCACATGCACCAAACCCTTTGGAATGCAGGTCATCAAAGAGGGCTGGGCTGCTGTACCAGTTGTCTACATACACATGGTGCCCTCTATCTTCAAGTCCTTCAAGTAGTTTGAGGACAACAGCATGCCCAAGTCCCTTGCCATCCAATTCAAGTGAGTCATCTTTACCTGTAAATAATTATATATGCATTAGAGGTACTGTACATGTAGATGTATTCATCTTACCAGTGTACAGCATCCAATTCCATACATAGCCTGTTGCAGAATCTGCTAACACAAAGGCCTTGAGTCCCCACTTGATAGGCTTCTTAGGATTGTACTGGATGAACCCAAGCCTCCCCTTGAACTTCATCATGGATTCGTCAATTGCTAGTTCCCTAGCAGGTATGTATGCTCTTTGGCAGTTTGCTATTATAGCATCCACTAATGGACGCAATTTATACAGCCGATCATGGCCAACACAACCTTTCTTGATGTAGTGGCTGTTGTCATTCAGGTGAAGAAATTTCATCAACAGACCAAACCTGTTGCGTGTCATTGATGATGAAATGGCCCTGTTTTCAAAAGGCCACGAGGTGCACCAGTAATCATCCATACTTGGGTAACTGAGTAGACCCATAGTTATAATAACTGACAATAACTTCTGTACCTCACAGCTGTCAGTGGGTCTCCAGGCTCGTACGCGTGAAAATGGTCTGACTTCGTAGCTCGCTATGAACTGATCTGCATACAGATTGGTTTGGCTAACTATCAAGCCCAAGATATCATCATCAACTATGAGCTTGAAGAAATCAAAGATTGATTTCCCATGCATGTCATGTGTTAACCCTGGAGTTGATTTGTACATTGGTAGGCTAGTGTGCGCATTCCTCCTAGCGTCTGGCTGCTGTACCACCACTTCGGGGTCATCCACCACCTCGGGGTCATCCACCACCTCGGGGTCATCCACCACCTGGGGTCATCCACCACCTCGGGGTCATCCACCACCTCGGGGTCATCCACCACCTCGGGGTCTTCCACCACCTCGGGGTCATCCACCACTTCGGGGTCATCCACCACCTCAGGGTCATCCACCACCTCGGGGTCATCCACCACCTCGGGGTCATCCACCACCTCGAGGTCATCCACCACCTCGGGGTCATCCACCACCTCGGGGTCATCCACCACCTCGGGGTCATCCACCACCTCGGGGTCATCCACCAACTCGGGGTCATCCACCACCTCGGGGTCATCCACCAATTCAGGGTCATCCACCACCTCCGGGTCATCCACCACCACCGGGTCATCCACCACCACCGGGTCATCCACCAATTCGGCTTCAGCGTCGAAAAGAGTAGCTGTTGTCTCATCCTCAACCGGCATGTAATCAACGTAACCCTCGAATTCATCCTCGCTGAGTTCTTCACCGTCGTCATCATCAATATCGAGCATGTGGAGAACTTGAGCTATGCTGAGCCTGCTTTGACCACACTCAGCCATTTCAACGCTAAAGCACTACTAATACGTGCGCATTTCCGGCTGTTCAAACCGCTAAACAGTGTGTGTGCATTTACGGCTGTTCAAACCGCTAATATAGTGCAGGTGTGTTTTCACCTGCTCGAACCGCCAAAAACAGGCAGTCCTGCATGTGAACTAATGTTGATAAACTTTTGGTGGTCGTAAAGCAAACTGCTACGAAAAGGATCGTTGTTGCGTACGTGTGCATATATATATGCACACGGCGGTCAAAGAGTTAATGCACTTTCATAACAGCCAGCGGAAGAGCACAGCAGTGTAAACACACAACCGGAGTCACGCGCACATATAGATGCGCTCAAACAGAAACATTAATACACAGCAGGAGCAGTTGTCAGTGAGTGCAAAAGAAATACAACGCAGAGGGGCCGCTTGGGAAAGATGGAGGGGAGAGAGACATGCATGTGCACGATCGGCTCTAAACAGCACGCACCATAGACACACACATAAAACAACGTAAGGCGAAGGTTTACATTAAATATCTTTTAATATCGGATGCAAAAGTGTGCAAATCGCGCCCGTTACTTTAACTTCAAATTCATCCGTTTTTATTAACTACTTTTTAACACATACCATAGTATTTTAACACATAGACATAGCTACAGGTATGTTTATAAATACGTATTTATCCTCAGGAGAGCTTGATTCATCCAGCTATCATGATTAGAGGGCGCCCATAAGTGCGTTATACGGATACGACTTTCACCAACTTTCGTGATTAGCGGGCGCTCATATATTCTAGCGAAGCCGCTGGGCCATTTTAGGGTTAGGTAGGCCTATGTTGTAATTTGTAAACATACCCATAACGGTAAACAATAAGGCCCAGCAATCCAACTTATGCCACTAATCACGATAGTTGGGCGAAAATGTGTATTTTAAAAGATACCTGTACCTATGTCTATGTGAAAATAACACTGTTTAAAAGTCGTTAATAAAATAGGCCTATTAATTTGAAGTAAGGGGTAGTCAAAGTAAAGGGTACACAATGTTAATCTAAATCTTCGTGCGTGCATAGACCCACCTATAATGATCGATGTATGCTGCTGAATCGCTTCTAGTCCATTTTCTGTTCAGTTCTCAGACACCATAAGTCACGATGCGATATATATTCGCGCATGCGCACGTATTACAGCTGCGCTTCAATTAAAAAAATCCATGCACAATTTTATTTTTTTCAAATATATACCATTCATGTGATGATCTGAGATATTAAAATAATAAGATACACAACACTTGCTATATACACAATGTATAAAACACACTTTCAAAAAAAATTACGGAATAGGAGAAACGTACAATACTCTTTCCTGGCTTCCACTACTGGAAAACTGTCCATATACAACTACAATTCTATTGTGTATCAAATGAATCGGAAGAAAGGTTGCTGGGCCTTCTGGTATGGCAGTAGTTTTCCATATCTCCAAAGGCTTTCCACAATGCAGATGAGACGGATGAGTACCAAACCATGATACAGCTGCAAATATGTGATCACGAATCTTCCCTTCTATAGTGGTTTTGTGAAGAAGGTAAACTTTTCCAGGCCTTCTTACTGAGTCTGTATCTATAAGCCCATTATCATCGGCCCATGACGACATTACGTATGCAGACTTATGTGTCTTTGGCAAACGTAAAGAACCATAAGAGTACTTGCTAATGTAAATAGTCTTAAATAGCTTTGCTGTATTTGAAGCATTACTTCCATACAGTTTATCATATACATTCTGCATATATTGCACATCTTCATTGCTTAGATTTACCCTTCTTCTTGAAGAAGGCAAGTCAATATGTAATAAATCATAACAATTTTTAAGGGGATAAAATGTTTCACTTTCCAAATACGAATTTTTAGATGCAATTTGGATAAAAGATATAAATTGGTCTTGGAACATTGAAGGTAATTGGAAGTGTGAACATTTCACTTAAAATATAAATCTTCTCATAAGTTGTGAGGCAATTTGCTTCTTATTGGTTGGAAAGTTTCCCAGTATTCCATTGTATCGTTCAAAAGAAAAAAAGCCAGAAACTACACATGCTGCCGTAGTCTTTAATACATTCTGATAAGTGTGCATGCAGATGCATGTTAGGTGTTATAGAAGGTTTTCCATATAATCTTTCTACATCTTTGCAGAAATTTAGTAGCAACAAATCAGCTTTCTGCAAATCAAGAATTGGCAAGTCCTTTTGGCATAGAAGATGACATGCCAACACAAACGCTTGCCAGCAGTGGCAATGATCATCAGAAAGTATGCCTTGCAGAGAATGCAAAGAAAAAAGTGTAACCCAATTTTTCCATTGCTCTGCTGTAAATCCTCCAAAAGAAGATGCAATCTTTCGTGGCAGCCTTCCTAAACCTCCAGGAGACATAGACGTGTCTACTCGTGTTTGAATCGTTTTTAAATGCTGAATGGTTAGGATTTCATTTTCCATCCAAATATTTTTCATCACGTACTTAGCTGTTCCTAAAAACAAATTATGCATAGGATCAATGATAGTAAATCTAATGGGATCAAAATACTCCAGCTCCATCAGCACTGAATATTTTATACCTGTTTCTTTTTCAATATTCTTAGTTGCACTACTTGTATTGCATGCTTTAAATTTAGCAATTGTTTCTCGATGTTTGATTTCAGTTCTAATAGGCCAAGAAGCCCTGTCAAACCCACTATAATCTTTTTTACCAAATCCGCCAGCAAAATATTTAAGACAACGACTGCAACCAAGATTTGCACTATGACCTTTAAATCCACAACATTTTCTAGCTGCAGGAATGTCACATGCAACACACATTAAAGCAGCCTTAAACAGTAGCTTATAATTAGGAGACTCTGCTGTATTGAATCTAACTCCATCAGTCCAAAATTCTTTTAATTCATTTACAAGTGGTAGAAAAAAGCTGTTGAGTGTTGATGGCTCTTTTTCAAAGGCTGGTACAATTATTACATTTTCTTGCTTAAATCGTACAGAGCGTGGTAAGTTCATTAATACTAGGTATAACACTCCATATGAATCAGTTGTGTGCTTAAATGGCTGGAAAAAATCAAAGTTTAACATTATGCATCTCTTCTTTGACAGGAAGTTATTGTATTTCTGACTGCTAAAATCTTTCCAAACCTGGCCATCATAAATACCAGATAAAGTATTGATATCTTGTTGGCGTGATCTCCAGTGTTCTAACTTGTCTGCAAATTCTACACGGTTTAAAAGCCTTTGTAAAGAGGCTTTGAGTGGCTGATATGGAAATAAATACTTTGGTTCATACTTTAACTTTCCATTTGATAATTTAATCTTATTAAAGAGTTCTGCTTTACATGGAAGTCTTCGATTTCTTGAGGGGTGGTTAGGAAATGTTTTATTTTCACATCTGATGGGACAGGTTCCACTATGTGAAAAACACTCTGCAATAGTATAGATGCTAAAACAAGCTGGGCAAGTGACATAAAGCTCAAACTGGTCTTGAACTACCCCTGTGAATTTTCAAAGTAAATGCAGTGATTTTGGCATTCCTGAGGCAATACCAGCCATCATATTGGATGGGGCAAATGATGAAAGCATAGCAAAAAACATTCCCAAAAAACCTAACAGATGTATGAGAGCCGAATCAGAAACAATGAATATAGCTTGCCAAAAGCACAGAAACAAAACCAACCATTTCCCGCAGATGCACTTGCTGAAGATGATAATGGGGTGTGAGGATCTTCACTGGCATGGTCATCAGCACTTTCATCAGATGATAGCTCAGATTCATAGCTTGATTCACCTAAAACATGAAGGGTTACAATTTTGCCATTGTTTATAATGCATGTAAGTATACCTTCACTTCCTTGTATGCTATTGCTGCTACAGCTTTCACTACATGTATCTTCTTCGAAAAACTTTAAGTCTTCTTCATTCATGTCAGCTTCACAGAAGCTTAAACCTTGGATTGTACGCATGCTTCAGTTTCAATCAGTACATACATGTAGCAAGATGCTACCTTTTGCAGAATCTGGTATGTCACTCATGGTATCAAGTTCCATTCCAACTTGGGTAGGGCTTATGAAACCCACAGATTGTGTAGTATCATCACTTTCAACAGGTATGACACTTGTAGAGCTAGAGCACTGTAAAATAATATAATCATTGTATTGTAGTACCCAATTGCAAGTAGCGTATTGCTGTAGCACGCAAGCACATATCAAATTCATAATATAAAAAATATTTTTATAATATACCGGTATGTAAGAAGTTAATTAGAAATAAAATTAGTGTTATGGAGAATTTGTGCATGGACACCAAATACATGTTTACGAAAATTCATATCGTATAACATGTTACTTTAGGCTGCAGGTAGATTTGCTATCTGTTATATGTACAACGTAATGAATATATATATACATGTATAGATTCCGTAATTCCTTGCTTCCTAATTTTTTTGTGTGTACAAATGAGTTCATTCTTGCATTTTGTAGCTTTTAGTTTACATGACTACCCCCCCCCTCCCAAAATTCTAATGTTGACCGCATGACACATCTTTAATTTGGTACGGCACGGTATGGGCTGTGTGAGTTTATAAAAAAAGCAATCCCGTAACATATATAGCTACAATTATTGCCTGAAATCAATCACCCGCCATTTTAATACTATGGAAACAAGCTAGTACTACTCGTGCCACAGCCAGAGATAATATATTATCTTTGCTCATGCACGCTTGCTTTCACATCTACCACAATCGAGCCGCGGTAGAATTAATTTTGTATACTACTGAGTGTTAAAATGAATATAAATCCAGGTGTCGGTTTGATATTAGCGTAAATGTTCTTTTAGAACAACCTTGGCAGTGATCAGCGTAATGTACCTTTAATGTGCATGCGACCATGACGTTTCGTAAGTTAACTTATATACTTCTTCTTAAAGCTGGCACCGCCCCTCCCCGCACTTCTGCAACCTTCGGCCGGCTATTTCGTCGATAATTTTGCACAAAGTGGCCCCCCCCCCCCCCACACACACACACATACGCATACACAAATCTTTAATATGTTCCTATGCCACTGTTATCCTAGCGTATCTGAATTGGAGAAATATAATGTTTCAGTGTGAGAAGAAGTAAGCGTTTTCTCTTTTGTTTGAACTTTCTAGGCCGGCGTCTGCATTTTTACAACAGTTTTGAAAAGGCCGGTATTTTATACCATATACATTGGCAAAAGTTTCAATTCCTATATAGAATCCGTATCATAGATCCAACTGATCGATCGAATTACTTAATTATACATTGCACAATGGAGGATCTCTCCCTCCCTCTTTCTCCACACGCACACACACATACACGTACCCCCCCCCCCCACACACACACACATCAGTTGTGCTATCTACGTGCGCGTGCGTTATTTACTGTAAATCACTCAACACAATCCCTAATATACCTACCGACATGCCGGGAAGGCGATCTGAATCATCATAATCGAGGTCGACAGACGCTACTAATGACATATGTGACCGATATGTACGGGGTGAAACCAATTTGTGACAGTGAGGGCAGTAGCGATATTGGGAAGGGTCAAAAGGCCCTATCTTGCTGCGCTTTGCTGGTCTTTGTAATTCCATATTTTGTGACGCTTGCATGCCTATATGAGCTATATACATGTATTATATATAGCCAGAAATATTTTCCTGCGTGTACCAGCACAGCCTAGCTGGTAACACTATTTAGTTAACATATATATATTATTATAATTATGATTATAATATATAGAAATAATTATTTAACAACTCCCCACTGATGCTGCTGCCCATCATCAGAAAACATGGGACTCACTCAGAGTATCTTCTATCGCAGATACACTATTTACAGACTCATCTGATCCAATGCACCGGGCTCATTTCATAACAGCATCCTGTAAGGAGTCTGGTGCATGGTTAAATGCCCTGCTGGTTACATCACTGGGACTACGTATGGATGATGCTACTATGATAATATCTATGGGTCTCCGTCTGGGACTACCTCTATGTAAAAGCCATACCTGCCAACACTGTGGGGCAGAAGTGTCTCAGTTTGCCACACATGGCTTAAGTTGCAGAAAGAGTGCAGGACGCCACCACCGCCATTCAGCTGTCAATGACATCATATACAGAGGTTTGGTTTCAGCACGTTCCATCACGTCTGGAGCCTTCAGGTCTGTATCGTTCAGATGGGAAGCGACCTGATGGTGTCTCAATTGTCCCTTGGAAGTGTGGCCAACTTCTGGTGTGGGATGCAACGTGTCCAGATATATACTTTTTGCACCTTCTTACTCCACAATTGCTGCAAAGCAAGTTGGAGCAGTTACTCAACAGGCAGAAGAAAAGAAGATGCAGAAGTATAAACACCTTGACTCATGCTACTTTTGACTCCAGTGGCGATAGAAACAAGTGGAGTTTTTGGACCAAAGACAATGGAGAACAGTACCTCTATCGGATCGGATGGTGAATTGTGGTACAAAAAAAAGAAAAGAAGATAAGTAACTGGCAAAAATAAAAATAAACACGCTCGGTAAATAAAAGGAAGCCTACAACACTATAACTGTTGAGGGTACGTCATTTTGGAGTATAGTTAGGCATTCATTTACCATTCATTTTGTACTTGCTGTGTTTCTTCATGGCGTTCTATAAGGACTTATGTTTGGTCAAACATAGTGTATTAATTTGTTACGTCAGCACGAGGGGGGGGGGGGGGGGGGGGGGGGCAAAAAACAAAGTGGAAGACACCATCCCCCAACTTTGAAGAACTCATTGAGAACATCACGAATATGCTATTATTTTTTCAGGGGGGTGTAGGAAAAAAAGTTATGAGGTATGAAAGTTAGAGGGGGGGAGGGGGGGTCTAGGCCAAAAAAAAATGTTTTGAAAAAAATTCATCACTTTTCTTTAAAAATTTTGTTTGCACTTTAGCTCGCACTACAGCAACATAATGGTGGAATCATATTGCTTGTAGTGTTCATGGGTGTCCAATTCGTGCAAAGATAGGGCTTAACTGCCTATCTAGTGCGATTGTAAGCTCTTTCGTCGTGGAAAGCATATTATCACGTGACTGAGACAAGATTCGTGGGCGTTGCCTTTATATAAGCGATGACATCAGTTCACTACCCATGCAGTACTGTAGTGCAACAATCGAAGCGTCGCAAAGCAATGTAAAGATAAAGACTAGTAAGCCACGGATAAGCCTGGTACTAAGTAACATGCATGAGCTCACCGACACGTCGCTTATTAGATCACACCTCACGCGAGCAAGCCCCAACTGCTATTGTTTAATCAAGTACCGGTACTTTACCGAGTCATGAACGATAATGCGTGCCGTTCATCAAATTCTTGTTGGAGTACCGCAAACCGTAATTGATGGGCAGGGATGTAATATTCGATAGGCCTACAGGCTACAGCCCGTACATTACGTCATGGCACGAGAGACTGAGTACCGCGATATTCTAAGGTACAAGTCAGGCCCGTAGCCAGGTTGCATGTTGGGGGGGTGCAAAGCAGGTTATAAGTGGACTCAACCAGTGGTGTAGCCAGGATAATACATGTATGTATGGTAGGGTCCACACTGCGAGATGTAGGGTTTGTATGAAATTGAGAAAGCCCCAGAAAAGGTGCACCCAGCCAACACTTGTTTGATGCAGAACAGTTTGGGTACCAAGGGCATATTTATATTACAGCCCAATGTCCATGATAGCAGACATGCATGGATGTACAATAAGAACTCCATTCTGTTCTTGAAGATGGGTATAATGAGTTAAGTAACAATGAGTTAAGTAGGAGGAGGAATATGGTACATGCATAAACTAATTATAGCAAGTAGTACAACTCTTCACATTTCAGCAACACTACATAAACTGTTACCAGTACATCCCACAGGTCATATGCTACGTGTGCACATTTGTGATGTGGGAGAAACTAACGCAAGTAGTTATCAGCAGTGGACAGTTTGTGGAGCCAATCATATACATGTACAGTACTTGAGTGACATGCCAACATTATTTGATACATGTAATGTTCATGCACAAGGTATACCATGTACATAATTATACACATCTGGCACCCAAAGAGATAAACTACAAAAACACTATGAATTATTCAGTTCCATGCATATGAAAAAAACTGCCAGATTGCCTGTGAGCACAGATGATGCTTAGATTCCACTAGTGCATGCATGTATTCCAGTATAATTTGTTCATGCACATTTGAAAACAAGTCAGAACCAAGCAGACGACAACTGTAACAGGCATCTTTTTTTGTATGAAGCACTCTTTAACTCTTTGGGTGCCAAGATGTGTATAATAATGATTTATGTGCATGGTACACCTTGTGCATGTACATTACGTACATGTATCAAATAATGTTGGCATGTCACTCAAGAGTCAAGACGGATGAAGTACTGTACATGTATATGATTTGCTCCATAAACTGATAACTATACTTGCGTTAGTTTCTCCCACATCAAAAATCTGCACACGTAGCGTATGACCTGTGGGATGTACTGGTAAGTGGTAACAGTTTATGTAGTTTTGCTGAAATTTGAAGAGTTGTACTACTTGCTATGATTAGTTTATGCATGTACCATATTCCTCCTCCTATGTAACTCATTGCACCCATCTTCAAGAACAGAATGGAGATATTGTTGTACATCGATTAACATGTATG
The DNA here is from genome assembly GCA_949361645.1 of Spongilla lacustris. Classification (NCBI taxonomy): domain Eukaryota; kingdom Metazoa; phylum Porifera; class Demospongiae; order Spongillida; family Spongillidae; genus Spongilla; species Spongilla lacustris. Next base: position 4,356,440 of record OX442427.1, on the reverse strand, counting down.
TCCTGCTATCATGGACATTGAACTGTGATATGTAGTATATATGCCCTTGGCACCCAAAAGGCTAAATAAATCGAATATAGGAGGGAATGCCAGACCGAATTTCTTGCTATTAAGATGGGGTACTAGATATACGGAGCTGTTTACGCCAAATATGATACATTCACAGTACCTTGTAGCCATCTTTTCGATCCTACATTTGGATCGTACCAGTGCTCTTACATGCATACATGTACGTGGACAATGTACATGTACATGCAGACAGCTGGCAGTTGTCATTCAAATATGTGTAGATTGCACTGCAATAAACAATCAAGTGAATAATATTCATAGCCTGCCAAGTGGACCTTGCATCCAGTGGGGGGGTGCAATTGCACCCGTTTGCACCCCCCTGGCTACGGGCCTGAACTTATAGCCACACCAAACACTGCGCTAGCTAGCTTTTAATCTATCGTCTCTGTCACAGTTGATATTCGTTATCTTCTGTGTAGATAAACGATATGCATGGCGACGTCCACTGAAGACAAGCTCGTAAGAGTTTCAATCGGCGGACGAGTTCGAGCGGTACCGATACGTCGATCGATATTCAAGATACATTCGACGAGGATGGGGAGATCGAGAACGGTAGAGACGGCGGTCATACCACTGACGATGGTGGTTGTAGGGAGTAAGCAGCCGCTAAATCACTAAAAGAGCCACCGGCCCCGCCCCCCCAACATATGGGCCCTCCTACATTGCAAGTCCAGACAGCAGGCCCGCATAACCAACCGATGCCATGCAAAGCCACCAACCCGCACTACCTATGGAACCACCCGCCCATATCAGACCCTACACAGGAGCCACCAACTAACCAGTGGGGTCCGCCTCCACAATACCAGTGAAGACACTGCTAACCCTCTCACTGCAAATGGAGTTGGCAGCCCTCACAATTTCAGGGCAGCCATGAACTACATGTACATGTACCAAGGGAAACCACACATGCCCCCTCCCAACACTACCAAGCCCTCACTGCAAACGGCTTTACATCCACATGTAAGCAGAACCCCATTGGTCCAGTCCCCCTCCCCACCCCACTAATGATTGTTCGCTGCAAGTTCAAGGGGCCAATGGAGCCATCCCCACACAGCAAAACCCTTACTACAGCCTCACAAACTAATACATCCACACTGCAAGTAGAGGAGCCACCTGCTCTCTTACAGATGGGGCTTTCAGACCCTGCACTGGCAGCAGGGGTGCCCACACATGCAGGGGTCAATAACTTAATGATGCCAGTGGAGATGCCAGCTGTCACACTACAAGCAATTAAGCAGTCCCCAAATTTCAGGGAAAGTCATGAACTACATGTACATGCACTGAACGTACACCCATGTCCATTAGCCCTCACTACAAGTGCCCCACAAACTGGGACCAGCCTCCACGGCCCTCCTGCCCACTACCTGTCCTTCACTGCATGTAGTCAACGGCCCAGGGACCAATAGGGTCAGCTCCCTCATTGCAAGCAGACAGTAATGCAAGTGAACTTAAAAGCCCACACTGCATTCCAGTTAGCACCAGTGGAGCCATACTCCAGATGGAGTTATCAGACTGCCAGCAGGGAAGCCACCAGCTACTAAACTTCCTGGGGTCATTGGGGGACACCACAATAATGCATGCTGGTGCATGGAGTCACACTGCAAGTGGAAATGGCACCCCCCACAATTTCAGGGAGCCATGAACTGGAGCCACACATGCCCCCACTATCTATGGAATCATTCACACTCACTTAGCAGCCCCCACATACGGTGCCCTTTCTCCCACTACCTATCCTTCACTGCAAGTTTCAGCAACCTTCTCAGCCTTCTCACTACAAGTGCACCATACCAGTGACCATTCACTGCAAGTTCAAGGGGCCAATTGGTCACACATCAGAACCAATATCCCCCATGATCACTGCAAGTGAACTCAATAGCCGCACAATGCAAGTGAATTTACATTTAATGCCTCCACGCTGCAAGTAGTGGACCCACCAGCTCTCTTACAGATGGGTTACCAGACCCTGCATTGCCAGCAGGGGTGCCCACACAAGCTGGGGTCAAGAGGTATGAGGCCAGTGGAGATGCCAACCCTCGCACCACAAGCCATGTACTACATGTACTGTGCGTACACCTGCCTCTCTACAATGGAACCATTAGGCCTCCTGCACACTACCTGTCCTTCACTGCACGTTGAGTCAACATACGGCCCAGGAACCAATGAGGTCTGCTCCGTCATTGCAAGCAGACAGTATCATTGGAACCATTAATGCAAGTGAACTTAATAGCCCCACACTAAACGTCCGGTTAGCACCTGTGGTTATCAGACTGTCAGCAAGGTAACAACCAGCTGCCAAACACCCCAGGGTCATTGGGGCCCCCAGAATAATCATGATGGTGGAAACTCACAACAGTGCAATTGCAATTGCCACAATATTAGGCGAGCCATGAACTGGAGCCCCATGCTATCCATGGAACCAATTTAGCCCTCACTTAGCAGGAGTATCTCCCACTACATGTACCTATCCTTCACTGCATATTTCATCAGCCAAGATTACCAGCCATATCACTACAAGTGCACCATACCAATGAACATTTAGTGCAGGTTCAAGGGGCCATGGCCATTCTCACACATTAGAACCCCCATCCCCAATAACTGCAAGTGAACTTAACAGCCGCACAAGACAAGTGAACTTACATTTAAAACCTACACACTGCTAATAGTAGAGCAATGGGGTTACCAGAACTACACTGCACCCACATAAGCTGGGGTCAATAGGTATGTGCCAATGGAGATGCCAGCCATCGCACTACAAGTACTCCCCAAATTTCAGAGTAAGCCATGAACTACATGTACTGTACGTACACCCACCCTACTCCAAACACTACCAGTGGAACCATTAGCCCTCACTGCAACTACCCCACACACTGGGACCCACCCCCACGACACTCCTGCCCACTATCTGTCTTTCACTACATGTTGAGTTAATGGCCCATGCAGGGGTCAGCTCCCTCACTGCAAGTGGCAGGATTATTAATGCAAGTGAACGTAATAGCCCCACACTACAAATCCAGTTAGCACCAGTGGAGCAATTACAGAGATGGAGTCATCAGACAGCCAGCGAGGGATCCACCAGCTGCTAATACGCCCTGCAGGGTCATTTGGGGGCCCCCACAGTAATGCATACCGGTGGAGACTCCAGCTCTCACACTGTTCTGCAGTACGAATTCGGCACCTCCAACAATATTAGGGGAGCCATCAGCTAGAGTCACACATGCTCCCACTACCCATGGAACCATTAGCCCACACTTAGCAGCCCCCACATATGGGGCTAGCCCCCACGGCCCTGTCTCCCACTACATATCCTTTACTACAAGTTGTATCCGAGGTCCAGGAGCAAACGTGCAAGGCCATCCCCTACTCACTTGCCCTCTCACTGCAAACCCATAATACCAGTGGAACCACACTCAACCAGCCCTCCCACCCACCCACCAATGGAGTAATCAGACTGCCAGCAGGGCTGCCACATTACCGGTCCTCACAAAACTAGACCCCATCATGTGAAGTAGACAGTAGGGTGAGGTAAGGTGGTGAAGGCAGTAGGATTAGGGAAGGAGGGAAAAAAGGCAGTTGAATGTGGTAAGGTGATGAAGGCAGAAGGATGAGGTAAGGTGGTGAAGGCAGTAGGATGAGGTAAAAAGGTGAAGGCAGTAAAATGAGGTAAGGTGATGAAGGTAGTAGGATGAGGTAAGGTGATGAAGGCAGTAGGATGAGGTAAGCTGGTGAAGGCAGTAGGATGACGTAAGGTGGTTAAGGCAGTAGGATGTGGTAAGGTGGTGAAGGCAGTAGGATTAGGGAAGGAGGGAGAAAAGGCAGTTGGATGTGGTAAGGTGATGAAGGCAGTTGGATGACGTAAGGTGGTGAAGGCAGTAGGATGAGGTAAGGGGTGAAAGCAGTAGGATTAGGGAAGGAGGAAAAAGAAGGTAGTAGGATGAGGTAAGAAGGTTAAGGCAGTAGGATGAGGTAAGAAGGTTAAGGCAGTAGGATGAGGTAAGGTAGTGAAAACAGTAGGATTAGGGAAGGAGGGAAAAGAAGGCAGTTGTATGAGGAAAGGTGGTGAAGGCAGTACGATGAAGTAAGGTGGTGAAGACAGCAGGGTGAGGTAAGGTGGTGAAGGCAGTAGGATGAGGTAAGGTGGTGAAGGCAGTAGGATTAGGGAAGGAAGGAAAAGAAGGCAGTCGGATGAGGTAAGGTGGTGAAGGCAGTAGCATTAGGGAAGTAAGGAGATGTAGGCAATGTGGGGCTATGAAATCCACTTTAAGTGAAGGGGCTTACCGCTAGCCACTTAAGTGGGGGTGGGGCTGCTGGTTCCTTCAGTGATTTAGGGGCTACCTATTCCCTACAACCAGCATCGTCAGTGGGACGACCGCCATCACTTCCGTACTCAATCTCCCCGTCTTCGTCGAATGCGAATATCGATCTTCGTATATTCGTACAGCTGGAACTCGTCAGCCGTTTGAAGCTCTACGAGCTCGTCTTCAGTAGTTTGATAAGTTGCCATATCTTTTACCTACACCGAAGAACAACGAATAACAACAGTGACAGGGACGATAGATTTTTAAAAATACTTACCCAGCGCAGTGCAGTATAGGTGTGGCTATAAGTTATCAAAGTCTCAGCCCACAGGAAGTTGTTGCATATTCATGTACTTCGGTGAATGGAAGCGGTTCAAGCACGTATAACGGCGCGATTCGAGCGGGAAACATGTACCAACTTTGCGCCGCTGTATCTCCGTAACGGATGACATAAAAATTAACAAACAGAACGTACCGATAGGTAAAGGGCCTCTCTACTTACAAACCGAATTTGAAGCGATTTGGTTACTCCTACAGAAAGTTATGGAGGGTTTGGACCTGGTGGAGTATCGAACGTTGCAATACTGGTATGGAGCATATTTAAGATCCCTAAAAATATTTTACCATAGAAAAATGGTATAGTATGAAGCGCTGAAAATTGGAAGCCGATAGCTTTAACGGTTCGAACGCTATAGTGATTCAAACGCAAGGAAATTTTATAACATTTTATTTTAATCTCTAAGGTCCCTTTTCGCGGAGACTGTCCCATATATAAAATGTTATAAAAATGCTTCTCTTTTGAATCGCTATATCTTCCGAACGGTTAACGCTATCAACATCCTATTTTCAACACTTCATACTACACCATTTCTCTATGGTAAAATACATTTTGGGGTCTCTCACTTGCTCCGTGCTAGTATTGCAACGTTCGATACCCCACCGGGTTCAAACCCACCATAACTTTAGGTAGGAGTAATCAATTTGCTTCAAATTCGGTTTGTAGGTACAGAGGTCCTATACCTATCGATTTTTCTGTTCGTTAATTTTTATGTCATCCGTTACATAGATACAGCGGCGCAAAGTTGGTACAAGTTTCCCGCTCGAATCGCGCCGTTGTACGTGCGTGAACCGCTTCCATACCAAAAGTACATGAATATGCAACTACTTCCTGTGGGCTGAGACTTGGATAACTTATAGCCACACCTATACTGTGCTAGCTAGCTAGCTAGCTCGGTAAGTATTTAATCTATCGTCCCTGTCACAGTGAGTTGATATTCGTTATCTTCTGTGTAGATAAACGATATGCATGGCGACGTCCACTGAAGACAAGCTCGTAAGAGTTTCAATCGGCGGACGAGTTCGAGCGGTACGGATACGACGATCGATATTCAAGATACATTCGACGAGGATGGGGAGATCGAGAACGGTACTGACGGCGGTCATACCTCTGACGATGGTGGTTGTAGGGAGTAAACAGCCTCTAAATCACTAAATAGCCACCGCCCCCCCCCCCCCCGCCCCCCCGCATATGGGCCCTCACTACTACATTGCAAGTCCAGACAGCAGCCCGGCATAACCAACAGATGCCATGCAGAGCCACCAACCCGCACTACCTATGGAACCACCCGCCCATATCAGACCCGGGTCAGCCTCCACAATACAAGTGGAGACACTACATGTACTAACCCTCTTGCTGCAAATGGAGTTGGCAGCCCTCACAATTTCAGGGCAGCCATTAACTACATGTACATGTACCAAGGGAAGGCACACATGCCCCCTCCCAACACTACCAGTGGAACTATTAGCCCTCACTGCAAATGGCCTACATATACATGTAAGCAGAAGCCCATTGGTACAGCCCCCCTCCCCACCCCCACTATTGATTGTTCGCTACAAGTTCAAGGGGCCAATGGCGCCATCCCCACACAGCAAAACCACCAGTCTCCTACACTACAGCCTCGCGAACTTACAAATAATACCTCCACACTGCAAGTAGTGGAGCCACCAGCTCTCTTATAGATGGGGTTACCAAACCCTGTACTGCCAGCAGGGGTGCCCACACAAGCACGGTTCAATAGATGCCAGTGGAGATGCCGCCCTCAAACTACAAGTAGTCCCCATAAAGTACTGCATGTACGCCTGCCCCTCTCCAAACAGTGGAACCATAAGCCCTCACTACAAGTGCTCCACACACTGGGACCAGCCACCTGGACCAATGGGGGTCAGCTCCCTCACTGCAAGCGGACAGTATCATTGGAACCATTAAAGCAAGTGAACTTAATAGCCGCACAATACAAGCTTGTGAACTAACATTTAATTCCTCCCGCACACTGCAAGTAGTAGAGCCACCAGCTCTCTTACAGATGGGGTTACCAAACCCTGCACTGCCAGCAGGGGTGCCCACACATGCTGGGGTCAATACAATGTAGGCATGATGCCAGTGGAGATGCCAGCCGTCACACTACAAGCAATTAAGCAGTCCCCAAATTTCAGGGGAAGCCATGAACTACATGCACTGAACGTATACCCGCCCCTTCACTACAAGTGCCCCACACACTGGGACCAGCCCCCACGGCCCTCATACCCACTACCTGTCCTTCACTGGACATAGAGTCAACGGCGCCAGCTCCCTTACTGCAAGCGGACAGTAACATTAGAACTATTAATGCAAGTGAACTTAAAAGCCCACACTGCATTCCAGTTAGCACCAGTGGAGACATTACAGATGGAGTTATCAGACTGCCAGCAGGGAAGCCACCAGCTGCTAAACTCCCCGGGGTCATTGGGAGGCCCCACAATCATGCATGCTGGTGCATGGAGACGTCAGGCCTCACACTGCAAGTGGAAATGGCCCCCCCCCCCCCCCCCCCCCACTATTTCAGGGAACCATGCATGAACTGTAGCCACACATGCCCCCATTATCTATGGAACCATTTCACACTCACTTAGCAGCCCCCACATATGGCGCCCTATCTCCCTCGACCTATCCTTCACTGCAAGTTTCAGCAGACCTTCTCACTTCAAGTGCACCATACCAGTGACCATTCACTGCAAGTTCAAGGGGCCAATGGTCACACATCAAAACCACCATCCCCCATTGATCACTGCAAGTGAACTTAATAGCCGCATGATGCAAGTGAACTTACAAATAATACCTCCACACTGCAAGTAGTGGAGCCACCAGCACTCTTGCAGATGGGGTTACCAGACCCTGCATTGCCAGCAGGGGTGCCAGCACAAGCTGGGGTCAATAGGTATGAGGCCAGTGGAGATGCCAACCCTCGCACTACAAGCCATGAACTACATGTACTGTGCATACACCTGCCCCTCTCTAAACACGACCAATGGTGTCCTTCACTGCACGTTGAGTCAACGTACGGCCCAGGTACCAATGGGGTCAGCTCCCTCACTTCAAGCGGACAGTATCCTTAATAGTCCCACACTGCAGGTCTGGCTGGTTAGCAAGGGAGCAACCAGCTGCCAAACACCCCAGGGTCATTGGGGCCCCCAGAATAATCATGCTGGTGGAAACTCACAGTGCGATTGGTATTGGCACCCCCACAATATTATGGGAGCCATGAACTGGAGCCCCCCCCCTCCCCCTCCCGCTATCCATGGAACCATCAGGGGCCTTATCTGTAGCATCTCCCACTACCTATCTTTCACTGCATGTTTCATCACCAGCCATATCACTACAAGTGCACCATACCAATGAACATTAACCACAGGTTCAAGGGGCCAATGGGACCACTGGAGCCATTCTACCACCATCCCCCTTAACTGCAAGTCAACTTAACAGCAGCATGAGACAAGTGAACTTACATTTAATACCTACACACTGCTAATAGTAGAGCCACCAGCTCTCTCACAGATGGGGTTACCAGACCTGCACTGCCCACATAAGCTGGGGTCAATTGGTATGTGCCAGTGGAGATGCCAGCCATCGCACTACAAGTAGTCCCATGAACTACATATACTGTATGTACACCCACCCCTCTCCAAACACTACCAGCGGAACCATTAGCCACACACTGGGACCCGCCCCCACGGCACTCCTGCCCACTATCTGTCCTTCACTGCACGTTTTAGTTAACTCAGCGTACTTAAGGCTGCCACTTAATGAATTTACGTCATAAAAAATGGCGACTATGTACAAAAAGTCAAATCCCACGCAAGAAGCGTCCCCTATGATAGAAACTTTAGACGAGTGTATTTTATACACTGTTCCAACTATTTGTAACGTTCTATGATTAGAAAACCACCCTGCGGTATGTAACCGCTTGGAATACGGCGATATATCCAATTACGGCTGTATGCCAGGATGTTGCGATCCGTGTCTTAGAAAACTAATGGGGTATTTAAAATCCCCATATGTTTGCACGTATTATGCCGACTGGGGAATTAAAATAATTGGCTTGCTGTACTCCCAACAACCATGCACAAAGTTCAAAATGGCCGACCAGCTGCACAAAGACTAATGAATCTTCGATGCACGGTCCAGTTATTGAAATCCCCAATCATAAGCCATAAGTATCAACCTAGAGGAACCTGCCAAGCATTAAAAAGTTACCTTCGAGCTGCATTTTCACCCCGGCGTTTTAGAAGTTCGTTAATACGCGGGTCAAGTACAGTGGTTATTAACAAATAACCAGGCGGCTGATTAGTGTTGCTCGACAGCTGCTGTTAATTTTTGGCAATCGTTAGTTTGGGAGCATATAACGCAAATGTTATGCTGTGGATCTATCTAGGGTCATAATAGGTATGAAAGTTGTACAAAAGTAGACGTCATACGCTAACGGGAGATCGATAAGTAACGATCCGCATAACGTCATAATGATGTAATACAAACATGAATGTTGACAATGTGTCAACAACACGAAAACAAGATTTTTAACATGAGGCAGCCTTAACTACCCTGAGAATGGCCCAGGGGTCAGCTCCCTCACTGCAAGCGGACAGAACCATTAATGCAAGTGAACTTAATAGCCCCACCGGCACTACAAATCCAGTTAGCACCAGTCGAGCCATTACAGAGATGGAATCATCAGACTGCCAGCGAGAGAGCCACCAGCTGCTAAAAAAACCCTGCAGGGTCATTGGGGGGCCCCACAACAATGCATGCTGGTGGAGACTCTATCTCTCACATTGCAATAGGAATTCGGCACCCCCCACAATACCAGGGGAGCCATCAACTGGAGTCACATATGCCCCCCACTACCCATGGAACTTAGTAGCCGCCACATAGCCCCCACGGCTGTCTCTCACTACATATCCTTTACTGCAAGTTGTATCCGAGGTCCAGGAGCGAACGTGCAAGGCCATCCCCCACTCACTAGCCCTCTCACTGCAAACACACAATACCCGTGGAATCACACTCACCCAGCCCTCCCACCCACCCACCCTCTTACGTATGGAGTAATCAGACTGCCAGCAGGGGAGTCACCAGCTGCCACATTACCGGTCCTCACAAAACTGGACCCCATCATGTGGAGTGGAACCACACACACAATGGAGCCATTAGCTCTCACTGCATGTGGACTTACATGGTGCAGGCCCCAAACACTGGGGCCAGCCACAATGGCCCCCTATCCTAGCCCCACACAGTACAACCACCAGTTCCTCACTGCAAATGGAACCACCAGACCCACTACCTGTGAAACCATTAACCCCCTACCTCTGAAACCATTAACCCCAACACTACAAATGGACTTACACTGTCAGGGGAACCATCAACTACTAGTTCAGGCCCGGCGCAAATGGTCGGGCCGGTCGGGCTTTAGCCCGACCACTTTTTACCCCAAAAATAAAAATAAAAATAATAACAATTAAAAATAATGTTTTACATTGATGCGCTCAAGTAATTGCAATTGCATGTAATTATATTCAATCTTGTAGTCTGTCATGTAGTCGTCACCTCAGAGTGTTAGTGACCAGCTGTGCAAGTTTGCGTGTGCACGTGCTGGGACTAACCCCTAACTATGGCTACATGCTCGCGTCGTTTACCAGTTGTTTTGGAAAAACCTCATCAACCTTTAGCGTTCAAATTTCCAAAGCGACAATTTGGAAAGCAGCACCGCGCCTTTCAGAGCGGGTGGTTTCAGCAGTGGCACTGGCTACATTACGATGAGAGCAAAGATGCTGCTTTTTGTCACATCTGTGTTACGGCAATAGAGACTGGCAAAATGAAGGATGGCGGAAATGTTGATGACGCTTTTATATACAGCGGTTACAGTAACTGGAAGAACGCCAGTGGAAACACGGGAGGGTTTAGTTGTCATGAAAGAAGTAGAAGCCACAAAACAGCTCTGGAAGTTGTTGTTTCTCTACCACAAACAACTAAAGATGTGGGAGAAATGCTGTCTTGCAAATACGCCGAGGAAAAAAGGATTCGTAGGCTATATCTTTTAAAGGTGTTTCAGTCTGTACTGTTTTTAGCGAGGCAGGGCTTACCTCTTCGAGGAGATGGAAATGACGAGGACAGTAACCTAAAACAATTGCTTTATCTACGAAGTCATGATGATCCAACAATGCGACAGCACATGGAAAAGAGTGCAGAAAAGTACACATCTCACGATATTCAAAACGAGATTCTTGACATCATGGGACTTACAGTGACGAGAGAAATATGCAGTGTTATAAGAAGGGCTTCCTATTATACTATAATGGCAGATGAAGTAACAGATGCTTCTAATAGAGAGCAAGTTGCTGTCTGCTTCCGTTGGGTCGATGATGATTTCGAGTGTCATGAAGATTTTGTTGGTGTTTACATAGTGGACTCTATAGAAGCAAATGTTGTGGTGGCTGTATTGAAAGATGTAATCCTGCGCATGAATTTGGAGCTCAACAAGTGTCGCGGTCAGTGCTACGATGGGGCTAGTAACATGGCTGGTATTAGAAATGGCGCTGCTACTCAAATACTTAAAGATGAGCCACGCGCTGTTTATACACACTGTTATGGCCATGCACTGAACCTGGCAGCATGTGATACTGTGCGGAATAATCAGATATTACGTGACACACTTGATACAACGAATGAAATTTCGAAGCTACTGAAGTTTTCGCCACGACGTGACACCCTTTTTGAAAAAATTAAGTCAGAAATATCTCCTGAACTACCTGGATTCAGAACGCTATGCCCAACCCGGTGGACTGTAAAAGCTGATTCACTTTGCAGCGTTATCAATAACTATTCTGTATTTCAAGAATTTTGGGAGAAGGCAAGAGATATCATTTCCGATTCTGAAACTCGTGCTCGTATTGCTGGTGTTGAAGCTTATATGAGTAAGTTTGAGTACATGTTTGGTTTAGTGCTTGGAGAGTGTGTCCTTAGACATACGGATAATCTGAGCAAAACACTTCAGTCACCAAAGCTGAATGCATCAGAAGGCCAACGGATTGCTGAATTGACATGCCTAACACTTGAAAGAATCAGAACAAATGAGTGCTTTGATGAATTTTGGGAGAAGGTTCTTCAGTTGGCAAGACAACATGACATAAATGAGCCAACTCTACCAAGAAAGAGGAAGGTTCCTGCTAGGTATGAGGTTGGATCAGAAGATGGGCACTTTCACGATTCCCCTAAAATGCTGTTTCAACAAAATTATTTTGAAGTTCTTGATTTTGTGGTGAATTGTGTTAGGCAACGATTTAACCAACCTGGTTATGCAGTGTATAAACATTTGGTTGATCTGTTGCTGAAAGCAGCAAGATGCGAAACTTACAACACTGCATGAATATGATTTTATTGTTCAATTCTATGGTACCGATTTAGACAAGTTCAACATGAAAATTCAGCTGGATCTTCTAGCTACGCAATTCAAACATAGTGGTAATTCTTCTCCAACTTTTCATGATATCAAGGATTACCTGGTTAGTCTGTCACCTGCTGCTAGAACCTTGATGTCAGAAGTATGCACTGTGTTAAAACTCGTTCTGGTCATGCCTGCCACAAATGCAGTAAGCGAAAGAAGTGCATCAGCGCTTAGAAGAATAAAATCGTACTTGCGAGCGACAATGCAGCAATCTCGTCTCAACAGTTTAATGATTCTCCACGTACATAAAGAGCGTACAGATACACTGTCCATTGAATTGTGCATGAAAGAATTTGTTGGAAGACGGGAGCACAGGCTAGCATTATTCGGAACATTTTAATACGAAATGTGCGTGAATCATGTATACTGGCGCATACGAATTACAATTGCATCATCTAATTAATTATTCATATAGCCCGACCACTTTAAAGTATGTTGCGCCGGCCCTGTAGTGGAGCTACCAGCCCGCATTGGACATATTGGAACACCACCACTGAAGCAGCCTCCGTTTGTAGAGTGTACATGTCTACGTTTTGCACACGTTTTGTGTTGTAGATCTGAACTAAATGTTTGTGCATGTACATCTACAGTTATCTGGGGTGGGGAAGTCTAGCGTTAGTGGTGAATTTAGTTACCTGCCCTATCGGTACTGATTGCGGGTGGGTCTGCACCCGTGGTTGGCTTATATAGGTAAGCAGAGGGTTAGGCTTTTAGAAAAGAATAATGCACTTATCAATGCCACCCGGTACCTCCACCCGTACGGGCAATGCCGGGATTAGGAGGGGATTTGACAATATTTGACCGGCGTGCTAGGGGCAGTTTGACATGAGACGTTTAGCCACGCCTACATGCATGTATACTATATATGTAATATCGTATTACTTGTACATGTATACTGTACTATCGTACATGCAATATGCTATGGCGCAAGACAAAACTGAGTGTTCTCAGGAGGGACTGCCTATTGATATAACGTCTGCGACGTATACGTACGTTCTTGGCGGCAAAGTCTAGATTTAGAAGAACAGTGGGGTGATCACAAGGTCTTTGTTAATCTTCAGGACGACATTAGTCCAGTTGCAAGTATGAGCGAGTTTTAAAATGATAGTTCTACGCGCCAATTGCAAGTACCAACCATGATGCTGCATGGGGACCATTCCTGATTCAACAAGACCACAGCCGCGGCCGGTGAGTTCATATTATACCCCGCGCCGTACATCATGTCATGTATGGCGTGCATTTAGCATGTAGTACAGTATAAAGCTGTATTATATTTGTCTCTACCAGCCCTAATGATATTCATGCAAATTCTACATCTTGTAATTGGTCTTCAGTTTACCCATACTACCTAAACACTAGATAATCTACATAAACAAGTAAGACCACAATGTACATGTACTGAAGGAGATTTTAATAAACAACAAAATGTCTTCACAGCAAACACCTGTACATTTGGTTGCACAGATGTACATACATGCATGCTTTTATATGATAAAAAGGTTAGATGTGTACTTTTTTAAAACCCATTTGCAGATGATTCGTGTGTCTACAACAACCATATGGGTAACCGTCTAGCTGCCTCCAAGTTCAGGGAGACCTTCACAGTCACACCTACTGAAGGACCATGGGGAAGCACTTGTCCAACTTGTGAAGGGGTTTGCAAAGGGCACGGCTATATACGACTCAACGTTGTGGATGCAAGCTGCAAGCAATTATGCCGCCCTCTGTAGTTTGAAGAACTCAGTACCTTTCGGAATTGTGCAAAACAATCGCAAATACTCAGAAGATATAATAATTCAGCTGCAAAGAAAACACTAGATATATGGTTGCATTACAGCTACCAATGATGTATCTGAAGGTGAATTGTAGAGACATTAAAAAAATTGTGGAGCAGCCAAACTCAACAGAACCCATACAGTGACTGATGAGACTGACTTTTGATGTGACACATGCAATATGTACCTATATACATGTACATCAGAAATGTATATATCTGCTCTCGTTGTTGCGTGTGAAAATTGTCTTGTATATTGGCATCGATTGTCTTTATTTTTATTATCTTTTAAGTATCGAGTTTAAAAGTATGACAAACGCATCTACATTTTAAAATAAATAAAACAAAACGGAGCTATAGAAGGCAACGTAGACGTCAGCTACTAGTCGTCATTCTACAATTGCTCGTGTTACTATATGTTGGCTTCATCCGCGGCTTGTACATGTATATGCCCGTGCTCGCGCGAATTCATCGTGTGTCAAACCCCGACCCCTTAGGGAGGATTTGACAGCATACCGCAGTATAGTTTGATATGACGCGATGTCAATCCCCGACCCTTGCCCGTACGGGGGGGGGGGGGGGGGGGGGGGGTACCGGGTGGCATTGATAAGTGCATAAAGCCTACTGGGAACTATGTGTAGTGCTTTAAATTGTTGAGATACATGTACAAGTAGCAAAACATGTAAGTGCCATTTAGAATGTCACATAAATTGCATGCGCAGTCACAACTACAATTTGGCAAGGTGAAGACATTGGAATTCATGACCACTAACTCCACTCGTGCGGTCATGAATTCTGATGTCTTCACCGTGCCACATTCTAAATGGCACTTAGATGTTTTGCTATTACATGTAGTTTTTTTTTTTCTTCCCATAAGCCCTCCGCTAGTCTATATAAACCAACCTCGGGTGCAGACCCACCCGCAATCAGTACCGATAGGGCAGGTAACTAAATTCACCACTAACGCTAGACTTCCCCACCCCAGATAAAATTATTCTGTAGATGTAGATCTACACGCACAAACATTTAGTTCAGATCTACAACACAAAATGTGTTCAAAACGTAGACATGTACACTCTACAAACGGAGGCTGCTTCAGTGGTAGTGTTCCCATTTGTCAGCTCCACTAGTAGTTGATGGTTCCCTTGACAGTGTAAGTCCTCTTGTAGTGTGGGGGTTAATGGTTAATGGTTCCATGGACAGCGGGGGGGGGGGGGGGGGGGGGGGGGGGAGGGGGCTCCAGTTCATGGCTCCCCTAATATTGTGGAAGGGTGCCAATACCAATCATACTGTGAGTTTCCACCAGCATGATTAATCTGGGGGCCCCAATGAACCTGGGGTGTTTGGCAGCTGGTTGCTCCCATGCTAACCGGCCAGACCTGCAGTGTGGGGCTATTAAGGAAACTGTCCACTTGCAGTGAGGGAGCTGACCCCATTGGTACCTGGGCCGTACGTTGACTCAACATGCAGTGAAGGACACCATTAGTCGTGTTTGGAGAGGGGCAGGTGTATGCACAGTACATGTACTTCATGGCTTGCAGTGCAAGGGTTGGCATCTCCACTGGCATCATACCTACTGACCCTAGCATGTGTGGGCACCCCTGCTGGCAATGCAGGGTCTGGTAACCCCATCTGCAAGAGAGCTGGTGGCTCCACTACTTGCAGCGTGGAGGCATTAAATGTAAATTCATTTGCATTGTGCGGCTGTTGAGTTCACTTGCAGTGATCAATGGGGGATGGTGGTTTTGATGTGTGACCATTGGCCCCTTGAACTTGCAGTGAATGGTCACTGGTATGGTGCACTTGAAGTGAGAAGGTCTGTTGAAACTTGCAGTGAAGGATAGGTAGAGGGAGATAGGGCGCCATATGTGGGGGCTGCTAAGTGAGTGTGAAATGGTTCCATAGATAATGGGGGCATGTGTGGCGCATGGCTCCATGAAATAGTGGGGGGGGGGGGGGGGTGCCATTTCCACTTGCAGTGTGAGGCCTGACTCCTCCATGCACCAGCATGCATGATTGTGGGGCCCCCCAATGACCCCGGGGAGTTTAGCAGCTGGCGGCTTCCCTGCTGGCAGTCTGATAACTCCATCTGTAATGTCTCCGGAGACTGGTGCTAACTGGAATGCAGTGTGGGCTTTTAAGTTCACTTGCATTAATAGTTCTAATGTTACTGTCCGCTTGCAGTAAGGGAGCTGACGCCATTGACTCTACATGCAGTGAAGGACAGGTAGTGGGCATGAGGGCCGTGGGGGCTGGTCCCAGTGTGTGGGGCACTTGTAATGAAGGGGCGGGTGTACGTTCAGTGCATGTAGTTCATGGCTTCCCCTGAAATTTGGGGACTGCTTAATTGCTTGTAGTGTGATGGCTGGCATCTCCACTGGCATCATGCCTACATTGTATTGACCCCAGCATGTGTTGGCATCTTCGCTGGCAGTGCAGGGTTTGGTAACCCCATCTGTAAGAGAGCTGGTGGCTCCACTACTTGCAGTGTGCGGGAGGAATTAAATGTTAGTTCACAAGCTTGTATGGGGCGGCTATTAAGTTCACTTGCATTAATGGTTCCAATCATACTGTCCGCTTGCAGTGAGGGAGCTGACCCCATTGGTCCAGGTGGCTGCGCGGTCCCAGTGTGTGAAGCACTTGTAGTGAGGGCTTATGGTTCCACTGTTTGGAGAGTGGCAGGTGTACGTGCAGTACTTTATGGGGACTACTTGTAGTTTGAGCGCGGCATCTCCACTGGCATCTATTGACCCCTGCTTGTGTGGGCTCCCCTGCTGGCAGTACAGGGTCTGGTAACCCCATCTGTAAGAGAGCTGGTGGCTCCACTACTTGCAGTGGGGAGGCATTAAATGTAAATTCACTTGAATTGTGCGGCTGTTGAGTTCACTGGCAGTGATCAATGGGGGATGGTGGTTTTGATGTGTGACCATTGGCCCCTTGAACTTGCAGTGAATGGTCACTGGTATGGTGCACTTGAAGTGAGAAGGTCTGCTGAAACTTACAGTGAAGTATAGGTAGAGGGAGATAGGGCGAAATGGTTCCATAGATAATGGGGGCATGTGTGGCTACAGTTCATGCATGGCTCCCTGAAATAGTGGGGGGGGGGGGGGGCCATTTCCACTTGAATTGTGAGGCCTGACGTCTCCATGCACCATGCATGCATGATTGTGGGGCCCCCCAATGACCCCGGGGAGTTTAGCAGCTGGTGGCTACCCTGCTGGCAGTCTGATAACTCCATCTGTAATGTCTCCACTGGTGCTAACTGGAATGCAGTGTGGGCTTTTAAGTTCACTTGCATTAATAGCTCCAATGTTACTGTCCGCTTGCAGTAAGGGAGCTGACGCCGTTGACTCAACGTGCAGTGAAGGACAGGTAGTGGGCATGAGGGCCGTGGGGGCTGGTCCCAGTGTGTGGGGCACTTGTAGTGAAGGGGCGGGTGTACGTTCAGTGCATGTAGTTCATGGCTTCCCCTGAAATTTGGGGACTGCTTAATTGCTTGTAGTGTGACAGCTGGCATCTCCACTGGCATCATGCCTACATTGTATTGACCACAGCATGTGTGGACACCCCTGCTGGCAGTGCAGGGTTTGGTAACCCCATCTGTAAGAGAGCTGGTGGCTCTACTACTTGCAGTGTGCGGGAGGAATTAAATGTTAGTTCACAAGCTTGTATGGTGCGGCTATTAAGTTCACTTGCTTTAATGGTTCCAATGATACTGTCCGCTTGCAGTGAGGGAGCTGATCCCATTGGTCCAGGTGGCTGGTCCCAGTGTGTGGAGCACTTGTAGTGAGGGCTTATGGTTCCACTGTTTGGAGAGGGGCAGGTGTACGTGCAGTACTTTATGGGGACTACTTGTAGTTTGAGGGCGGCATCTCCACTGGCATCTATTGACCCCTGCTTGTGTGGGCTCCCCTGCTGGCAGTACAGGGTTTGGTAACCCCATCTGTAAGAGAGCTGGTGGCTCCACTACTTGCAGTGTGGAGGTATTATTTGTAAGTTCGCGAGGCTGTAGTGTAGGAGACTGGTGGTTTTGCTGTGTGGGGATGACGCCATTGGCCCCTTGAACTTGTAGCGAACAATCAATAGTGGGGGTGGGGAGGGGGGCTGTACCAATGGGCTTCTGCTTACATGTATATGTAGGCCATTTGCAGTGAGGGCTAATAGTTCCACTGGTAGTGTTGGGAGGGGGCATGTGTGCCTTCCCTTGGTACATGTACATGTAGTTCATGGCTGCCCTGAAATTGTGAGGGCTGCCAACTCCATTGGCAGCAAGAGGGTTAGTACATGTAGTGTCTCCACTTGTATTGTGGAGGCTGACCCGGGTCTGATATGGGCGGGTGGTTCCATAGGTAGTGCGGGTTGGTGGCTCTGCATGGCATCTGTTGGTTATGCCGGGCTGCTGTCTGGACTTGCAATGTAGTAGTGAGGGCCCATATGCGGGGGGGCGGGGGGGGGGGGGGGCGGTGGCTATTTAGTGATTTAGAGGCTGTTTACTCCCTACAACCACCATCGTCAGAGGTATGGCCGCCGTCAGTACCGTTCTCGATCTCCCCATCCTCGTCGAATGTATCTTGAATATCGATCGTCGTATCCGTACCGCTCGAACTCGTCCGCCGATTGAAACTCTTACGAGCTTGTCTTCAGTGGACGTCGCCATGCATATCGTTTATCTACACAGAAGATAACGAATATCAACTCACTGTGACAGGGACGATAGATTAAATACTTACCGAGCTAGCTAGCTAGCTAGCACAGTATAGGTGTGGCTATAAGTTATCCAAGTCTCAGCCCACAGGAAGTAGTTGCATATTCATGTACTTTTGGTATGGAAGCGGTTCACGCACGTACAACGGCGCGATTCGAGCGGGAAACTTGTACCAACTTTGCGCCGCTGTATCTATGTAACGGATGACATAGAAATTAACGAACAGAACAAATCGATAGGTATAGGACCTCTGTACCTACAAACCGAATTTGAAGCAAATTGATTACTCCTACCTAAAGTTATGGTGGGCTTGAACCCGGTGGGGTATCGAACGTTGCAATACTAGCACGGAGCAAGTGAGAGACCCCAAAATGTATTTTACCATAGAGAAATGGTGTAGTATGAAGTGTTGAAAATAGGATGTTGTAGCGTTAACCGTTCGGAAGATATAGCGATTCAAAAGAGAAGCATTTTTATAACATTTTATATATATATGCGAAACGACATTTTCGCAGAAACTGTCCCATATATATATATATATGCATGCAGTTAAAACAGATCAACACAGTAGATCGGGTTGATCAAACATCAACCAACACTGGCCAACTGGCCAACAGACACACAACCCTCCTGGCTGCGGTCTAGTCAACATCTCTGGTTGACAACAGGCCAACTGGCCAACAGACACACAGCCCTCCTGGTTTGGGTCTAGTCAACATCTCTGGTTGACAACAGGCCAACTGGCCAACAGACACATGGCTCTCCTGGCTTCGGTCTAGTCAACATCTCTGGTTGACAACAGGCCAACTGGCCACAGACACACGGCTCTCCAGGCTTTGGTCTAGCCAACATCTCTGGTTGACAACAGGCCAACTGGCCAACAGACACAAGGCCCTCCTGGCTGAAGTCTAGTCAACATCTCTGGTTGACAACAGGCCAACTGGTCTACACTCAAAACTCCAGCCTAAGGGCTAATACTGCTGTATTAGGGAATGCTCCATTGAATAAAACTGATCCAGACTTGCCAGGATGAAACATGTTAAGTATCAAAGGCAACGATAGGATGTCTACTACAAAATCAGACCAATGTACGCCATCATAGCACAACATAGGCCAAAAGGGGGCTGATACCCATGCTGGCACTACCATGGTACGTCGGGCCTTGCATGCCTCAGCACGTCTTAACACCCTAGGAATAAGCACAGGCGGTGGGCACCACCAATTATTCCCACCAGACAAATCAACCGTAAAGGCATCTACTGCTTCTGTGTCCACAAGCAAAACATGAGTTAAATCTCGGTAGTTGTGCATTATGCTGGTTAGCAAACCTGTCCACTGTGTGAGGACCCCAAACATTATCTAACCAGGCAAAAAAGGCCAGGTTCCACCTGCCAATCATCTGAATCACCTATGCGACTGACAATCTGCTCATTCATTTTCCTTATGGGGGATCCATTCTGGCTCAAGATGAATACCATGACTGACATACAAGCTAAATACTTTCAGTACTTCTAATTGCAAATGTTCCTTTTGACTACCAACTAGCAACAAACGCTTTAAGGTCAAATGTAAACATCCACTCACCTGGATTAAACAGCATCAAAGCAACTCGAAGATCTTCATACTTAAACTTCTGCTCTCACAGGCACTGGTTTACATGCCGCAGGTTGACTACTAACCTCTTTTTACCCACCCCATTGCACACCACTGACAAAGGACTACACACTCCAGAGGTATCAACCACCTTCTCAATGTAACCCCCTCGCAACAATTCTGAAATTGCTATATCCACAAACTCAGCTTCATCTAGTGCTGATTGTTGGTTGGGTCATGTGTAAACTGTTGGCTTCATCAATAGAGGCCGAACATAACCACAGTATCAAATACCCATGGGGGAGCACACAATTCTACCCACCAAAATAAAAACTACCCTTAACTTGTATTACCACTGATTCTGGGTAGGTGAAACTCTCCATGCGCACCATGCATCATACCTTCTCTATTAACAATTTCACAGGAATTCCCCACACCTTGACATGAGATAAATTCCCCACTAGCGCCCTTATTAGCACCAGTACACATGTTCGTACACGTGGTTAATATACCCTTCTCACAACAAAACATTACAGATACTGTCACCTCTTCCGTAACTGCGGCCTCCTCAAAGTCCTTCGGCCTTTCACTTCCGAGCAACCATCCTTCCTGCAGCCAGCTCCGCACGCTCCATCCTTTTTCAATCTCCAGAGTCATCCGCCAGGTCATCCTCGACGTCTCCTCCATGACAGCCCATCCCCATTCGGAGCGATCGGCCAGCTTCAACAGTTTCTGCCTGCGGGCTAATAAAGATGTACCTTCTTCGGCTGCGCTCATTGCCTTCTGCAGCCCTAGCTTTCCTCTTTCACCCAGATCGTCAGGATTCACTTTCTTAAGCCTGGCAGACACCTCCGCAAACGCGACTTCTACATCCTGGTTAAAACAAAACTGGTTTTTGTTCGCCTTTCTTTTAAAAGTGTACGGGTCTCGGCGGCCACTAGATCGGGCAAGTTTCTGCGAGGTCTCTTCTTGCGCCGACCGCATCGCCTCCTGACCATCTCGTAGCTTCCGCATCTGGCTTAGGAGTAGAGCCACTGCCTCTTCTGTCGTCATCTCACAGGTAGAAGTCCAGCAAAAGTTCATAGCCACTTGTGCAAACGCTTAGACTGACTCAGTCCGGAAATCCATTCCTACATATACCCCACACGTGGGACCACACCCTCACGTGATTTGTATCACACCTACACAGCTTACGGAGGGAGCATAGTTTCCGTCTAATTCACTACGTTCAAACGACGAAAACATATATATTAATGACTTTACACCAAGAGAAATATATACCTCTTCATCATTTTCACTGAGTGATTTCCATACTTAAGCTTTTCACAGCTGTATTTAAAGGATGAGGACATAGTCTTGCAAGTGTATTGATGTTTTGCATAACAAAGCACTACACACAGTTGGCTATACGTATGATGGTTGAATAAAGACAAATACAATCTTGCTTATTGCTCGGTACCTCCTTTTCACTTTGATATATACTAATACGGGATGGCATAGAAAAGCGCATACATATGCACGTAGGATCTACACTTTTATCCATAGCCATGCCGCCGGACCATACCTGATTCAAACATATAACGATTTGCGTATGATATATAAAGGAAGAAACTAAAAAAAAGATACCACCGTACGTTTATGTACACGATCGCGATCTCTCGAACAGTTGACCGATCGATCGATCGCGCACGCATGCATGCATGCCCGAAACATAGGTGAAGCCCAATTTTTTTATATCTACACATGTAACGTTTGATCTAGCCTATATATAGCCATGCAGCTATGTATGCACATTAGTGTTTATCATAATACCATTGTAAAATATCCCCGATTGATCCAACGTATGGGGTATCTTTATTTACAAGAACACTTACACGTTTAAGCCGTTTTGTCTTCATTTTCAAGCAGTACATTGCCCTTGTGGTATCTAGACGGAAACGCGTATAAAAATTTTCGTGCCACGATCAGATCACATGTTAACCGTTAATTGGAGAGAATTTTTTTTTTACTTTTGAGCTATCCAATTTGTGTTAACGTTATATCCCAACTACATGGCCAAGCTTGATTTAGCAAATGCAGCAGTGGATATGTCCTTCGTAAAAGTATCTGATTATTTCTATAGTAACCACCAAATGCAAGTCATCAAACATATCCCTATAATCAAACATTCTACTACTGATCATGATATACATGTATAATATTTGATCTAGCTACCAAATGCTCTTGTATTGACAGATAAGAGTTGTGTTTTTATGTGTTACTTTTGCTTACACATATGTCTATACATTCAATTAATGGAATAGTTTATATCATAAAGATTGAATCTAGCTATACACACGTTATGTATTTGTATACTTCATTGAAATTTCATATCATAATTTATTCTTGGTGACTTCTTGGCCTCCTGGCAGGATCTTGGCAGGATCTTGTCCATCTTGGCCAAGATCCTGCCAGGAGGCCAAGAATCTTGGCCAAGAACTTCTTGCTGGGCTAGTCTGAATCAGCCAAGGATGGTTACGTAAAAGACTCTCTAGAGCACCGTTTGAAAGTGTCTAAAGGTCTGGGTATTTAACCTGGGCCCGTTCTTTGTGTCTCTATGTGGTTGTGGTTGTTTGCAGGCGTGCACAATGACGCTAAACCAATGCAATGTCATGGGAGGGGGAGGTGAGGGTGGCAGGCGTGCTGTGGACAATGGATGAGAGGGAGTTATATGTTTCTGTCGTTTGTATGGAGTTAAATTAGACAGAAACTAAGCTCCCTCCCAATGCGATTGGTCAGACAGCACGTGGTGGTCACGTGGGGGGTATATGTAGGGTGGAAAGGGCGTAGCAAATCAGTCTAAGCGTTTGTGCACACTGGGAACTTTCCCCGGGAGGGTTGTATGTTTCACATACTGCAGGCAAGAAGCAGGCAAAGAGGTTCCTTAGCCAGAGAGCAGACCATGAAGTCTCTTCACTGGAGGAAGGAAGGTGGCGGCAGAACGTTGCGTTTGTTGTTTGTGAGCGGTTATTATCCTACTGTGTGGATTTTTCCCACTGGGTTTTTCCCACAGAGGTTTTTTCCATGCAGGTGCGTGGGCCCACCCTGCTAAATTAATTATGTGTTTGGCCCCCGCTCTGTGTTAGTATGTGTGTGTGTGTTGTTGGTGGAAAGTTCATGGATGTGGTTGGGAAAATGTTGAGGTAGACATTGGATAACATGGTGGCTGTATGTGGTCTATGTGGTTGTGTTATGTGGTTGGAGCAATGTGGTTGTGGTTGTTTGCACAAAGATGCTAAACCAATGCAATGCCATAGGAGGGGAAGGTGAGGTTGGCAGGCATGCTGTGGACAATGGATGGGAGGTAGTAAGTGTTATTTCTACACTGAGATACTCACAATATATGTATCATTAAAATCATAATAACGACTTTCAATGATTAAACCATTACTAGTTAGTAAATCAATATTTACATGGAATGCATGCTTAAAGGTTTAAGCTTTAATCTGATTCATCATGGTGTATGATCAACCATGTTAAACCATAAGTGTTATTTCTACAATGAGATATTCACAATACATGTACTATAATTAAAATCATAATAACGACTTTTAATAATAAAACCATTACTAATTAGTAAATCTAAACACATTAGGATAGTATGTCTGAGTGTATTAGATTTAATTTACCATTGAACGGTTAATGATAAACCATGTTAAACCATAAGTGTTATTTCTACACTGTGATATTCACAATTCATGTAGTATCATTAAAATCATCATAACGACATTTAATAATTAAACCATTACAAGTTAGTAAATCTAGATCTATAAAGATAGTATGTCTGAGGTTATTAGGTTTAATTTACCATTGAATGGATAATGATAAACCATACTAAACCATAAGTGATATTTCTAAACTGAGATATTCAAATTATATGTAGTATCATTAAAATAATAGAAACGACTTTTAATAATTAAACCATTACTAGTTAATAAATCTATATTTACATGGAAAATATGTTTAAAGTTAAACATTTAATCTGACGTCATCATGGTGTATGATAAACCATGTTAAACCATAAATGTTATTTCTAAACTGAGATATTCACAATACATGTAGTATCATTAAAATCATAATAGCGACTTTTAATAACTAAACCATTACTAGATACTAAATTCAGATCCATATGGATAGTATATCTGAGTGTATTAGATTTAATATTCCATTGAATGGTTAATGATAAACAAAGTTAAACCCGTATTCACACACTGAGATATTCACAATACATGTAGAATCATTAAAATCATAATAGCGACTTTGAAAAATTAAACCATTACTAGTTAGTCAATCAATTAGTTAAATTATTACTACTTAGTAAATTTTTCTACATATAGATTGCATGTCTGAGTGCATTAGATTTCATTTACCATTGAATGGTTTATGATAAACCATGTAAAACCACGTGTTATTTCTAAACTGAGATATTCACAATACATGTAGTATCATTAAAATCACAATAACGACTTAAAAAAATTAAACCATTACTACTTAGTAAATCTATCTACATATGGATGGTATCTCTGAGTGTATTAGATTTAATTTACCATTGAATGGTTTAGGATAAACCATGTGAAACCATAAGTGTTATTTGTACACTGAGATATTCACAATACATGTAGCATCATGAAAATCATAATAAAAATAACTAGTCAATAAATCTATTTAAAGATAGCGGGTATGTCTGAGTGTATTAGATTTAATTTACCATTTAATGGTTTGTGATAAACCATGTGAAACCATAAGTGTTATTTCTAAACTGAGATATTCACAATACATGTAGAATCATTACAATCATAATAACAACTTTTAATAATTAAACCATTACTAGTTAATAATACTACTTACATATGAATGGTATGTCTGAGTGTATTAGATTTAATTTACCATTGAGTGGTTCATGATACACCATGTAAAACCATGTGTTACTTCTAAACTGAGATATTAACAATATATGTAGTATCATTAAAATCATAATAACGACCTTTATAAATTAAACCATTAATAGTTAATAAAACTACATACATATAAATGGTATTTCTGAGTGTATTAGATTTAATTTACCATTGAATGGTTTATGATAAACCATGTTTAACCATCAGTGTTATTTACACAC
Source organism: Spongilla lacustris (assembly GCA_949361645.1). Taxonomy (NCBI): domain Eukaryota; kingdom Metazoa; phylum Porifera; class Demospongiae; order Spongillida; family Spongillidae; genus Spongilla; species Spongilla lacustris. The sequence continues at coordinate 4,331,038 of OX442427.1, read as the reverse complement.
TGAGATATTCACAATACATGTAGAATCATTAAAATCATCAAAGCGACATTTAGCAATAAATCATTACTAGTTAGTAAATCTTCTTACATATAGATTGTATGTCTGAGTGTATTAGATTTAATTTACCATTGAATGGTTCATAATAAACCATGTTAAACCACAAATGATATTTCTAAACTGCGATATTCACAATACTTGTAATATCATTAAAATCGTAATAACAACTTTTAATAATTAAACCATTACTCTTAGTAAATCTATTTACATATGAGTGATATGACTGAGTGTATTAGATTTAATTTACCATTGACTGGTTTATGATAAACCATGTTCAACCATAAATGATATTTCTAAACTTAGATATTCACAATACATGTAATATCATTAAAATCATAATAACGACTTTGAATAATCAAACCAATACCAGTTAATAAACCTACTTACATATGAATGGTATATCTGAGTGTATTAGATTTTATTTACCATCGAATGGTTTATGATAATCCATGTGAATCGATGTACTATTTCTAAACTGAGATTTTCACAAAACACATGTCATTAAAATCATAATAACGAATTTTAATAATTAAGCCATTACTACTTAGTAAATCTATTTACATATGGCTGGTATGTCTGAGTGTATTAGATTTAATTTACCATTGAATGGTTTATGATAAACCTTGTGAAACCATAAGTGTTATTTGTACACTGATCTATTCGCAATACATGTAGTATCATTTAAATCATAATAATGACTTTTAATAAATAAATCATCACTAGTTAAAAAAAACTACGTACATATGAGTGGTATGTCTGAGTGTATTAGATTTAATTTACCATTGAATGGCTTAGGATAAACCATGTAAATTCATAAGTGCTATTTCTAAACTGACAATACTTGTACCATCATTAATATCATAGTAATGACTTTTAATAATTAAACCATTTCTAGTTAGTCAATCAATTTTCCATATAACTGGTATGTCTGAGTGTATCAGTTTTAATTTACCACTGAATTGTTTATGATAAACCATGTGAAACGATAAGTGCTATTCCTAAACTGAAATATTCACAATTCATGTAATATCATTGAAATCATAATACCTACTTTTAATAATTAAACAATTACTACTTAGTAAATCTATTTCATTTACCATTCAAAGGTTTATGATAAACTATGGTAAACCATAAATGTTATTTCTGAACTGAGTTATTCACAATACATGTAGTATCATTAAAATCATAATAACGACTTTCAATAATCAAACCATTACCAGTTAATAAAACTACTCACATAAATGAATGGTATGTCGGAGTGTATTAGATTTAATTCACCATTGAATGGTTTATGATAAATCATGTGAATCGATGTACTATTTCTAAACTGAGATATTCACAATACATATAATATCATTAAAATCATAATAACGAATTTTAATAATAAAACCATTATTACTATGTAAATCTATTACATATGGGTGGTATGTCTGAGTGTATCAGTATTAGTTTACCATTGAATGGTTTATGGTAAACCATCTAAAACCACGTGTTATTTCTAAACTGAGCTATTCACAATTCATGTGATATCATTAAAATCATAATAACGACTATTTATAATTAAACCATTACTACTTAGTAAATCTATTTAGATATGGATGGCATCTCTGAGTGTATTTGATTTAATTTACCATTGATGGTTTATGATAAACCATGTAAAACCACGTGTTACATCTAAACTGAGATATTCACAATTCATGTATTATCATTAAAATACAAAAACGAATACGAGTAATAAAACCATTACTACATAGTTAATATATTTCCATATGGATGGTATCTCTGAGTGTACTAGACTTAATTTACAATGAATGGTTTATGATAAACTATGTAAAATCATGTGTTATTTCTAAACTGAGATATTCACAATTCATGTACTATCATTAAAATCATAATAATGACTTTTGATAATTATACCATTGCTAGTTAATAAAACTACTTACATATGAACCGTATATCTGAGCGTATTAGATTTAATTTACCATTGAATGGTTTATGATCAAATGTGTTAAACCATAAATGATATTTCTAAACTTAGATATTCACAATTCATGTACTATCATCAAAATCATAACGACTTTTGATAATTATACCATTGCTAGTTAATAAAACTACATGCATATGAACCGTATATCTGAGTGTATTAGATTTAATTTACCATTGAATGGTTTATGATAAACCATGTAAAACCACGAGTTATTTATAAACTAAGATATTCATAATACATGTAGTATCATTAAAATCATAATAACGACTTTTAATAATTAAACCATTACAACTTAGTCAATCCATTATCCTATGGCTGGTATGTCTAAGTGTAATAGTTTTAATTTACCATTGAATCATTTATGATAAACCATGTGAAACGATAAGTGCTATTTCTAAATTGAAATATTAACAATTCATGTAATATTAAAATCATAATAACGACTTTTAATTATTCAACTATTACTACTTAGTAAATCTATTTACATATGGGTGGTATGTCTGAGTGTATTAGATTTAATTTACCATGTAAAACCATATGTTATTTCTAAACTGAGATATTCACAATACATGTAGTATCATTAAAATCATAACAACGACATACAATAATGAAACCATTACTAGTTAATAAAACTACATACATATAAATGGTATGTCTGAGTGTATTAGATTTCATTTACCATTGAATGGTTTATGATAAATCATGTAAAACCATGTGTTATTTCTACATTGCGATATTCACAATTAAGGTAGTAACATTAAAATCATTATTACGACTTTTAATAATTAAACCATTACTAGTTAATAAAACTACTTATAATAAAATGGTATGTTTGAGTGTATTAGATTTAATTAACCATTGAATGGTTTATGATAAACTATGTAAAACAATATGTGCTATTTCTAAACTGAGATACTCACAACAGATGTAATATCAATCAAAATCATCATAACGACTATAAATAATTTAACCAATACTCGTTAGTCAATCTATTCCATATGGGTGGTAGTCTGAGTGTATTAGATTTAATTCACCATTAAATGGTTTATGATAATCCATGTGAATCGATGTACTATTTCTAAACTGAGATATTCACAATCCTTTTAATGTCATTAAAATCATAATAACGACTATTAATAATTAAACAACTACTACTTAGTAAATTTCTTTACATAAGGCTTGGATGTCTGAGTGTATTAGATTTTATTTACCATTGAATGGTTTATGATAAACCATGTAAAACCATTAGTGTTATTTCTACACTGAGATACTCACAATTAATGCACTATCATTAAAATCATAATAACGACTTTTCATAATTAAACAATTACTAGTTAGATAATCTATTTCCAAATGGCTGGTATGTCTGAGTGTATTAGTTTTAATTTACCATTGAATGGTTTATGATAAACCATGTGAATCGATAAGTGCTATTTCTAAACTCAGATATTCACAATACATGTAATATCATTAAAATCATAATAACGACTTTAATAATCAAACCATTACCAGTTAATAAAACTACTTACATATGAATAGTATGTCTGAGTGCATTAGATTTAATTTACCTTTGAACGGTTAATGATAAACCATGTGAATCGACGTACTATTTCTAAACTGAGATATTCACAATGCATATAATATCATTAAAATCACAATAACGACTATTAATAATTAAACCATTACTACATAGTAAATCTATTTACACATGGGTGGTAAGTCTAAATTTATTAGATTTAATATACCATTGAATGGTTTATGATAAACCGTGTTAAACCATAAGTGCTATTTCTAAACTGAGATATTCACAATCTATGTAATATCATTAAAATCATAACACCTACTTTTAATAACTAAACCATTACTACTTAGTAAATCTATTTACATATGGATGGTATGTCTGAGTGTATTAGATTTAATTTACCATTGAATGGTTTATGATAAACCATGTTAAACCATAAGTGTTGTTTCTAAACTGAGATATTCACAATACATGTAGTATCATTAAAATCATAATAACGACTTTTTATAATTAAACCATTACTGGTTAGTAAATCTATTTACATATAGCTGGTATGTCTGAGTGTATTAGATTTAATTTACCACTGAATGGTTTATGATAAACCATGTTAAACCATTAGTGTTATTTCTTAACTGATATATTCACTACTCATGTAGTCTCATTAAAATCATATAACAACTGATAATAATTAAACCTTTACTTCTTAGTAAATCTATTTACATATGCCTGGTATGTCTGAGTGTATTAGATTTAATTCACCATTGAATGGTTTATGATAAACCATGATAAACCATGTGGTTTCCAAACTGAAATAATCACAATACATACAGTATCATTAAAATCATAATAACGACTTTTAATTATTAAACCATTACTAGTTAGTAAATCTATTTACATATATATGGTATGTCTGAGTGTATTAGTTTTAATTTACCATTCAATGGTTTATGATAAATCATGTTAAACCATGTGTTGTTTCTAAACTGAGATATTCACAATACATGTAGTATCAATGTAATCAAAATAACGACTTTTTATAATCAAACCATTACTGGTCAGTAAATCTATTTACATATAGGTGGTATGTCTGAGTGTATTGGATTTAATTTACCATTGAATGGTTTATGATAAACCATCTTAAACCATAAGTGTTATTTCTAAACTGAGATATTCACAGTTCATTAAGTATCATTAAAATCATAATAACAACTGATAATAATAAAACCTTTACTTCCTAGTAAATCGATTTACATATGCCTGGTATGTCTGAGTGTATTAGATTTAATTTACCATTGAATGGTTTACGATAAACCATGTTAAATCATAAGTGTTGTTTCTAAACTGAGATATTCACAATACATATAGTATCATTAAAATCATAATAACGACTTTTAATATTTAAACCATTACTAGTTAGTAAATCTATTTACATATAGGTGGTATGTCTGAATGTATTAGTTTTAATTTACCATTGAATGGTTTATGATAAATCATGTTAAGCCATAAGTGTTGTTTGTAAACTGAGATATTCACAATACATGTAGTATCATTATAATCATAATAACGACTTTTTATAATTAAACCATTACTGGTTAGTAAATCTATTTACATATCGGTGGTATGTCTGAGTGCATTGGATTTAATTTACCATTGAATGGTTTATGATAAACCATGTTAAACCATAAGTGTTGTTTCTAAACTGAGATATTCACAATACATGTAGTATCATTACAATCATAATAACGACTTTTAATAATTAAACCATTACTAGTTAGTATATCTATTTACATATGCCTGGCATGTCTGAGTGCACAAGGTTTAATTTACCATTGAATGGTTAATGATAAACCATAACAAACCATAAGTGTTGTTTCTAAACTGATATATTCACAATACATATAGTATCATTAAAATCATAATAATGACTTTCAATATTTAAATCATTACTAGTTAGTAAATCTATTTACATATGGATAGTATGTCTGAATGTATAGTTTTAATTTACCATTGAATGGTTTATGATAAATCATGTTTAACCATAAGTGTTGTTTCTAAACTGAGATATTCACAATACATGTAGTATCATTAAAATCATAATAACGACTTTTTATAGTTAAACCATTACTGGTTAGTGAATCTATTTACATATCGTTGGTATGTCTGAGTGTATTAGTTTTAATTTACCATTGAATAGTTTATGATAAACCGTGTTAAACCATAAGTGTTGTTTCTAAACTGAGATATTAACAATACATGTAGTATCATTAAAATCATAATAACGACTTTTAATAATTAAACCATTACTAGTTAGTAAATCTATTTACATATGCCTGGCATGTCTGAGTGCACAAGGTTTAATTTACCATTGAATGGTTTATGATAAACCATGTTAAACCATAAGTGTTGTTTCTAAACTGAGATATTCACAATACATATAGTTTCATTAAAATCATAATAGTGACTTTTAATATTTAAACCATTACTGGTTAGTAAATCTATCTACATAATGATGTATGTCTGAATGTATGAGTTTTAATTTACCATTGAATGGTTTATGATAAATCATGTTAAACCATTAGTGTTGTTTCTAAACTGAGATATTCACAATACATGTAGTATCATTAAAATCATAATAACGACTTTTTATAATTAAAAAGTTACTGGTTACTAAATCTATTTACATATCGGTGGTATGTCTGAGTGCATTAGATTTAATTTACCATTGAATGGTTTACGATAAACCATGTTAAACCATAAGTGTTGTTTCTAAACTGAGATATTCACAATACATGTAGTATCATTAAAATCATAATAACGACTTTTAATAATAAAACCATTACTAGTTAGTAAATTTATTTGCATATGCATGGCATGTCTGAGTGCACAAGATTTAATTTATCATTGAATGGTTTATGATAAACCATCTTAAACCATAAGTGTTGTTTCTAAACTGAGATATTCACAATACATATGGTATCATTAAAATCATAATAACGACTATCTATAATTAAACCATTACTGGTTAGTAAATGTATTTACATAAAGGTGGTATGACTGAGTGTATTAGATTTAATTTACCATTGAATGGTTTATGATAAACCATCTTAAACCATAAGTGTTATTTCTAAACTGAGATATTCACAATTCATTTAGTATCATTAAAATCATAATAACAACTGATAATAATTAAACCTTTACTTCCTAGTAAATCTATTTACATATGACTGGTATGTCTGAGTGTATTAGATTTAATTTACCATTGAATGGTTTATGATAAACCACGTTAAACCATTTGTTTTTTTTACTAAACTGAGATATATACAATACACATAGTATCATTAAATTCATAATAACGACTTTTAATATTTAAACCATTACTAGTTAGTAAATCTATTTACATATAGATGGTATGTCTGAATGTATAGATTTAATTTACCATTGAATGGTTTATGATAAATCATGTTAAACCATAAGTGTTGTTTCTGAACTGAGATATTCACAATACATGTAGTATCATTAAAATCATAATAACGACTTTTAATAGTTAAACCATTACTAGTTAGTAAATCTATTTACATATGCCTGGCATGTCTGAGTGCACAAGGTTTAATTTACCATTGAATGGTTTATGATAAACAATGTTAAACCATAAGTGTTGTTTCTAAACTGAGATATTCACAATACATGTAGTATCATTAAAATCATAATAACAACTGATAATAATTAAACCTTTACTTCCTAGTGAATCTATTTACATATGACTGGTATGTCTGAGTGTATTAGATTTAATTTATCATTGAATGGTTTATGAAAACCATGTTAAACCACAAGTGTTGTTTCTAAACTGAGATATTCACAATACATGTAGTATCATTAAAATCATAATAACGACTGAAAATAATTAAGCCTTTACTTCTTAGTAAATCTATTTACTTATGCCTGGCATGTCTGAGTGCACAAGGTTTAATTTACCATTGAATGGTTTATGATAAACAATGTTAAACCATAAGTGTTGTTTCTAAACTGAGATATTCACAATACATGTAGTATCATTAAAATCATAATAACAACTGATAATAATTAAACCTTTACTTCCTAGTGAATCTATTTACATATGACTGGTATGTCTGAGTGTATTAGATTTAATTTACCATAGAATCGTTTATGGTAAACCATGTTAAACCATAAGTGTTGTTTCTAAACTGAGATATTCACAATACATATAGTATCATTAGAATCATAATAACGACTTTTTATAATTAAACCATTACTGGTTAGTAAATCTATTTACATATAGATGGTATGTCTGAATATATTAGTTTTAATTTACCATTGAATGGTTTATGATAAATCATGTTAAGCCATAAGTGTTGTGTCTAAACTGAGATATTCACAATACATGTAGTATCATTAAAATCATAATAACGACTTTTTATAATTAAACCATTACTGGTTACTAAATCTATTTACATATCGGTGGTATGTCTGAGTGTATTAGATTTAATTTACCATATAATGGTTTATGATAAACCATGTTAAACCATGTGTTGTTTCTAAACTGAGATATTGACCATACATGTAGTATCATTAAAATCATAATAACGACTTTTAATAATTAAACCATTACTAGTTAGTAAATCTATTTACATATGCCTGGCATGTCTGAGTGCATAAGGTTTAATTTACCATTGAATGGTTTATGATAAATCATGTTAAGCCATAAGTGTTGTTTCTAAACTGAGATAATCACAATACATGTAGTATCATTAAAATCATAATAACGACTTTTTATAATTAAACCATTACTGGTTAGTAAATCTATTTACATATCGGTGGTATGTCTGAGTGTATTAGATTTAATTTACCATATAATGGTTTATGATAAATCATGTTAAACCATAAGTGTTGTTTCTGAACTGAGATATTCACAATACATGTAGTATCATTAAAATCATAATAACGACTTTTAATAATTAAACCATTACTAGTTAGTAAATCTATTTACATATGCCTGGCATGTCTGAGTGCATAAGGTTTAATTTACCATTGAATGGTTTATGATAAATCATGTTAAGCCATAAGTGTTGTTTCTAAACTGAGATATTCACAATACATGTAGTATCATTAAAATCATAATAACGAATTTTTATAATTAAACCATTACTGGTTAGTAAATCTATTTACATATCGGTGGTATGTCTGAGTGTATTAGATTTAATTTACCATATAATGGTTTATGATAAATCATGTTAAACCATAAGTGTTGTTTCTGAACTGAGATATTCACAATACATGTAGTATCATTAAAATCATAATAACGACTTTTAATAATTAAACCATTACTAGTTAGTAAATCTATTTACATATGCCTGGCATGTCTGAGTGCACAAGGTTTAATTTACCATTGAATGGTTTATGATAAACAATGTTAAACCATAAGTGTTGTTTCTAAACTGAGATATTCACAATACATGTAGTATCATTAAAATCATAATAACAACTGATAATAATTAAACCTTTACTTCCTAGTGAATCTATTTACATATGACTGGTATGTCTGAGTGTATTAGATTTAATTTATCATTGAATGGTTTATAAAAACCATGTTAAACCACAAGTGTTGTTTCTAAACTGAGATATTCACAATACATGTAGTATCATTAAAATCATAATAACGACTGATAATAATTAAGCCTTTACTTCTTAGTAAATCTATTTACTTATGCCTGGTATGTCTGAGTGTATTAGATTTAATTTACCATTTAATCGTTTATGGTAAACCATGTTAAACCATAAGTGTTGTTTCTAAACTGAGATATTCACAATACATATAGTATCATTAAAATCATAATAACGACTTTTATTATTTAAACCATTACTAGTTAGTAAATCTATTTACATATAGGTGGTATGTCTGAATCTATTAGTTTTAATTTACCATTGAATGGTTTATGATAAATCATGTTAAGCCATAAGTGTTGTTTCTAAACTGAGATATTCACAATACATGTAGTATCATTAAAATCATAATAACGACTTTTAATAATAAAACCATTACTAGTTAGTAAATTTATTTGCATATGCATGGCATGTCTGAGTGCACAAGATTTAATTTATCATTGAATGGTTTATGATAAACCATCTTAAACCATAAGTGTTGTTTCTAAACTGAGATATTCACAATACATATGGTATCATTAAAATCATAATAACGACTATCTATAATTAAACCATTACTGGTTAGTAAATGTATTTACATAAAGGTGGTATGACCGAGTGTATTAGATTTAATTTACCATTGAATGGTTTATGATAAACCATCTTAAACCATAAGTGTTATTTCTAAACTGAGATATTCACAATTCATTTAGTATCATTAAAATCATAATAACAACTGATAATAATTAAACCTTTACTTCCTAGTAAATCTATTTACATATGACTGGTATGTCTGAGTGTATTAGATTTAATTTACCATTGAATGGTTTATGATAAACCATGTTAAACCATTTGTTTTTTTTACTAAACTGAGATATATACAATACACATAGTATCATTAAATTCATAATAACGACTTTTAATATTTAAACCATTACTAGTTAGTAAATCTATTTACATATAGATGGTATGTCTGAATGTATAGATTTAATTTACCATTGAATGGTTTATGATAAATCATGTTAAACCATAAGTGTTGTTTCTGAACTGAGATATTCACAATACATGTAGTATCATTAAAATCATAATAACGACTTTTAATAGTTAAACCATTACTAGTTAGTAAATCTATTTACATATGCCTGGCATGTCTGAGTGCACAAGGTTTAATTTACCATTGAATGGTTTATGATAAACAATGTTAAACCATAAGTGTTGTTTCTAAACTGAGATATTCACAATACATGTAGTATCATTAAAATCATAATAACAACTGATAATAATTAAACCTTTACTTCCTAGTGAATCTATTTACATATGACTGGTATGTCTGAGTGTATTAGATTTAATTTATCATTGAATGGTTTATGAAAACCATGTTAAACTACAAGTGTTGTTTCTAAACTGAGATATTCACAATACATGTAGTATCATTAAAATCATAATAACGACTGAAAATAATTAAGCCTTTACTTCTTAGTAAATCTATTTACTTATGCCTGGCATGTCTGAGTGCACAAGGTTTAATTTACCATTGAATGGTTTATGATAAACAATGTTAAACCATAAGTGTTGTTTCTAAACTGAGATATTCACAATACATGTAGTATCATTAAAATCATAATAACAACTGATAATAATTAAACCTTTACTTCCTAGTGAATCTATTTACATATGACTGGTATGTCTGAGTGTATTAGATTTAATTTACCATTGAATCGTTTATGGTAAACCATGTTAAACCATAAGTGTTGTTTCTAAACTGAGATATTCACAATACATATAGTATCATTAGAATCATAATAACGACTTTTTATAATTAAACCATTACTGGTTAGTAAATCTATTTACATATAGATGGTATGTCTGAATATATTAGTTTTAATTTACCATTGAATGGTTTATGATAAATCATGTTAAGCCATAAGTGTTGTGTCTAAACTGAGATATTCACAATACATGTAGTATCATTAAAATCATAATAACGACTTTTTATAATTAAACCATTACTGGTTACTAAATCTATTTACATATCGGTGGTATGTCTGAGTGTATTAGATTTAATTTACCATATAATGGTTTATGATAAACCATGTTAAACCATGTGTTGTTTCTAAACTGAGATATTGACCATACATGTAGTATCATTAAAATCATAATAACGACTTTTAATAATTAAACCATTACTAGTTAGTAAATCTATTTACATATGCCTGGCATGTCTGAGTGCATAAGGTTTAATTTACCATTGAATGGTTTATGATAAATCATGTTAAGCCATAAGTGTTGTTTCTAAACTGAGATATTCACAATACATGTAGTATCATTAAAATCATAATAACGACTTTTTATAATTAAACCATTACTGGTTAGTAAATCTATTTACATATCGGTGGTATGTCTGAGTGTATTAGATTTAATTTACCATATAATGGTTTATGATAAATCATGTTAAACCATAAGTGTTGTTTCTGAACTGAGATATTCACAATACATGTAGTATCATTAAAATCATAATAACGACTTTTAATAATTAAACCATTACTAGTTTGTAAATCTATTTACATATGCCTGGCATGTCTGAGTGCATAAGGTTTAATTTACCATTGAATGGTTTATGATAAATCATGTTAAGCCATAAGTGTTGTTTCTAAACTGAGATATTCACAATACATGTAGTATCATTAAAATCATAATAACGACTTTTTATAATTAAACCATTACTGGTTAGTAAATCTATTTACATATCGGTGGTATGTCTGAGTGTATTAGAATTAATTTACCATATAATGGTTTATGATAAATCATGTTAAACCATAAGTGTTGTTTCTGAACTGAGATATTCACAATACATGTAGTATCATTAAAATCATAATAACGACTTTTAATAATTAAACCATTACTAGTTAGTAAATCTATTTACATATGCCTGGCATGTCTGAGTGCACAAGGTTTAATTTACCATTGAATGGTTTATGATAAACAATGTTAAACCATAAGTGTTGTTTCTAAACTGAGATATTCACAATACATGTAGTATCATTAAAATCATAATAACAACTGATAATAATTAAACCTTTACTTCCTAGTGAATCTATTTACATATGACTGGTATGTCTGAGTGTATTAGATTTAATTTATCATTGAATGGTTTATAAAAACCATGTTAAACCACAAGTGTTGTTTCTAAACTGAGATATTCACAATACATGTAGTATCATTAAAATCATAATAACGACTGATAATAATTAAGCCTTTACTTCTTAGTAAATCTATTTACTTATGCCTGGTATGTCTGAGTGTATTAGATTTAATTTACCATTTAATCGTTTATGGTAAACCATGTTAAACCATAAGTGTTGTTTCTAAACTGAGATATTCACAATACATATAGTATCATTAAAATCATAATAACGACTTTTATTATTTAAACCATTACTAGTTAGTAAATCTATTTACATATAGGTGGTATGTCTGAATCTATTAGTTTTAATTTACCATTGAATGGTTTATGATAAATCATGTTAAGCCATAAGTGTTGTTTCTAAACTGAGATATTCACAATACATGTAGTATCATTAAAATCATAATAACGACTTTTTATAATTAAACCATTACTGGTTAGTAAATCTATTTACATATCGGTGGTATGTCTGAGTGTATTAGATTTAATTTACCATATAATGGTTTATGATAAACCATGTTAAACCATGTGTTGTTTCTAAACTGAGATATTCACAATACATGTAGTATCATTAAAATCATAATAACGACTTTTTATAATTAAACCATTACTGGTTAGTAAATCTATATACATATAGTTGGTATGTCTGAGTGTGTTAGTTTTAATTTACCATGGAATAGTTTATGATAAATCATGTTAAACCATTTGTGTTGCTTCTAAACTGAGATATTCACAGTACATGTATTATCATTAAAATCATAATAACGACTTTTTATAATTAAACCATTACTGGTTACTAAATCTATTTACATATCGGTGGTATGTCTGAGTGTATTAGATTTAATTTACCATTGAATGGTTTATGATAAACCATGTTAAACCATGTGTTGTTTCTAAACTGAGATATTCACAATACATATGGTATCATTAAAATCATAATAACGACTTTTTATAATTAAACCATTACTTGTTAGTAAATCTATTTACATATCGGTGGTATGTCTGAGTGTATTAGTTTCAATTTACCATTGAATGGTTTATGATAAGCCATGTTAAACCATAAGTGTTATTTCTAAACTGAGATATTCACAATACTTATAGTATCATTAAAATCGTAATAACGACTTTTTATAATTAAACCATTACTGGTTAGTAAATCTACTTACATATAGCAGGTATGTCTGAGTGTATTAGATTTAATTTACAATGAATGGTTTATGATTAACCATGTTAAACCATAAGTGTTGCTTCTAAACTGAGATATTCACAATACATATAGTATCATTAAAATCATAATAGTGACTTTTAATATTTAAACCATTACTGGTTAGTAAATCTACTTACATATAGATGTTATGTCTGAATGTATTAGTTTTAATTTACCATTGAATGGTTTATGATAAACCGTGTTAAACCATAAGTGTTGTTTCTAAACTGAGATATTCACAATACATATAGTATCATTAAAATCATGATAGTGACTTTTAATAATTAAACCATTACTGGTTAGTAAATCTATTTACATATAGATGGTATGTCTGAATGTATTTCTTTTAATTTACCATTGAATGAATTATGATAAATCATGTTAAACCATAAGTGTTGTTTCTAAACTGAGATATTCACAATACATGTAGTATCAATAAAATCATAATAACAACATTTTATAAATAAACCATTACTAGTTAGTAAATCTATTTACATATAAATGGTTTGTCTGAGTGTATAATATTTTATTTACCATTGAATGGTATGTGATAAACCTTGTTAAACCATGTGTTGCTTCTAAACCTCGGTATTCACAATACATGTTGAATCATTAAAATCATAATAATGACTTTTAAAAATGTACGAACTACTAGTTAGTAAATCGATTAACATACAGGTGGTATGTCTGAGTGTATTAGATTTAATTTACCATTGAATGGTTTATGATAAACAGCGTTAAACCATAAGTGTTGTTTCTAAACTGAGATATTCACAATACATATAGTATCATTAAAATCATAATAATGACTTTTAATATTTAAACCATTACTGGTTAGTAAATCTATTTACATATAGATGGTATGTCTGAGTGTATTAGATTTAATTTACAATAAATGGTTTATGAATAACCATGTTAAACCATAAGTGTTGAATGTATTGTTTTAATTTACCATTGAATGGTTTATGATAAACCATCCTAAACCATAAGTGTTATTTCTAAACTGAGATATTTACAATTCATTTAGTATCATTAAAATCATAATAATAACTGATAATAATAAAACCTTTACTAGTTAGTAAATCTACTTACATATAGATGGTATGTCTGAATGTATTGTTTTAATTTACCATTGAATGGTTTATGATAAACCATGTTAAACCATGTGTTGTTTCTAAACTGAGATATTCACAATACATATGGTATCATTAAAATCTTAATAACGACTTTTTATAATTAAATCATTGCTGGTTAGTAAATCTATTTACATATTAATGGTATGTCTGAATGTATTTGTTTTAATTTACCATTGAATGAATTATGATAAATCATGTTAAACCATAAGTGTTGTTTCTAAACTGAGATATTCACAATACATGTAGTATCAATGTAATCATAATAACGACTTTTTATAATCAAACCATTACTGGTCAGTAAATCTATTTACATATAGGTGGTATGTCTGAGTGTATTGGATTTAATTTACCATTGAATGGTTTATGATAAACCATCTTAAACCATAAGTGTTATTTCTAAACTGAGATATTCACAATTCATTTAGTATCATTAAAATCATAATAACAACTGATAATAATAAAACCTTTACTTCCTAGTAAATCTATTTACATATGCCTGGTATGTCTGAGTGTATTAGATTTAATTTACCATTGAATGGTTTATGATAAACCATGTTAAACCATAAGTGTTGTTTCTAAACTGAGATATTCACAATACATATAGTATCATTAAAATCATAATAACGACTTTTAATATTTAAACCATTACTAGTTAGTAAATCTATTTACATATAGGTGGTATGTCTGAATCTATTAGTTTTAATTTACCATTGAATGGTTTATGAAATATCATGTTAAGCCATGTGTTGTTTCTGAACTGAGATATTCACAATACATGTAGTATCATTAAAATCATAATAACGACTTTTTATAATTAAACCATTACTAGTTAGTAAATCTATTTACATATCGGTGGTATGTCTGAGTGTATTAGATTTAATTTACCATTGAATGGTTTATGATAAACCATCTTAAACCATAAGTGTTATTTCTAAAATGAGATATTCACAATTCATTTAGTATCATTAAAATCATAATAACAACTGATAATAGTTAAACCTTTACTTCCTAGTAAATCTATTTACATATGACTGGTATGTCTGAGTGTATTATATTTAATTTACCATTGAATGGTTTATGATAAACCATGTTAAACCATATTTGTTATTTCTAAACTGAGATATTCACAATGCATATAATATCATTAAAATCACAATAACGACTATTAATAATTAAACCATTACTACATAGTAAATCTATTTACACATGGGTGGTAAGTCTAAATTTATTAGATTTAATATACCATTGAATGGTTTATGATAAACCGTGTTAAACCATAAGTGCTATTTCTAAACTGAGATATTCACAATCTATGTAATATCATTAAAATCATAACACCTACTTTTAATAACTAAACCATTACTACTTAGTAAATCTATTTACATATGGATGGTATGTCTGAGTGTATTAGATTTAATTTACCATTGAATGGTTTATGATAAACCATGTTAAACCATAAGTGTTGTTTCTAAACTGAGATATTCACAATACATGTAGTATCATTAAAATCATAATAACGACTTTTTATAATTAAACCATTACTGGTTAGTAAATCTATTTACATATAGCTGGTATGTCTGAGTGTATTAGATTTAATTTACCACTGAATGGTTTATGATAAACCATGTTAAACCATTAGTGTTATTTCTTAACTGATATATTCACTACTCATGTAGTCTCATTAAAATCATATAACAACTGATAATAATTAAACCTTTACTTCTTAGTAAATCTATTTACATATGCCTGGTATGTCTGAGTGTATTAGATTTAATTCACCATTGAATGGTTTATGATAAACCATGATAAACCATGTGGTTTCCAAACTGAAATAATCACAATACATACAGTATCATTAAAATCATAATAACGACTTTTAATTATTAAACCATTACTAGTTAGTAAATCTATTTACATATATATGGTATGTCTGAGTGTATTAGTTTTAATTTACCATTCAATGGTTTATGATAAATCATGTTAAACCATGTGTTGTTTCTAAACTGAGATATTCACAATACATGTAGTATCAATGTAATCAAAATAACGACTTTTTATAATCAAACCATTACTGGTCAGTAAATCTATTTACATATAGGTGGTATGTCTGAGTGTATTGGATTTAATTTACCATTGAATGGTTTATGATAAACCATCTTAAACCATAAGTGTTATTTCTAAACTGAGATATTCACAGTTCATTAAGTATCATTAAAATCATAATAACAACTGATAATAATAAAACCTTTACTTCCTAGTAAATCGATTTACATATGCCTGGTATGTCTGAGTGTATTAGATTTAATTTACCATTGAATGGTTTACGATAAACCATGTTAAATCATAAGTGTTGTTTCTAAACTGAGATATTCACAATACATATAGTATCATTAAAATCATAATAACGACTTTTAATATTTAAACCATTACTAGTTAGTAAATCTATTTACATATAGGTGGTATGTCTGAATGTATTAGTTTTAATTTACCATTGAATGGTTTATGATAAATCATGTTAAGCCATAAGTGTTGTTTGTAAACTGAGATATTCACAATACATGTAGTATCATTATAATCATAATAACGACTTTTTATAATTAAACCATTACTGGTTAGTAAATCTATTTACATATCGGTGGTATGTCTGAGTGCATTGGATTTAATTTACCATTGAATGGTTTATGATAAACCATGTTAAACCATAAGTGTTGTTT
The DNA here is from genome assembly GCA_949361645.1 of Spongilla lacustris. Classification (NCBI taxonomy): domain Eukaryota; kingdom Metazoa; phylum Porifera; class Demospongiae; order Spongillida; family Spongillidae; genus Spongilla; species Spongilla lacustris. The sequence goes on along the minus strand of OX442427.1, from coordinate 4,313,573 downwards.
CTAAACTGAGATATTCACAATACATGTAGTATCATTACAATCATAATAACGACTTTTAATAATTAAACCATTACTAGTTAGTATATCTATTTACATATGCCGGGCATGTCTGAGTGCACAAGGTTTAATTTACCATTGAATGGTTAATGATAAACCATAACAAACCATAAGTGTTGTTTCTAAACTGATATATTCACAATACATATAGTATCATTAAAATCATAATAATGACTTTCAATATTTAAATCATTACTAGTTAGTAAATCTATTTACATATGGATAGTATGTCTGAATGTATAGTTTTAATTTACCATTGAATGGTTTATGATAAATCATGTTTAACCATAAGTGTTGTTTCTAAACTGAGATATTCACAATACATGTAGTATCATTAAAATCATAATAACGACTTTTTATAGTTAAACCATTACTGGTTAGTGAATCTATTTACATATCGTTGGTATGTCTGAGTGTATTAGTTTTAATTTACCATTGAATAGTTTATGATAAACCGTGTTAAACCATAAGTGTTGTTTCTAAACTGAGATATTAACAATACATGTAGTATCATTAAAATCATAATAACGACTTTTAATAATTAAACCATTACTAGTTAGTAAATCTATTTACATATGCCTGGCATGTCTGAGTGCACAAGGTTTAATTTACCATTGAATGGTTTATGATAAACCATGTTAAACCATAAGTGTTGTTTCTAAACTGAGATATTCACAATACATATAGTTTCATTAAAATCATAATAGTGACTTTTAATATTTAAACCATTACTGGTTAGTAAATCTATCTACATAATGATGTATGTCTGAATGTATGAGTTTTAATTTACCATTGAATGGTTTATGATAAATCATGTTAAACCATTAGTGTTGTTTCTAAACTGAGATATTCACAATACATGTAGTATCATTAAAATCATAATAACGACTTTTTATAATTAAAAAGTTACTGGTTACTAAATCTATTTACATATCGGTGGTATGTCTGAGTGCATTAGATTTAATTTACCATTGAATGGTTTACGATAAACCATGTTAAACCATAAGTGTTGTTTCTAAACTGAGATATTCACAATACATGTAGTATCATTAAAATCATAATAACGACTTTTAATAATAAAACCATTACTAGTTAGTAAATTTATTTGCATATGCATGGCATGTCTGAGTGCACAAGATTTAATTTATCATTGAATGGTTTATGATAAACCATCTTAAACCATAAGTGTTGTTTCTAAACTGAGATATTCACAATACATATGGTATCATTAAAATCATAATAACGACTATCTATAATTAAACCATTACTGGTTAGTAAATGTATTTACATAAAGGTGGTATGACTGAGTGTATTAGATTTAATTTACCATTGAATGGTTTATGATAAACCATCTTAAACCATAAGTGTTATTTCTAAACTGAGATATTCACAATTCATTTAGTATCATTAAAATCATAATAACAACTGATAATAATTAAACCTTTACTTCCTAGTAAATCTATTTACATATGACTGGTATGTCTGAGTGTATTAGATTTAATTTACCATTGAATGGTTTATGATAAACCACGTTAAACCATTTGTTTTTATTACTAAACTGAGATATATACAATACACATAGTATCATTAAATTCATAATAACGACTTTTAATATTTAAACCATTACTAGTTAGTAAATCTATTTACATATAGATGGTATGTCTGAATGTATAGATTTAATTTACCATTGAATGGTTTATGATAAATCATGTTAAACCATAAGTGTTGTTTCTGAACTGAGATATTCACAATACATGTAGTATCATTAAAATCATAATAACGACTTTTAATAGTTAAACCATTACTAGTTAGTAAATCTATTTACATATGCCTGGCATGTCTGAGTGCACAAGGTTTAATTTACCATTGAATGGTTTATGATAAACAATGTTAAACCATAAGTGTTGTTTCTAAACTGAGATATTCACAATACATGTAGTATCATTAAAATCATAATAACAACTGATAATAATTAAACCTTTACTTCCTAGTGAATCTATTTACATATGACTGGTATGTCTGAGTGTATTAGATTTAATTTATCATTGAATGGTTTATGAAAACCATGTTAAACCACAAGTGTTGTTTCTAAACTGAGATATTCACAATACATGTAGTATCATTAAAATCATAATAACGACTGAAAATAATTAAGCCTTTACTTCTTAGTAAATCTATTTACTTATGCCTGGCATGTCTGAGTGCACAAGGTTTAATTTACCATTGAATGGTTTATGATAAACAATGTTAAACCATAAGTGTTGTTTCTAAACTGAGATATTCACAATACATGTAGTATCATTAAAATCATAATAACAACTGATAATAATTAAACCTTTACTTCCTAGTGAATCTATTTACATATGACTGGTATGTCTGAGTGTATTAGATTTAATTTACCATTGAATCGTTTATGGTAAACCATGTTAAACCATAAGTGTTGTTTCTAAACTGAGATATTCACAATACATATAGTATCATTAGAATCATAATAACGACTTTTTATAATTAAACCATTACTGGTTAGTAAATCTATTTACATATAGATGGTATGTCTGAATATATTAGTTTTAATTTACCATTGAATGGTTTATGATAAATCATGTTAAGCCATAAGTGTTGTGTCTAAACTGAGATATTCACAATACATGTAGTATCATTAAAATCATAATAACGACTTTTTATAATTAAACCATTACTGGTTACTAAATCTATTTACATATCGGTGGTATGTCTGAGTGTATTAGATTTAATTTACCATATAATGGTTTATGATAAACCATGTTAAACCATGTGTTGTTTCTAAACTGAGATATTGACCATACATGTAGTATCATTAAAATCATAATAACGACTTTTAATAATTAAACCATTACTAGTTAGTAAATCTATTTACATATGCCTGGCATGTCTGAGTGCATAAGGTTTAATTTACCATTGAATGGTTTATGATAAATCATGTTAAGCCATAAGTGTTGTTTCTAAACTGAGATAATCACAATACATGTAGTATCATTAAAATCATAATAACGACTTTTTATAATTAAACCATTACTGGTTAGTAAATCTATTTACATATCGGTGGTATGTCTGAGTGTATTAGATTTAATTTACCATATAATGGTTTATGATAAATCATGTTAAACCATAAGTGTTGTTTCTGAACTGAGATATTCACAATACATGTAGTATCATTAAAATCATAATAACGACTTTTAATAATTAAACCATTACTAGTTAGTAAATCTATTTACATATGCCTGGCATGTCTGAGTGCATAAGGTTTAATTTACCATTGAATGGTTTATGATAAATCATGTTAAGCCATAAGTGTTGTTTCTAAACTGAGATATTCACAATACATGTAGTATCATTAAAATCATAATAACGAATTTTTATAATTAAACCATTACTGGTTAGTAAATCTATTTACATATCGGTGGTATGTCTGAGTGTATTAGATTTAATTTACCATATAATGGTTTATGATAAATCATGTTAAACCATAAGTGTTGTTTCTGAACTGAGATATTCACAATACATGTAGTATCATTAAAATCATAATAACGACTTTTAATAATTAAACCATTACTAGTTAGTAAATCTATTTACATATGCCTGGCATGTCTGAGTGCACAAGGTTTAATTTACCATTGAATGGTTTATGATAAACAATGTTAAACCATAAGTGTTGTTTCTAAACTGAGATATTCACAATACATGTAGTATCATTAAAATCATAATAACAACTGATAATAATTAAACCTTTACTTCCTAGTGAATCTATTTACATATGACTGGTATGTCTGAGTGTATTAGATTTAATTTATCATTGAATGGTTTATAAAAACCATGTTAAACCACAAGTGTTGTTTCTAAACTGAGATATTCACAATACATGTAGTATCATTAAAATCATAATAACGACTGATAATAATTAAGCCTTTACTTCTTAGTAAATCTATTTACTTATGCCTGGTATGTCTGAGTGTATTAGATTTAATTTACCATTTAATCGTTTATGGTAAACCATGTTAAACCATAAGTGTTGTTTCTAAACTGAGATATTCACAATACATATAGTATCATTAAAATCATAATAACGACTTTTATTATTTAAACCATTACTAGTTAGTAAATCTATTTACATATAGGTGGTATGTCTGAATCTATTAGTTTTAATTTACCATTGAATGGTTTATGATAAATCATGTTAAGCCATAAGTGTTGTTTCTAAACTGAGATATTCACAATACATGTAGTATCATTAAAATCATAATAACGACTTTTAATAATAAAACCATTACTAGTTAGTAAATTTATTTGCATATGCATGGCATGTCTGAGTGCACAAGATTTAATTTATCATTGAATGGTTTATGATAAACCATCTTAAACCATAAGTGTTGTTTCTAAACTGAGATATTCACAATACATATGGTATCATTAAAATCATAATAACGACTATCTATAATTAAACCATTACTGGTTAGTAAATGTATTTACATAAAGGTGGTATGACCGAGTGTATTAGATTTAATTTACCATTGAATGGTTTATGATAAACCATCTTAAACCATAAGTGTTATTTCTAAACTGAGATATTCACAATTCATTTAGTATCATTAAAATCATAATAACAACTGATAATAATTAAACCTTTACTTCCTAGTAAATCTATTTACATATGACTGGTATGTCTGAGTGTATTAGATTTAATTTACCATTGAATGGTTTATGATAAACCATGTTAAACCATTTGTTTTTTTTACTAAACTGAGATATATACAATACACATAGTATCATTAAATTCATAATAACGACTTTTAATATTTAAACCATTACTAGTTAGTAAATCTATTTACATATAGATGGTATGTCTGAATGTATAGATTTAATTTACCATTGAATGGTTTATGATAAATCATGTTAAACCATAAGTGTTGTTTCTGAACTGAGATATTCACAATACATGTAGTATCATTAAAATCATAATAACGACTTTTAATAGTTAAACCATTACTAGTTAGTAAATCTATTTACATATGCCTGGCATGTCTGAGTGCACAAGGTTTAATTTACCATTGAATGGTTTATGATAAACAATGTTAAACCATAAGTGTTGTTTCTAAACTGAGATATTCACAATACATGTAGTATCATTAAAATCATAATAACAACTGATAATAATTAAACCTTTACTTCCTAGTGAATCTATTTACATATGACTGGTATGTCTGAGTGTATTAGATTTAATTTATCATTGAATGGTTTATGAAAACCATGTTAAACTACAAGTGTTGTTTCTAAACTGAGATATTCACAATACATGTAGTATCATTAAAATCATAATAACGACTGAAAATAATTAAGCCTTTACTTCTTAGTAAATCTATTTACTTATGCCTGGCATGTCTGAGTGCACAAGGTTTAATTTACCATTGAATGGTTTATGATAAACAATGTTAAACCATAAGTGTTGTTTCTAAACTGAGATATTCACAATACATGTAGTATCATTAAAATCATAATAACAACTGATAATAATTAAACCTTTACTTCCTAGTGAATCTATTTACATATGACTGGTATGTCTGAGTGTATTAGATTTAATTTACCATTGAATCGTTTATGGTAAACCATGTTAAACCATAAGTGTTGTTTCTAAACTGAGATATTCACAATACATATAGTATCATTAGAATCATAATAACGACTTTTTATAATTAAACCATTACTGGTTAGTAAATCTATTTACATATAGATGGTATGTCTGAATATATTAGTTTTAATTTACCATTGAATGGTTTATGATAAATCATGTTAAGCCATAAGTGTTGTGTCTAAACTGAGATATTCACAATACATGTAGTATCATTAAAATCATAATAACGACTTTTTATAATTAAACCATTACTGGTTACTAAATCTATTTACATATCGGTGGTATGTCTGAGTGTATTAGATTTAATTTACCATATAATGGTTTATGATAAACCATGTTAAACCATGTGTTGTTTCTAAACTGAGATATTGACCATACATGTAGTATCATTAAAATCATAATAACGACTTTTAATAATTAAACCATTACTAGTTAGTAAATCTATTTACATATGCCTGGCATGTCTGAGTGCATAAGGTTTAATTTACCATTGAATGGTTTATGATAAATCATGTTAAGCCATAAGTGTTGTTTCTAAACTGAGATATTCACAATACATGTAGTATCATTAAAATCATAATAACGACTTTTTATAATTAAACCATTACTGGTTAGTAAATCTATTTACATATCGGTGGTATGTCTGAGTGTATTAGATTTAATTTACCATATAATGGTTTATGATAAATCATGTTAAACCATAAGTGTTGTTTCTGAACTGAGATATTCACAATACATGTAGTATCATTAAAATCATAATAACGACTTTTAATAATTAAACCATTACTAGTTTGTAAATCTATTTACATATGCCTGGCATGTCTGAGTGCATAAGGTTTAATTTACCATTGAATGGTTTATGATAAATCATGTTAAGCCATAAGTGTTGTTTCTAAACTGAGATATTCACAATACATGTAGTATCATTAAAATCATAATAACGACTTTTTATAATTAAACCATTACTGGTTAGTAAATCTATTTACATATCGGTGGTATGTCTGAGTGTATTAGAATTAATTTACCATATAATGGTTTATGATAAATCATGTTAAACCATAAGTGTTGTTTCTGAACTGAGATATTCACAATACATGTAGTATCATTAAAATCATAATAACGACTTTTAATAATTAAACCATTACTAGTTAGTAAATCTATTTACATATGCCTGGCATGTCTGAGTGCACAAGGTTTAATTTACCATTGAATGGTTTATGATAAACAATGTTAAACCATAAGTGTTGTTTCTAAACTGAGATATTCACAATACATGTAGTATCATTAAAATCATAATAACAACTGATAATAATTAAACCTTTACTTCCTAGTGAATCTATTTACATATGACTGGTATGTCTGAGTGTATTAGATTTAATTTATCATTGAATGGTTTATAAAAACCATGTTAAACCACAAGTGTTGTTTCTAAACTGAGATATTCACAATACATGTAGTATCATTAAAATCATAATAACGACTGATAATAATTAAGCCTTTACTTCTTAGTAAATCTATTTACTTATGCCTGGTATGTCTGAGTGTATTAGATTTAATTTACCATTTAATCGTTTATGGTAAACCATGTTAAACCATAAGTGTTGTTTCTAAACTGAGATATTCACAATACATATAGTATCATTAAAATCATAATAACGACTTTTATTATTTAAACCATTACTAGTTAGTAAATCTATTTACATATAGGTGGTATGTCTGAATCTATTAGTTTTAATTTACCATTGAATGGTTTATGATAAATCATGTTAAGCCATAAGTGTTGTTTCTAAACTGAGATATTCACAATACATGTAGTATCATTAAAATCATAATAACGACTTTTTATAATTAAACCATTACTGGTTAGTAAATCTATTTACATATCGGTGGTATGTCTGAGTGTATTAGATTTAATTTACCATATAATGGTTTATGATAAACCATGTTAAACCATGTGTTGTTTCTAAACTGAGATATTCACAATACATGTAGTATCATTAAAATCATAATAACGACTTTTTATAATTAAACCATTACTGGTTAGTAAATCTATATACATATAGTTGGTATGTCTGAGTGTGTTAGTTTTAATTTACCATGGAATAGTTTATGATAAATCATGTTAAACCATTTGTGTTGCTTCTAAACTGAGATATTCACAGTACATGTATTATCATTAAAATCATAATAACGACTTTTTATAATTAAACCATTACTGGTTACTAAATCTATTTACATATCGGTGGTATGTCTGAGTGTATTAGATTTAATTTACCATTGAATGGTTTATGATAAACCATGTTAAACCATGTGTTGTTTCTAAACTGAGATATTCACAATACATATGGTATCATTAAAATCATAATAACGACTTTTTATAATTAAACCATTACTTGTTAGTAAATCTATTTACATATCGGTGGTATGTCTGAGTGTATTAGTTTCAATTTACCATTGAATGGTTTATGATAAGCCATGTTAAACCATAAGTGTTATTTCTAAACTGAGATATTCACAATACTTATAGTATCATTAAAATCGTAATAACGACTTTTTATAATTAAACCATTACTGGTTAGTAAATCTACTTACATATAGCAGGTATGTCTGAGTGTATTAGATTTAATTTACAATGAATGGTTTATGATTAACCATGTTAAACCATAAGTGTTGCTTCTAAACTGAGATATTCACAATACATATAGTATCATTAAAATCATAATAGTGACTTTTAATATTTAAACCATTACTGGTTAGTAAATCTACTTACATATAGATGTTATGTCTGAATGTATTAGTTTTAATTTACCATTGAATGGTTTATGATAAACCGTGTTAAACCATAAGTGTTGTTTCTAAACTGAGATATTCACAATACATATAGTATCATTAAAATCATGATAGTGACTTTTAATAATTAAACCATTACTGGTTAGTAAATCTATTTACATATAGATGGTATGTCTGAATGTATTTCTTTTAATTTACCATTGAATGAATTATGATAAATCATGTTAAACCATAAGTGTTGTTTCTAAACTGAGATATTCACAATACATGTAGTATCAATAAAATCATAATAACAACATTTTATAAATAAACCATTACTAGTTAGTAAATCTATTTACATATAAATGGTTTGTCTGAGTGTATAATATTTTATTTACCATTGAATGGTATGTGATAAACCTTGTTAAACCATGTGTTGCTTCTAAACCTCGGTATTCACAATACATGTTGAATCATTAAAATCATAATAATGACTTTTAAAAATGTACGAACTACTAGTTAGTAAATCGATTAACATACAGGTGGTATGTCTGAGTGTATTAGATTTAATTTACCATTGAATGGTTTATGATAAACAGCGTTAAACCATAAGTGTTGTTTCTAAACTGAGATATTCACAATACATATAGTATCATTAAAATCATAATAATGACTTTTAATATTTAAACCATTACTGGTTAGTAAATCTATTTACATATAGATGGTATGTCTGAGTGTATTAGATTTAATTTACAATAAATGGTTTATGAATAACCATGTTAAACCATAAGTGTTGAATGTATTGTTTTAATTTACCATTGAATGGTTTATGATAAACCATCCTAAACCATAAGTGTTATTTCTAAACTGAGATATTTACAATTCATTTAGTATCATTAAAATCATAATAATAACTGATAATAATAAAACCTTTACTAGTTAGTAAATCTACTTACATATAGATGGTATGTCTGAATGTATTGTTTTAATTTACCATTGAATGGTTTATGATAAACCATGTTAAACCATGTGTTGTTTCTAAACTGAGATATTCACAATACATATGGTATCATTAAAATCTTAATAACGACTTTTTATAATTAAATCATTGCTGGTTAGTAAATCTATTTACATATTAATGGTATGTCTGAATGTATTTGTTTTAATTTACCATTGAATGAATTATGATAAATCATGTTAAACCATAAGTGTTGTTTCTAAACTGAGATATTCACAATACATGTAGTATCAATGTAATCATAATAACGACTTTTTATAATCAAACCATTACTGGTCAGTAAATCTATTTACATATAGGTGGTATGTCTGAGTGTATTGGATTTAATTTACCATTGAATGGTTTATGATAAACCATCTTAAACCATAAGTGTTATTTCTAAACTGAGATATTCACAATTCATTTAGTATCATTAAAATCATAATAACAACTGATAATAATAAAACCTTTACTTCCTAGTAAATCTATTTACATATGCCTGGTATGTCTGAGTGTATTAGATTTAATTTACCATTGAATGGTTTATGATAAACCATGTTAAACCATAAGTGTTGTTTCTAAACTGAGATATTCACAATACATATAGTATCATTAAAATCATAATAACGACTTTTAATATTTAAACCATTACTAGTTAGTAAATCTATTTACATATAGGTGGTATGTCTGAATCTATTAGTTTTAATTTACCATTGAATGGTTTATGAAATATCATGTTAAGCCATGTGTTGTTTCTGAACTGAGATATTCACAATACATGTAGTATCATTAAAATCATAATAACGACTTTTTATAATTAAACCATTACTAGTTAGTAAATCTATTTACATATCGGTGGTATGTCTGAGTGTATTAGATTTAATTTACCATTGAATGGTTTATGATAAACCATCTTAAACCATAAGTGTTATTTCTAAAATGAGATATTCACAATTCATTTAGTATCATTAAAATCATAATAACAACTGATAATAGTTAAACCTTTACTTCCTAGTAAATCTATTTACATATGACTGGTATGTCTGAGTGTATTATATTTAATTTACCATTGAATGGTTTATGATAAACCATGTTAAACCATATTTGTTATTTCTAAACTGAGATATTCACAGTACATATAGTATCATTAAAATCATAATAACGACTTTTAATATTTAAACCATAACTAGTTGGTAAATCTATTTACATATAGATGGTATGTCTGAATGTATTGTTTTAATTTACCATTGAATGGTTTATGATAAATCATGTTAAACCATAAGTGTTGTTTCTAAACTGAGATATTCACAATACATGTAGTATCATTATAATCATAATAACGACTTTTTATAATTAAACCGTTACTGGTTAGTAAATCTATTTACATACCGGTGGAATGTCTGAGTGTATTAGTTTTTATTTACCATTGAATGGTTTATGATAAACCGCGTTAAACCATAAGTGTTGTTTCTAAACTGAGATATTCACAATACATATAGTATCATTAAAATCATAATAATGACTTTTAATATTTAAACCATTACTGGTTAGTAAATCTATTTACATATAGATGGTATGTCTGAGTGTATTAGATTTAATTTACAATAAATGGTTTATGAATAACCATGTTAAACCATAAGTGTTGAATGTATTGTTTTAATTTACCATTGAATGGTTTATGATAAACCATCCTAAACCATAAGTGTTATTTCTAAACTGAGATATTTACAATTCATTTAGTATCATTAAAATCATAATAATAACTGATAATAATAAAACCTTTACTAGTTAGTAAATCTACTTACATATAGATGGTATGTCTGAATGTATTGTTTTAATTTACCATTGAATGGTTTATGATAAACCATGTTAAACCATGTGTTGTTTCTAAACTGAGATATTCACAATACATATGGTATCATTAAAATCTTAATAACGACCTTTTATAATTAAATCATTGCTGGTTAGTAAATCTATTTACATATTGATGGTATGTCTGAATGTATTTGTTTTAATTTACCATTGAATGAATTATGATAAATCATGTTAAACCATAAGTGTTGTTTCTAAACAGAGATATTCACAATACATGTAGTATCAATGTAATCATAATAACGACTTTTTATAATCAAACCATTACGGGTCAGTAAATCTATTTACATATAGGTGGTATGTCCGAGTGTATTGGATTTAATTTACCATTGAATGGTTTATGATAAACCATCTTAAACCATAAGTGTTATTTCTAAACTGAGATATTCACAATTCATTTAGTATCATTAAAATCATAATAACAACTGATAATAATAAAACCTTTACTTCCTAGTAAATCGATTTACATATGCCTGGTATGTCTGAGTGTATTAGATTTAATTTACCATTGAATGGTTTATGATAAACCATGTTAAACCATAAGTGTTGTTTCTAAACTGAGATATTCACAATACATATAGTATCATTAAAATCATAATAACGACTTTTATTATTTAAACCATTACTAGTTAGTAAATCTATTTACATATAGGTGGTATGTCTGAATCTATTAGTTTTAATTTACCATTGAATGGTTTATGATATATCATGTTAAGCCATAAGTGTTGTTTCTAAACTGAGATATTCACAATACATGTAGTATCAATAAAATCATAATAACGACTTTTTATAATTAAACCATTACTAGTTAGTAAATCTATTTACATATCGGTGGTATGTCTGAGTGTATTAGATTTAATTTACCATTGAATGGTTTATGATAAACCATCTTAAACCATGTGTTATTTCTAAAATGAGATATTCACAATTCATTTAGTATCATTAAAATCATAATAACAACTGATAATAATTAAACCTTTACTTCCTAGTAAATCTATTTACATATGACTGGTATGTCTGAGTGTATTAGATTTAATTTACCATTGAATGGTTTATGATAAACCATGTTAAACCATAAGTGTTGTTTCTAAACTGAGATATTCACAATACATATAGTATCATTAAAATCATAATAACGACTTTTATTATTTAAACCATTACTAGTTAGTAAATCTATTTATATATAGGTGGTATGTCTGAATCTATTAGTTTTAATTTACCATTGAATGGTTTATGATATATCATGTTAAGCCATAAGTGTTGTTTCTAAACTGAGATATTCACAATACATGTAGTATCAATAAAATCATAATAACGACTTTTTATAATTAAACCATTACTAGTTAGTAAATCTATTTACATATCGGTGGTATGTCTGAGTGTATTAGATTTAATTTACCATTGAATGGTTTATGATAAACCATCTTAAACCATGTGTTATTTCTAAAATGAGATATTCACAATTCATTTAGTATCATTAAAATCATAATAACAACTGATAATAATTAAACCTTTACTTCCTAGTAAATCTATTTACATATGACTGGTATGTCTGAGTGTATTAGATTTAATTTACCATTGAATGGTAAAAACATAATAACGACTATTAATAATTAAACCATTACTAATTTGTAAATCTACTTACATGTAGGTGGTATGTCTGAGTGTATTGGATTTAATTTAACATTGAATGGTTTATGATAAACCATGTTAAACCATAAGTGTTGTTTCTAAATTGAGATATTCACCATACATGTTGTATCATTAAAAACATAATAACGACTATTAATAATTAAACCATTACTAGTTAGTAAATCTATTTGCATATGCCTGTTATGTCTGAGTTGATTAGATTTAATAACCATTGAATGGTTTATGATAAACCATGTTAAACCAAAAATGTTTCTAAATTGAGATATTCTCAATACATGTAGTGTCATTAAAATCATAATAACGACTATTAATAATTAAACCTTTACTAGTTTTTAAATCTATTTACATGTAGTTGGTATGTCTGAGTGTATTAGCTTTAATTTACCATTCAAAGGTTTCTGATAAACCATGTTAAACCATAAGTGTTTTTTTTCTAAATTGAGATATTCACAATACATGAGGTATCATTACAATCATAATAACGACTGTTAATAATTAAACCATTACTACTTAGTCAATCTATTTGCATATGCCTGGTGTGTCTGAGTGTATTAGATTTAATTTCACATTGAATGGTTTATGATAAACCATGTTAAACCATAAGTGTTGTTTCTAAACTGAGATACTCACAATACATTTAGTATCATTATTATAAAATCATTATAACGACTATTAATAATTAAACCTTTAATACTTAGTAAATCTATTTGCATATGCTTGGTATGTCTAAGTATATTAGATTTAATTTACCATTGAATGGTTTATGATCAACCATGTTAAACCATGTGATGTTTCTAAATTGAGATATTCACAATACATGTAGTATCATTAAAATCATTATAACGACTATTAATAATTAAACCATTACTAGTTTGTAAATCTATTTACATGTAGGTGGTATGCCTGAGTATATTAGATTTAATTTACCATTGAAAAGTTTATGATAAATCATGTTAAACCATAAGTGTTCTTTCTAAATTGAGATATTCACAATACATATAGTATCATTACAATCATAATAACGACTATTAGAAATTAAACCATTACTAGTTAAGAAATGTACTTACATATAGGTAATATGTCTGAGTGTATTGCATTTAATTTACCATTGAATGGTTTATGATAAACCATGTTAAACCATAAGTGTTGTTTCTGAATTGAGATATTCACAATACATGTGGTGTCATTAAGATCATAATAACGATTATTAGTAATTAAACCATTACTTCTTAGTAAATCTACTCACATATAGGTAGTATGTCTGAGTGTATTAGATTTAATTTTCCATTGAATGGTTTATGATCAACCATGTTAAACCATAAGTGTTTCTAAATTGAGATACTCACCATACATGTGGTATCATTAAAAACATGATAACGACTATTAATAATTAAACCATTACTAGTTAGTAAATCTATTTGCATATGCCTGTTATGTCTGTGTGTATTAGATTTAATAACCATTGAATGGTTTATGATAAACCATGTTAAACCATGTGATGTTTCTAAATTGAGATATTCACAATACATGTAGTATCATTACAATCACAATAACGACTATTAATAATTAAACCATTACTAGTTTGTAAATCTACTTACATGTAGGTGGTATGTCTGAGTGTATTAGATTTAATTTCACATTGAATAGTTTATGATAAACCATGTTAAACCATAAGTGTTGTTTCTAAATTGAGATATTCACCATACATGTTGTATCATTAAAAACATAATAACGACTATTAATAATTAAACCATTACTAGTTAGTAAATCTATTTGCATATGCCTGTTATGTCTGAGTTGATTAGATTTAATAACCATTGAATGGTTTATGATAAACCATGTTAAACCAAAAATGTTTCTAAATTGAGATATTCTCAATACATGTAGTGTCATTAAAATCATAATAACGACTATTAATAATTAAACCTTTACTAGTTTTTAAATCTATTTACATGTAGTTGGTATGTCTGAGTGTATTAGCTTTAATTTACCATTCAAAGGTTTCTGATAAACCATGTTAAACCATAAGTGTTTTTGTTCTAAATTGAGATATTCACAATACATGAGGTATCATTACAATCACAATAACGACTATTAATAATTAAACCATTACTACTTAGTAAATCTATTTGCATGTGCCTGGTTAGTCTGAGTGTATTAGATTTAATTTAACATTGAATGGTTTATCATAAGTGTTGTTTCTAAATTGAAGTATTCACAATACATGCGGTATCACTAAAAACATAATAACGACTATTAATAATTTAACTATTACTATTTAGTAAATCTATTTGCATATGCCTGGTATGTCTGAGTGTATTAGATTTAATTTACCATTGAATGGTTTATGATAAACCATGTTAAACCATAAGTGTTGTTTCTAAACTGAGATATTCACAATACATATAGTATCATTAAAATCATAATAACGACTTTTAATATTTAAACCATTACTAGTTAGTAAATCTATTTACATATAGGTGGTATGTCTGAATCTATTAGTTTTAATTTACCATTGAATGGTTTATGAAATATCATGTTAAGCCATAAGTGTTGTTTCTGAACTGAGATATTCACAATACATGTAGTATCATTAAAATCATAATAACGACTTTTTATAATTAAACCATTACTAGTTAGTAAATCTATTTACATATCGGTGGTATGTCTGAGTGTATTAGATTTAATTTACCATTGAATGGTTTATGATAAACCATCTTAAACCATAAGTGTTATTTCTAAAATGAGATATTCACAATTCATTTAGTATCATTAAAATCATAATAACAACTGATAATAATTAAACCTTTACTTCCTAGTAAATCTATTTACATATGACTGGTATGTCTGAGTGTATTATATTTAATTTACCATTGAATGGTTTATGATAAACCATGTTAAACCATATTTGTTATTTCTAAACTGAGATATTCACAGTACATATAGTATCATTAAAATCATAATAACGACTTTTAATATTTAAACCATAACTAGTTGGTAAATCTATTTACATATAGATGGTATGTCTGAATGTATTGTTTTAATTTACCATTGAATGGTTTATGATAAATCATGTTAAACCATAAGTGTTGTTTCTAAACTGAGATATTCACAATACATGTAGTATCATTATAATCATAATAACGACTTTTTATAATTAAACCGTTACTGGTTAGTAAATCTATTTACATACCGGTGGAATGTCTGAGTGTATTAGTTTTTATTTACCATTGAATGGTTTATGATAAACCGCGTTAAACCATAAGTGTTGTTTCTAAACTGAGATATTCACAATACATATAGTATCATTAAAATCATAATAATGACTTTTAATATTTAAACCATTACTGGTTAGTAAATCTATTTACATATAGATGGTATGTCTGAGTGTATTAGATTTAATTTACAATAAATGGTTTATGAATAACCATGTTAAACCATAAGTGTTGAATGTATTGTTTTAATTTACCATTGAATGGTTTATGATAAACCATCCTAAACCATAAGTGTTATTTCTAAACTGAGATATTTACAATTCATTTAGTATCATTAAAATCATAATAATAACTGATAATAATAAAACCTTTACTAGTTAGTAAATCTACTTACATATAGATGGTATGTCTGAATGTATTGTTTTAATTTACCATTGAATGGTTTATGATAAACCATGTTAAACCATGTGTTGTTTCTAAACTGAGATATTCACAATACATATGGTATCATTAAAATCTTAATAACGACCTTTTATAATTAAATCATTGCTGGTTAGTAAATCTATTTACATATTGATGGTATGTCTGAATGTATTTGTTTTAATTTACCATTGAATGAATTATGATAAATCATGTTAAACCATAAGTGTTGTTTCTAAACAGAGATATTCACAATACATGTAGTATCAATGTAATCATAATAACGACTTTTTATAATCAAACCATTACGGGTCAGTAAATCTATTTACATATAGGTGGTATGTCCGAGTGTATTGGATTTAATTTACCATTGAATGGTTTATGATAAACCATCTTAAACCATAAGTGTTATTTCTAAACTGAGATATTCACAATTCATTTAGTATCATTAAAATCATAATAACAACTGATAATAATAAAACCTTTACTTCCTAGTAAATCGATTTACATATGCCTGGTATGTCTGAGTGTATTAGATTTAATTTACCATTGAATGGTTTATGATAAACCATGTTAAACCATAAGTGTTGTTTCTAAACTGAGATATTCACAATACATATAGTATCATTAAAATCATAATAACGACTTTTATTATTTAAACCATTACTAGTTAGTAAATCTATTTATATATAGGTGGTATGTCTGAATCTATTAGTTTTAATTTACCATTGAATGGTTTATGATATATCATGTTAAGCCATAAGTGTTGTTTCTAAACTGAGATATTCACAATACATGTAGTATCAATAAAATCATAATAACGACTTTTTATAATTAAACCATTACTAGTTAGTAAATCTATTTACATATCGGTGGTATGTCTGAGTGTATTAGATTTAATTTACCATTGAATGGTTTATGATAAACCATCTTAAACCATGTGTTATTTCTAAAATGAGATATTCACAATTCATTTAGTATCATTAAAATCATAATAACAACTGATAATAATTAAACCTTTACTTCCTAGTAAATCTATTTACATATGACTGGTATGTCTGAGTGTATTAGATTTAATTTACCATTGAATGGTAAAAACATAATAACGACTATTAATAATTAAACCATTACTAATTTGTAAATCTACTTACATGTAGGTGGTATGTCTGAGTGTATTGGATTTAATTTAACATTGAATGGTTTATGATAAACCATGTTAAACCATAAGTGTTGTTTCTAAATTGAGATATTCACCATACATGTTGTATCATTAAAAACATAATAACGACTATTAATAATTAAACCATTACTAGTTAGTAAATCTATTTGCATATGCCTGTTATGTCTGAGTTGATTAGATTTAATAACCATTGAATGGTTTATGATAAACCATGTTAAACCAAAAATGTTTCTAAATTGAGATATTCTCAATACATGTAGTGTCATTAAAATCATAATAACGACTATTAATAATTAAACCTTTACTAGTTTTTAAATCTATTTACATGTAGTTGGTATGTCTGAGTATATTAGCTTTAATTTACCATTCAAAGGTTTCTGATAAACCATGTTAAACCATAAGTGTTTTTTTTCTAAATTGAGATATTCACAATACATGAGGTATCATTACAATCATAATAACGACTGTTAATAATTAAACCATTACTACTTAGTCAATCTATTTGCATATGCCTGGTGTGTCTGAGTGTATTAGATTTAATTTCACATTGAATGGTTTATGATAAACCATGTTAAACCATAAGTGTTGTTTCTAAACTGAGATACTCACAATACATTTAGTATCATTATTATAAAATCATTATAACGACTATTAATAATTAAACCTTTAATACTTAGTAAATCTATTTGCATATGCTTGGTATGTCTAAGTATATTAGATTTAATTTACCATTGAATGGTTTATGATCAACCATGTTAAACCATGTGATGTTTCTAAATTGAGATATTCACAATACATGTAGTATCATTAAAATCATTATAACGACTATTAATAATTAAACCATTACTAGTTTGTAAATCTATTTACATGTAGGTGGTATGCCTGAGTATATTAGATTTAATTTACCATTGAAAGGTTTATGATAAATCATGTTAAACCATAAGTGTTCTTTCTAAATTGAGATATTCACAATACATATAGTATCATTACAATCATAATAACGACTATTAGAAATTAAACCATTACTAGTTAAGAAATGTACTTACATATAGGTAATATGTCTGAGTGTATTGCATTTAATTTACCATTGAATGGTTTATGATAAACCATGTTAAACCATAAGTGTTGTTTCTGAATTGAGATATTCACAATACATGTGGTGTCATTAAGATCATAATAACGATTATTAGTAATTAAACCATTACTTCTTAGTAAATCTACTCACATATAGGTAGTATGTCTGAGTGTATTAGATTTAATTTTCCATTGAATGGTTTATGATCAACCATGTTAAACCATAAGTGTTTCTAAATTGAGATACTCACCATACATGTGGTATCATTAAAAACATGATAACGACTATTAATAATTAAACCATTACTAGTTAGTAAATCTATTTGCATATGCCTGTTATGTCTGTGTGTATTAGATTTAATAACCATTGAATGGTTTATGATAAACCATGTTAAACCATGTGATGTTTCTAAATTGAGATATTCACAATACATGTAGTATCATTACAATCACAATAACGACTATTAATAATTAAACCATTACTAGTTTGTAAATCTACTTACATGTAAGTGGTATGTCTGAGTGTATTAGATTTAATTTCACATTGAATAGTTTATGATAAACCATGTTAAACCATAAGTGTTGTTTCTAAATTGAGATATTCACCATACATGTTGTATCATTAAAAACATAATAACGACTATTAATAATTAAACCATTACTAGTTAGTAAATCTATTTGCATATGCCTGTTATGTCTGAGTTGATTAGATTTAATAACCATTGAATGGTTTATGATAAACCATGTTAAACCAAAAATGTTTCTAAATTGAGATATTCTCAATACATGTAGTGTCATTAAAATCATAATAACGACTATTAATAATTAAACCTTTACTAGTTTTTAAATCTACTTACATGCAGTTGGTATGTCTGAGTGTATTAGCTTTAATTTACCATTCAAAGGTTTCTGATAAACCATGTTAAACCATAAGTGTTTTTTTCTAAATTGAGATATTCACAATACATGAGGTATCATTACAATCATAATAACGACTGTTAATAATTAAACCATTACTACTTAGTCAATCTATTTGCATATGCCTGGTGTGTCTGAGTGTATTAGATTTAATTTCACATTGAATGGTTTATGATAAACCATGTTAAACCATAAGTGTTGTTTCTAAACTGAGATACTCACAATACATTTAGTATCATTATTATAAAATCATTATAACGACTATTAATAATTAAACCTTTAATACTTAGTAAATCTATTTGCATATGCTTGGTATGTCTAAGTATATTAGATTTAATTTACCATTGAATGGTTTATGATCAACCATGTTAAACCATGTGATGTTTCTAAATTGAGATATTCACAATACATGTAGTATCATTAAAATCATTATAACGACTATTAATAATTAAACCATTACTAGTTTGTAAATCTATTTACATGTAGGTGGTATGCCTGAGTATATTAGATTTAATTTACCATTGAAAAGTTTATGATAAATCATGTTAAACCATAAGTGTTCTTTCTAAATTGAGATATTCACAATACATATAGTATCATTACAATCATAATAACGACTATTAGAAATTAAACCATTACTAGTTAAGAAATGTACTTACATATAGGTAATATGTCTGAGTGTATTGCATTTAATTTACCATTGAATGGTTTATGATAAACCATGTTAAACCATAAGTGTTGTTTCTGAATTGAGATATTCACAATACATGTGGTGTCATTAAGATCATAATAACGATTATTAGTAATTAAACCATTACTTCTTAGTAAATGTCTGAGTGTATTAGATTTAATTTTCCATTGAATGGTTTATGATCAACCATGTTAAACCATAAGTGTTTCTAAATTGAGATACTCACCATACATGTGGTATCATTAAAAACATGATAACGACTATTAATAATTAAACCATTACTAGTTAGTAAATCTATTTGCATATGCCTGTTATGTCTGTGTGTATTAGATTTAATAACCATTGAATGGTTTATGATAAACCATGTTAAACCATGTGATGTTTCTAAATTGAGATATTCACAATACATGTAGTATCATTACAATCACAATAACGACTATTAATAATTAAACCATTACTAGTTTGTAAATCTACTTACATGTAGGTGGTATGTCTGAGTGTATTAGATTTAATTTCACATTGAATAGTTTATGATAAACCATGTTAAACCATAAGTGTTGTTTCTAAATTGAGATATTCACCATACATGTTGTATCATTAAAAACATAATAACGACTATTAATAATTAAACCATTACTAGTTAGTAAATCTATTTGCATATGCCTGTTATGTCTGAGTTGATTAGATTTAATAACCATTGAATGGTTTATGATAAACCATGTTAAACCAAAAATGTTTCTAAATTGAGATATTCTCAATACATGTAGTGTCATTAAAATCATAATAACGACTATTAATAATTAAACCTTTACTAGTTTTTAAATCTATTTACATGTAGTTGGTATGTCTGAGTGTATTAGCTTTAATTTACCATTCAAAGGTTTCTGATAAACCATGTTAAACCATAAGTGTTTTTTTTCTAAATTGAGATATTCACAATACATGAGGTATCATTACAATCACAATAACGACTATTAATAATTAAACCATTACTACTTAGTAAATCTATTTGCATGTGCCTGGTTAGTCTGAGTGTATTAGATTTAATTTAACATTGAATGGTTTATCATAAGTGTTGTTTCTAAATTGAAGTATTCACAATACATGCGGTATCACTAAAAACATAATAACGACTATTAATAATTTAACTATTACTATTTAGTAAATCTATTTGCATATGCCTGTTATGTCTGAGTGTATTAGATTTAATTAACCATTGAATGGTTTATGATAAACCATGTTTAACCAAAAATGTTTTTTCTAAATTGAGATATTCACAATACATGTAGTATCATTAAAATCATAATAACGACTAATAATAATTAAACCATTACTACTTAGTAAATCTATTTTTATATGCTTGGTATGTCTGAGTATATTAGATTTAATTTACCATTGAAAGGTTTATGATAAATCATGTTAAACCATAAGTGTTCTTTCTAAATTGAGATATTCACAATACATGTAGTATCATTACAATCATAATAAACGACTATTAGAAATTAAACCATTACTAGTTAAGAAATGTACTTACATATAGGTAATATGTCTGAGTGTATTGCATTTAATTTACCATTGAATGGTTTATGATAAACCATGTTAAACCATGTGTTGTTTCTGAATTTAGATATTCACAATACATGTGGTGTCATTAAAATCATAATAACGATTATTAGTAATTAAACCATTACTTCTTAGTAAATCTACTCACATATAGGTAGTATGTCTGAGTGTATTAGATTTAATTTTCCATTGAATGGTTTATGATCAACCATGTTAAACCATAAGTGTTTCTAAATTGAGATACTCACCATACATGTGGTATCATTAAAAACATAATAACGACTATTAATAATTAAACCATTACTAGTTAGTAAATCTATTTGCATATGCCTGTTATGTCTGTGTGTATTAGATTTAATAACCATTGAATGGTTTATGATAAACCATGTTAAACCAAAAATGTTTCTAAATTGAGATATTCTCAATACATGTCGTGTCATTAAAATCATAATAACGACTATTAATAATTAAACCTTTACTAGTTTTTAAATCTATTTACATGTAGGTGGTATGTCTGAGTGTATTAGCTTTAATTTACCATTCAAAGGTTTCTGATAAACCATGTTAAACCATAAGTGTTTTTTTCTAAATTGAGATATTCACAATACATGAGGTATCATTACAATCATAATAACGACTGTTAATAATTAAACCATTACTACTTAGTAAATCTATTTGCATATGCCTGGTGTGTCTGAGTGTATTAGATTTAATTTCACATTGAATGGTTTATGATAAACCATGTTAAACCATAAGTGTTGTTTCTAAACTGAGATACTCACAATACATTTAGTATCATTATTATAAAATCATTATAACGAATATTAATAATTAAACCATTACTACTTAGTAAATCTATTCACATATAGGTAGTATGTCTGAGTGTATTAGATTTAATTTACCATTGAGTGGTTTATGATCGACCATGTTAAACCATGTGATGTTTTTAAATTGAGATATTCACAATACATGTAGTATCATTAAAATCCATTACTAGTTTTTAAATCTATTTACATGTAGGTGGTATGTCTGAGTGTATTAGATTTAATTTACCATTCAAAGGTTTTTGATGAACCATGTTAAACCATAAGTGTTGTTTCTAAATTGAGATATTCACAATACATGAGGTATCATTACAATCACAATAACGACTATTAATAATTAAACCATTACTACTTAGTAAATCTATTTGTATATGCCTGGTTAGTCTGAGTGTATTAGATTTAATTTAACATTGAATGGTTTATGATAAACCGTGTTAAACCATTTGTTGTTTCTAAACTGAGATATTCACAATACATGTAGTATCATTAAAATCATATTAATTATAAAAACCATTACTAGTTAGTAAATCTATTTGCATGTAGGTGGTATGTCTGTGTGTATTAGATTTTAATTTACCATTGAAACATGGTTTATCATAAACAGTTCAATGGTAAATTAAATCTAATGCACTCAGATATACTATCCATATGTATCTAGATTTACTAACAAGTAATGGTTTAATTGTTAAAAGTCAGATTTACAAACCAGCAATGGTTTAATTATAAAATGTCGTTATTATGATTTTAATGATAAAACATGTATTGTGAATATCTCATTGTAGAAATAAAACCTGTGGTTTAACATTGTTTATCATAAACCTTTCAATGGTAAATTAAATCTAATGCACTCAGACATACTAGATTTACTAACAAGTAATGGTTTAATTGTTAAATGTCGTTATTATGATTTTAATGATACTACATACATTGTGAATATCTCAATGTAGGAATAACACTTATGGTTTAACATGGATTATCATAAACCATTCAATGGTAAATTAAATCTAATGCACTCAGACATACTATCCTTATGTATCTAGATTTACTAACCAGTAATGGTTTAATTGTTAAAAGTTCGTATTATGATTTTAATGGTACTACGTCCATTGTGAGTATCTCAATGTAGAAATAACACATGGTTTAACATGGTTTATCATAAACCTTTCAATGGTAAATTAAATCTAATGCACTCAGACATACTATCCTTATGTATCTAGATTTACTAACCAGTAATGGTTTAATTGTTAAAAGTCGTTATTATGATTTTAATGATACTACATGCATTGTGAATATCTCAATGTAGGAATAACACTTATGGTTTGACATGGATTATCATAAACCATTCAATGGTAAATTAAATCTAATGCACTCAGACATACTATCCTTATGTATCTAGATTTACTGACAAGTAATGGTTTAATTATTAAAAGTCGTTATTATGATTCTAATGATGCTACATGCATTGTGAATATCTCAATGTAGAAATAACACTTATGGTTTAACATGGTTTATCATAAACTATTCAATGGAAAATTAAATCTTATACACTCAGACATTCTATCCACATGGATCTAGTTTTACAAACCAGTAATGGTTTAATTATTAAAAGTCGTTATCTTGATTTTAATGATTCTACATGTATTGTTAATATCTCAATGTAGAAATAAGACCTGTGGTTTAACATGGTTTATCATAAACCATTCAATGGTAAATTAAATCTAATGCACTCAGACATACTATCCACATGGATCTAGATTTACTAACCAGTAATGGTTTAGTTATTAAAAGTCGTTATTATGATTTAAATGATACTACTCGCATTGTAAGTATCTCAATCTAGAAACAACACTTATGGTTTAACATGGTTTATCATAAACAATTCAATGGTAAATTAAATCTAATGCACTCAGATATACTATCCATATGTATCTAGATTTACTAACTAGTAATGGTTTAATTGTTAAAACTCAGATTTACTAACCTGTAATGGTTTAATTATTGAAAGTCGTTATTATGATTTTAATGATACTACATGCATTGTGAATATCTCAATGTAGAAATAACACTTATGGTTTAACATGGTTTATCATAAACCATTCAATGGTAAATTAAATTATATACACTCAGACATACTATCGACATGGATCTAGCTTTAATAACCAGTAATGGTTTAATTATTAAAAGTCGTTATTATGATTTTAATGATAAAACATGTATTGTGAATATCTCAGTTTAGAAACAACACTTATGGTTTAACATGGTGAATATCTCATTGTAGAAATAAGACCTGTGGTTTAACATGGTTTATCATAAACCATTCAATGGTAAATTAAATCTAATGCACTCAGACATACTATCCACATGGATCTAGATTTACTTACCAGTAATGGTTTATTTATTAAAAGTCGTTATTATGATTTTAATGATACTGCATGCATTGTAAATATCTCAATGATATATTCACTACTCATGTAGTCTCATTAAAATCATATAACAACTGATAATAATTAAACCTTTACTTCTTAGTAAATCTATTTACATATGCCTGGTATGTCTGAGTGTATTAGATTTAATTCACCATTGAATGGTTTATGATAAACCATGATAAACCATGTGGTTTCCAAACTGAAATAATCACAATACATACAGTATCATTAAAATCATAATAACGACTTTTAATTATTAAACCATTACTAGTTAGTAAATCTATTTACATATATATGGTATGTCTGAGTGTATTAGTTTTAATTTACCATTCAATGGTTTATGATAAATCATGTTAAACCATGTGTTGTTTCTAAACTGAGATATTCACAATACATGTAGTATCAATGTAATCAAAATAACGACTTTTTATAATCAAACCATTACTGGTCAGTAAATCTATTTACATATAGGTGGTATGTCTGAGTGTATTGGATTTAATTTACCATTGAATGGTTTATGATAAACCATCTTAAACCATAAGTGTTATTTCTAAACTGAGATATTCACAGTTCATTAAGTATCATTAAAATCATAATAACAACTGATAATAATAAAACCTTTACTTCCTAGTAAATCGATTTACATATGCCTGGTATGTCTGAGTGTATTAGATTTAATTTACCATTGAATGGTTTACGATAAACCATGTTAAATCATAAGTGTTGTTTCTAAACTGAGATATTCACAATACATATAGTATCATTAAAATCATAATAACGACTTTTAATATTTAAACCATTACTAGTTAGTAAATCTATTTACATATAGGTGGTATGTCTGAATGTATTAGTTTTAATTTACCATTGAATGGTTTATGATAAATCATGTTAAGCCATAAGTGTTGTTTGTAAACTGAGATATTCACAATACATGTAGTATCATTATAATCATAATAACGACTTTTTATAATTAAACCATTACTGGTTAGTAAATCTATTTACATATCGGTGGTATGTCTGAGTGCATTGGATTTAATTTACCATCGAATGGTTTATGATAAACCATGTTAAACCATAAGTGTTGTTTCTAAACTGAGATATTCACAATACATGTAGTATCATTACAATCATAATAACGACTTTTAATAATTAAACCATTACTAGTTAGTATATCTATTTACATATGCCTGGCATGTCTGAGTGCACAAGGTTTAATTTACCATTGAATGGTTAATGATAAACCATAACATACCATAAGTGTTGTTTCTAAACTGATATATTCACAATACATATAGTATCATTAAAATCATAATAATGACTTTCAATATTTAAATCATTACTAGTTAGTAAATCTATTTACATATGGATAGTATGTCTGAATGTATAGTTTTAATTTACCATTGAATGGTTTATGATAAATCATGTTTAACCATAAGTGTTGTTTCTAAACTGAGATATTCACAATACATGTAGTATCATTAAAATCATAATAACGACTTTTTATAGTTAAACCATTACTGGTTAGTGAATCTATTTACATATCGTTGGTATGTCTGAGTGTATTAGTTTTAATTTACCATTGAATAGTTTATGATAAACCGTGTTAAACCATAAGTGTTGTTTCTAAACTGAGATATTAACAATACATGTAGTATCATTAAAATCATAATAACGACTTTTAATAATTAAACCATTACTAGTTAGTAAATCTATTTACATATGCCTGGCATGTCTGAGTGCACAAGGTTTAATTTACCATTGAATGGTTTATGATAAACCATGTTAAACCATAACTGTTGTTTCTAAACTGAGATATTCACAATACATATAGTTTCATTAAAATCATAATAGTGACTTTTAATATTTAAACCATTACTGGTTAGTAAATCTATCTACATAATGATGTATGTCTGAATGTATGAGTTTTAATTTACCATTGAATGGTTTATGATAAATCATGTTAAACCATTAGTGTTGTTTCTAAACTGAGATATTCACAATACATGTAGTATCATTAAAATCATAATAACGACTTTTAATAATTAAACCATTACTGGTTAGTAAATCTATTTACATATGCCTGGCATGTCTGAGTGCATAAGGTTTAATTTACCATTGAATGGTTTATGATAAATCATGTTAAGCCATAAGTGTTGTTTCTAAACTGAGATATTCACAATACATGTAGTATCATTAAAATCATAATAACGACTTTTTATAATTAAACCATTACTGGTTAGTAAATCTATTTACATATCGGTGGTATGTCTGAGTGTATTAGAATTAATTTACCATATAATGGTTTATGATAAATCATGTTAAACCATAAGTGTTGTTTCTGAACTGAGATATTCACAATACATGTAGTATCATTAAAATCATAATAACGACTTTTAATAATTAAACCATTACTAGTTAGTAAATCTATTTACATATGCCTGGCATGTCTGAGTGCACAAGGTTTAATTTACCATTGAATGGTTTATGATAAACAATGTTAAACCATAAGTGTTGTTTCTAAACTGAGATATTCACAATACATGTAGTATCATTAAAATCATAATAACAACTGATAATAA
Organism: Spongilla lacustris; assembly: GCA_949361645.1. Taxonomy (NCBI): domain Eukaryota; kingdom Metazoa; phylum Porifera; class Demospongiae; order Spongillida; family Spongillidae; genus Spongilla; species Spongilla lacustris. The sequence continues at coordinate 4,285,670 of OX442427.1, read as the reverse complement.
TTAAACCTTTACTTCCTAGTGAATCTATTTACATATGACTGGTATGTCTGAGTGTATTAGATTTAATTTATCATTGAATGGTTTATAAAAACCATGTTAAACCACAAGTGTTGTTTCTAAACTGAGATATTCACAATACATGTAGTATCATTAAAATCATAATAACGACTGATAATAATTAAGCCTTTACTTCTTAGTAAATCTATTTACTTATGCCTGGTATGTCTGAGTGTATTAGATTTAATTTACCATTTAATCGTTTATGGTAAACCATGTTAAACCATAAGTGTTGTTTCTAAACTGAGATATTCACAATACATATAGTATCATTAAAATCATAATAACGACTTTTATTATTTAAACCATTACTAGTTAGTAAATCTATTTACATATAGGTGGTATGTCTGAATCTATTAGTTTTAATTTACCATTGAATGGTTTATGATAAATCATGTTAAGCCATAAGTGTTGTTTCTAAACTGAGATATTCACAATACATGTAGTATCATTAAAATCATAATAACGACTTTTTATAATTAAACCATTACTGGTTAGTAAATCTATTTACATATCGGTGGTATGTCTGAGTGTATTAGATTTAATTTACCATATAATGGTTTATGATAAACCATGTTAAACCATGTGTTGTTTCTAAACTGAGATATTCACAATACATGTAGTATCATTAAAATCATAATAACGACTTTTTATAATTAAACCATTACTGGTTAGTAAATCTATATACATATAGTTGGTATGTCTGAGTGTGTTAGTGTTAATTTACCATGGAATAGTTTATGATAAATCATGTTAAACCATTTGTGTTGCTTCTAAACTGAGATATTCACAGTACATGTATTATCATTAAAATCATAATAACGACTTTTTATAATTAAACCATTACTGGTTACTAAATCTATTTACATATCGGTGGTATGTCTGAGTGTATTAGATTTAATTTACCATTGAATGGTTTATGATAAACCATGTTAAACCATGTGTTGTTTCTAAACTGAGATATTCACAATACATATGGTATCATTAAAATCATAATAACGACTTTTTATAATTAAACCATTACTTGTTAGTAAATCTATTTACATATCGGTGGTATGTCTGAGTGTATTAGTTTCAATTTACCATTGAATGGTTTATGATAAGCCATGTTAAACCATAAGTGTTATTTCTAAACTGAGATATTCACAATACTTATAGTATCATTAAAATCATGATAGTGACTTTTAATAATTAAACCATTACTGGTTAGTAAATCTATTTACATATAGATGGTATGTCTGAATGTATTTCTTTTAATTTACCATTGAATGAATTATGATAAATCATGTTAAACCATAAGTGTTGTTTCTAAACTGAGATATTCACAATACATGTAGTATCAATAAAATCATAATAACAACATTTTATAAATAAACCATTACTAGTTAGTAAATCTATTTACATATAAATGGTTTGTCTGAGTGTATAATATTTTATTTACCATTGAATGGTATATGATAAACCTTGTTAAACCATGTGTTGCTTCTAAACCTCGGTATTCACAATACATATAGTATCATTAAATAAAACCTGTGGTTTAACATTGTTTATCATAAACCTTTCAATGGTAAATTAAATCTAATGCACTCAGACATACTAGATTTACTAACAAGTAATGGTTAAATTGTTAAATGTCGTTATTATGATTTTAATGATACTACATACATTGTGAATATCTCAATGTAGGAATAACACCTATGGTTTAACATGGATTATCATAAACCATTCAATGGTAAATTAAATCTAATGCACTCAGACATACTATCCTTATGTATCTAGATTTACTAACCAGTAATGGTTTAATTGTTAAAAGTTCGTATTATGATTTTAATGGTACTACGTCCATTGTGAGTATCTCAATGTAGAAATAACACATGGTTTAACATGGTTTATCATAAACCTTTCAATGGTAAATTAAATCTAATGCACTCAGACATACTATCCTTATGTATCTAGATTTACTAACCAGTAATGGTTTAATTGTTAAAAGTCGTTATTATGATTTTAATGATACTACATGCATTGTGAATATCTCAATGTAGGAATAACACTTATGGTTTGACATGGATTATCATAAACCATTCAATGGTAAATTAAATCTAATGCACTCAGACATACTATCCTTATGTATCTAGATTTACTGACAAGTAATGGTTTAATTATTAAAAGTCGTTATTATGATTCTAATGATGCTACATGCATTGTGAATATCTCAATGTAGAAATAACACTTATGGTTTAACATGGTTTATCATAAACTATTCAATGGAAAATTAAATCTTATACACTCAGACATTCTATCCACATGGATCTAGTTTTACAAACCAGTAATGGTTTAATTATTAAAAGTCGTTATCTTGATTTTAATGATTCTACATGTATTGTTAATATCTCAATGTAGAAATAAGACCTGTGGTTTAACATGGTTTATCATAAACCATTCAATGGTAAATTAAATCTAATGCACTCAGACATACTATCCACATGGATCTAGATTTACTAACCAGTAATGGTTTAGTTATTAAAAGTCGTTATTATGATTTAAATGATACTACTCGCATTGTAAGTATCTCAATCTAGAAACAACACTTATGGTTTAACATGGTTTATCATAAACAATTCAATGGTAAATTAAATCTAATGCACTCAGATATACTATCCATATGTATCTAGATTTACTAACTAGTAATGGTTTAATTGTTAAAACTCAGATTTACTAACCTGTAATGGTTTAATTATTGAAAGTCGTTATTATGATTTTAATGATACTACATGCATTGTGAATATCTCAATGTAGAAATAACACTTATGGTTTAACATGGTTTATCATAAACCATTCAATGGTAAATTAAATTATATACACTCAGACATACTATCGACATGGATCTAGCTTTAATAACCAGTAATGGTTTAATTATTAAAAGTCGTTATTATGATTTTAATGATAAAACATGTATTGTGAATATCTCAGTTTAGAAACAACACTTATGGTTTAACATGGTGAATATCTCATTGTAGAAATAAGACCTGTGGTTTAACATGGTTTATCATAAACCATTCAATGGTAAATTAAATCTAATGCACTCAGACATACTATCCACATGGATCTAGATTTACTTACCAGTAATGGTTTATTTATTAAAAGTCGTTATTATGATTTTAATGATACTGCATGCATTGTAAATATCTCAATGATATATTCACTACTCATGTAGTCTCATTAAAATCATATAACAACTGATAATAATTAAACCTTTACTTCTTAGTAAATCTATTTACATATGCCTGGTATGTCTGAGTGTATTAGATTTAATTCACCATTGAATGGTTTATGATAAACCATGATAAACCATGTGGTTTCCAAACTGAAATAATCACAATACATACAGTATCATTAAAATCATAATAACGACTTTTAATTATTAAACCATTACTAGTTAGTAAATCTATTTACATATATATGGTATGTCTGAGTGTATTAGTTTTAATTTACCATTCAATGGTTTATGATAAATCATGTTAAACCATGTGTTGTTTCTAAACTGAGATATTCACAATACATGTAGTATCAATGTAATCAAAATAACGACTTTTTATAATCAAACCATTACTGGTCAGTAAATCTATTTACATATAGGTGGTATGTCTGAGTGTATTGGATTTAATTTACCATTGAATGGTTTATGATAAACCATCTTAAACCATAAGTGTTATTTCTAAACTGAGATATTCACAGTTCATTAAGTATCATTAAAATCATAATAACAACTGATAATAATAAAACCTTTACTTCCTAGTAAATCGATTTACATATGCCTGGTATGTCTGAGTGTATTAGATTTAATTTACCATTGAATGGTTTACGATAAACCATGTTAAATCATAAGTGTTGTTTCTAAACTGAGATATTCACAATACATATAGTATCATTAAAATCATAATAACGACTTTTAATATTTAAACCATTACTAGTTAGTAAATCTATTTACATATAGGTGGTATGTCTGAATGTATTAGTTTTAATTTACCATTGAATGGTTTATGATAAATCATGTTAAGCCATAAGTGTTGTTTGTAAACTGAGATATTCACAATACATGTAGTATCATTATAATCATAATAACGACTTTTTATAATTAAACCATTACTGGTTAGTAAATCTATTTACATATCGGTGGTATGTCTGAGTGCATTGGATTTAATTTACCATCGAATGGTTTATGATAAACCATGTTAAACCATAAGTGTTGTTTCTAAACTGAGATATTCACAATACATGTAGTATCATTACAATCATAATAACGACTTTTAATAATTAAACCATTACTAGTTAGTATATCTATTTACATATGCCTGGCATGTCTGAGTGCACAAGGTTTAATTTACCATTGAATGGTTAATGATAAACCATAACATACCATAAGTGTTGTTTCTAAACTGATATATTCACAATACATATAGTATCATTAAAATCATAATAATGACTTTCAATATTTAAATCATTACTAGTTAGTAAATCTATTTACATATGGATAGTATGTCTGAATGTATAGTTTTAATTTACCATTGAATGGTTTATGATAAATCATGTTTAACCATAAGTGTTGTTTCTAAACTGAGATATTCACAATACATGTAGTATCATTAAAATCATAATAACGACTTTTTATAGTTAAACCATTACTGGTTAGTGAATCTATTTACATATCGTTGGTATGTCTGAGTGTATTAGTTTTAATTTACCATTGAATAGTTTATGATAAACCGTGTTAAACCATAAGTGTTGTTTCTAAACTGAGATATTAACAATACATGTAGTATCATTAAAATCATAATAACGACTTTTAATAATTAAACCATTACTAGTTAGTAAATCTATTTACATATGCCTGGCATGTCTGAGTGCACAAGGTTTAATTTACCATTGAATGGTTTATGATAAACCATGTTAAACCATAACTGTTGTTTCTAAACTGAGATATTCACAATACATATAGTTTCATTAAAATCATAATAGTGACTTTTAATATTTAAACCATTACTGGTTAGTAAATCTATCTACATAATGATGTATGTCTGAATGTATGAGTTTTAATTTACCATTGAATGGTTTATGATAAATCATGTTAAACCATTAGTGTTGTTTCTAAACTGAGATATTCACAATACATGTAGTATCATTAAAATCATAATAACGACTTTTAATAATTAAACCATTACTGGTTAGTAAATCTATTTACATATGCCTGGCATGTCTGAGTGCATAAGGTTTAATTTACCATTGAATGGTTTATGATAAATCATGTTAAGCCATAAGTGTTGTTTCTAAACTGAGATATTCACAATACATGTAGTATCATTAAAATCATAATAACGACTTTTTATAATTAAACCATTACTGGTTAGTAAATCTATTTACATATCGGTGGTATGTCTGAGTGTATTAGAATTAATTTACCATATAATGGTTTATGATAAATCATGTTAAACCATAAGTGTTGTTTCTGAACTGAGATATTCACAATACATGTAGTATCATTAAAATCATAATAACGACTTTTAATAATTAAACCATTACTAGTTAGTAAATCTATTTACATATGCCTGGCATGTCTGAGTGCACAAGGTTTAATTTACCATTGAATGGTTTATGATAAACAATGTTAAACCATAAGTGTTGTTTCTAAACTGAGATATTCACAATACATGTAGTATCATTAAAATCATAATAACAACTGATAATAATTAAACCTTTACTTCCTAGTGAATCTATTTACATATGACTGGTATGTCTGAGTGTATTAGATTTAATTTATCATTGAATGGTTTATAAAAACCATGTTAAACCACAAGTGTTGTTTCTAAACTGAGATATTCACAATACATGTAGTATCATTAAAATCATAATAACGACTGATAATAATTAAGCCTTTACTTCTTAGTAAATCTATTTACTTATGCCTGGTATGTCTGAGTGTATTAGATTTAATTTACCATTTAATCGTTTATGGTAAACCATGTTAAACCATAAGTGTTGTTTCTAAACTGAGATATTCACAATACATATAGTATCATTAAAATCATAATAACGACTTTTATTATTTAAACCATTACTAGTTAGTAAATCTATTTACATATAGGTGGTATGTCTGAATCTATTAGTTTTAATTTACCATTGAATGGTTTATGATAAATCATGTTAAGCCATAAGTGTTGTTTCTAAACTGAGATATTCACAATACATGTAGTATCATTAAAATCATAATAACGACTTTTTATAATTAAACCATTACTGGTTAGTAAATCTATTTACATATCGGTGGTATGTCTGAGTGTATTAGATTTAATTTACCATATAATGGTTTATGATAAACCATGTTAAACCATGTGTTGTTTCTAAACTGAGATATTCACAATACATGTAGTATCATTAAAATCATAATAACGACTTTTTATAATTAAACCATTACTGGTTAGTAAATCTATATACATATAGTTGGTATGTCTGAGTGTGTTAGTGTTAATTTACCATGGAATAGTTTATGATAAATCATGTTAAACCATTTGTGTTGCTTCTAAACTGAGATATTCACAGTACATGTATTATCATTAAAATCATAATAACGACTTTTTATAATTAAACCATTACTGGTTACTAAATCTATTTACATATCGGTGGTATGTCTGAGTGTATTAGATTTAATTTACCATTGAATGGTTTATGATAAACCATGTTAAACCATGTGTTGTTTCTAAACTGAGATATTCACAATACATATGGTATCATTAAAATCATAATAACGACTTTTTATAATTAAACCATTACTTGTTAGTAAATCTATTTACATATCGGTGGTATGTCTGAGTGTATTAGTTTCAATTTACCATTGAATGGTTTATGATAAGCCATGTTAAACCATAAGTGTTATTTCTAAACTGAGATATTCACAATACTTATAGTATCATTAAAATCATGATAGTGACTTTTAATAATTAAACCATTACTGGTTAGTAAATCTATTTACATATAGATGGTATGTCTGAATGTATTTCTTTTAATTTACCATTGAATGAATTATGATAAATCATGTTAAACCATAAGTGTTGTTTCTAAACTGAGATATTCACAATACATGTAGTATCAATAAAATCATAATAACAACATTTTATAAATAAACCATTACTAGTTAGTAAATCTATTTACATATAAATGGTTTGTCTGAGTGTATAATATTTTATTTACCATTGAATGGTATATGATAAACCTTGTTAAACCATGTGTTGCTTCTAAACCTCGGTATTCACAATACATATAGTATCATTAAAATCATAATAATGACTTTTAATATTTAAACCATTACTGGTTAGTAAATCTATTTACATATAGATGGTATGTCTGAGTGTATTAGATTTAATTTACAATAAATGGTTTATGAATAACCATGTTAAACCATAAGTGTTGAATGTATTGTTTTAATTTACCATTGAATGGTTTATGATAAACCATCCTAAACCATAAGTGTTATTTCTAAACTGAGATATTTACAATTCATTTAGTATCATTAAAATCATAATAATAACTGATAATAATAAAACCTTTACTAGTTAGTAAATCTACTTACATATAGATGGTATGTCTGAATGTATTGTTTTAATTTACCATTGAATGGTTTATGATAAACCATGTTAAACCATGTGTTGTTTCTAAACTGAGATATTCACAATACATATGGTATCATTAAAATCTTAATAACGACTTTTTATAATTAAATCATTGCTGGTTAGTAAATCTATTTACATATTAATGGTATGTCTGAATGTATTTGTTTTAATTTACCATTGAATGAATTATGATAAATCATGTTAAACCATAAGTGTTGTTTCTAAACTGAGATATTCACAATACATGTAGTATCAATGTAATCATAATAACGACTTTTTATAATCAAACCATTACTGGTCAGTAAATCTATTTACATATAGGTGGTATGTCTGAGTGTATTGGATTTAATTTACCATTGAATGGTTTATGATAAACCATCTTAAACCATAAGTGTTATTTCTAAACTGAGATATTCACAATTCATTTAGTATCATTAAAATCATAATAACAACTGATAATAATAAAACCTTTACTTCCTAGTAAATCTATTTACATATGCCTGGTATGTCTGAGTGTATTAGATTTAATTTACCATTGAATGGTTTATGATAAACCATGTTAAACCATAAGTGTTGTTTCTAAACTGAGATATTCACAATACATATAGTATCATTAAAATCATAATAACGACTTTTAATATTTAAACCATTACTAGTTAGTAAATCTATTTACATATAGGTGGTATGTCTGAATCTATTATTTTTAATTTACCATTGAATGGTTTATGAAATATCATGTTAAGCCATAAGTGTTGTTTCTGAACTGAGATATTCACAATACATGTAGTATCATTAAAATCATAATAACGACTTTTTATAATTAAACCATTACTAGTTAGTAAATCTATTTACATATCGGTGGTATGTCTGAGTGTATTAGATTTAATTTACCATTGAATGGTTTATGATAAACCATCTTAAACCATAAGTGTTATTTCTAAAATGAGATATTCACAATTCATTTAGTATCATTAAAATCATAATAACAACTGATAATAATTAAACCTTTACTTCCTAGTAAATCTATTTACATATGACTGGTATGTCTGAGTGTATTATATTTAATTTACCATTGAATGGTTTATGATAAACCATGTTAAACCATATTTGTTATTTCTAAACTGAGATATTCACAGTACATATAGTATCATTAAAATCATAATAACGACTTTTAATATTTAAACCATAACTAGTTGGTAAATCTATTTACATATAGATGGTATGTCTGAATGTATTGTTTCAATTTACCATTGAATGGTTTATGATAAATCATGTTAAACCATAAGTGTTGTTTCTAAACTGAGATATTCACAATACATGTAGTATCATTATAATCATAATAACGACTTTTTATAATTAAACCGTTACTGGTTAGTAAATCTATTTACATACCGGTGGAATGTCTGAGTGTATTAGTTTTTATTTACCATTGAATGGTTTATGATAAACCGCGTTAAACCATAAGTGTTGTTTCTAAACTGAGATATTCACAATACATATAGTATCATTAAAATCATAATAATGACTTTTAATATTTAAACCATTACTGGTTAGTAAATCTATTTACATATAGATGGTATGTCTGAGTGTATTAGATTTAATTTACAATAAATGGTTTATGAATAACCATGTTAAACCATAAGTGTTGAATGTATTGTTTTAATTTACCATTGAATGGTTTATGATAAACCATCCTAAACCATAAGTGTTATTTCTAAACTGAGATATTTACAATTCATTTAGTATCATTAAAATCATAATAATAACTGATAATAATAAAACCTTTACTAGTTAGTAAATCTACTTACATATAGATGGTATGTCTGAATGTATTGTTTTAATTTACCATTGAATGGTTTATGATAAACCATGTTAAACCATGTGTTGTTTCTAAACTGAGATATTCACAATACATATGGTATCATTAAAATCTTAATAACGACCTTTTATAATTAAATCATTGCTGGTTAGTAAATCTATTTACATATAGATGGTATGTCTGAATGTATTTGTTTTAATTTACCATTGAATGAATTATGATAAATCATGTTAAACCATAAGTGTTGTTTCTAAACAGAGATATTCACAATACATGTAGTATCAATGTAATCATAATAACGACTTTTTATAATCAAACCATTACGGGTCAGTAAATCTATTTACATATAGGTGGTATGTCCGAGTGTATTGGATTTAATTTACCATTGAATGGTTTATGATAAACCATCTTAAACCATAAGTGTTATTTCTAAACTGAGATATTCACAATTCATTTAGTATCATTAAAATCATAATAACAACTGATAATAATAAAACCTTTACTTCCTAGTAAATCGATTAACATATGCCTGGTATGTCTGAGTGTATTAGATTTAATTTACCATTGAATGGTTTATGATAAACCATGTTAAACCATAAGTGTTGTTTCTAAACTGAGATATTCACAATACATATAGTATCATTAAAATCATAATAACGACTTTTATTATTGAAACCATTACTAGTTAGTAAATCTATTTACATATAGGTGGTATGTCTGAATCTATTAGTTTTAATTTACCATTGAATGGTTTATGATATATCATGTTAAGCCATAAGTGTTGTTTCTAAACTGAGATATTCACAATACATGTAGTATCAATAAAATCATAATAACGACTTTTTATAATTAAACCATTACTAGTTAGTAAATCTATTTACATATCGGTGGTATGTCTGAGTGTATTAGATTTAATTTACCATTGAATGGTTTATGATAAACCATCTTAAACCATGTGTTATTTCTAAAATGAGATATTCACAATTCATTTAGTATCATTAAAATCATAATAACAACTGATAATAATTAAACCTTTACTTCCTAGTAAATCTATTTACATATGACTGGTATGTCTGAGTGTATTAGATTTAATTTACCATTGAATGGTTTATGATAAACCATGTTAAACCATAAGTGTTGTTTCTAAACTGAGATATTCACAATACATATAGTATCATTAAAATCATAATAACGACTTTTATTATTTAAACCATTACTAGTTAGTAAATCTATTTATATATAGGTGGTATGTCTGAATCTATTAGTTTTAATTTACCATTGAATGGTTTATGATATATCATGTTAAGCCATAAGTGTTGTTTCTAAACTGAGATATTCACAATACATGTAGTATCAATAAAATCATAATAACGACTTTTTATAATTAAACCATTACTAGTTAGTAAATCTATTTACATATCGGTGGTATGTCTGAGTGTATTAGATTTAATTTACCATTGAATGGTTTATGATAAACCATCTTAAACCATGTGTTATTTCTAAAATGAGATATTCACAATTCATTTAGTATCATTAAAATCATAATAACAACTGATAATAATTAAACCTTTACTTCCTAGTAAATCTATTTACATATGACTGGTATGTCTGAGTGTATTAGATTTAATTTACCATTGAATGGTAAAAACATAATAACGACTATTAATAATTAAACCATTACTAATTTGTAAATCTACTTACATGTAGGTGGTATGTCTGAGTGTATTGGATTTAATTTAACATTGAATGGTTTATGATAAACCATGTTAAACCATAAGTGTTGTTTCTAAATTGAGATATTCACCATACATGTTGTATCATTAAAAACATAATAAAGACTATTAATAATTAAACCATTACTAGTTAGTAAATCTATTTGCATATGCCTGTTATGTCTGAGTTGATTAGATTTAATAACCATTGAATGGTTTATGATAAACCATGTTAAACCAAAAATGTTTCTAAATTGAGATATTCTCAATACATGTAGTGTCATTAAAATCATAATAACGACTATTAATAATTAAACCTTTACTAGTTTTTAAATCTATTTACATGTAGTTGGTATGTCTGAGTGTATTAGCTTTAATTTACCATTCAAAGGTTTCTGATAAACCATGTTAAACCATAAGTGTTTTTTTTCTAAATTGAGATATTCACAATACATGAGGTATCATTACAATCATAATAACGACTATTAATAATTAAACCATTACTACTTAGTCAATCTATTTGCATATGCCTGGTGTGTCTGAGTGTATTAGATTTAATTTCACATTGAATGGTTTATGATAAACCATGTTAAACCATAAGTGTTGTTTCTAAACTGAGATACTCACAATACATTTAGTATCATTATTATAAAATCATTATAACGACTATTAATAATTAAACCTTTAATACTTAGTAAATCTATTTGCATATGCTTGGTATGTCTAAGTATATTAGATTTAATTTACCATTGAATGGTTTATGATCAACCATGTTAAACCATGTGATGTTTCTAAATTGAGATATTCACAATACATGTAGTATCATTAAAATCATTATAACGACTATTAATAATTAAACCATTACTAGTTTGTAAATCTATTTACATGTAGGTGGTATGCCTGAGTATATTAGATTTAATTTACCATTGAAAAGTTTATGATAAATCATGTTAAACCATAAGTGTTCTTTCTAAATTGAGATATTCACAATACATATAGTATCATTACAATCATAATAACGACTATTAGAAATTAAACCATTACTAGTTAAGAAATGTACTTACATATAGGTAATATGTCTGAGTGTATTGCATTTAATTTACCATTGAATGGTTTATGATAAACCATGTTAAACCATAAGTGTTGTTTCTGAATTGAGATATTCACAATACATGTGGTGTCATTAAGATCATAATAACGATTATTAGTAATTAAACCATTACTTCTTAGTAAATCTACTCACATATAGGTAGTATGTCTGAGTGTATTAGATTTAATTTTCCATTGAATGGTTTATGATCAACCATGTTAAACCATAAGTGTTGTTTCTAAACTGAGATATTCACAATACATATAGTATCATTAAAATCATAATAACGACTTTTATTATTGAAACCATTACTAGTTAGTAAATCTATTTACATATAGGTGGTATGTCTGAATCTATTAGTTTTAATTTACCATTGAATGGTTTATGATATATCATGTTAAGCCATAAGTGTTGTTTCTAAACTGAGATATTCACAATACATGTAGTATCAATAAAATCATAATAACGACTTTTTATAATTAAACCATTACTAGTTAGTAAATCTATTTACATATCGGTGGTATGTCTGAGTGTATTAGATTTAATTTACCATTGAATGGTTTATGATAAACCATCTTAAACCATGTGTTATTTCTAAAATGAGATATTCACAATTCATTTAGTATCATTAAAATCATAATAACAACTGATAATAATTAAACCTTTACTTCCTAGTAAATCTATTTACATATGACTGGTATGTCTGAGTGTATTAGATTTAATTTACCATTGAATGGTTTATGATAAACCATGTTAAACCATAAGTGTTGTTTCTAAACTGAGATATTCACAATACATATAGTATCATTAAAATCATAATAACGACTTTTATTATTTAAACCATTACTAGTTAGTAAATCTATTTATATATAGGTGGTATGTCTGAATCTATTAGTTTTAATTTACCATTGAATGGTTTATGATATATCATGTTAAGCCATAAGTGTTGTTTCTAAACTGAGATATTCACAATACATGTAGTATCAATAAAATCATAATAACGACTTTTTATAATTAAACCATTACTAGTTAGTAAATCTATTTACATATCGGTGGTATGTCTGAGTGTATTAGATTTAATTTACCATTGAATGGTTTATGATAAACCATCTTAAACCATGTGTTATTTCTAAAATGAGATATTCACAATTCATTTAGTATCATTAAAATCATAATAACAACTGATAATAATTAAACCTTTACTTCCTAGTAAATCTATTTACATATGACTGGTATGTCTGAGTGTATTAGATTTAATTTACCATTGAATGGTAAAAACATAATAACGACTATTAATAATTAAACCATTACTAATTTGTAAATCTACTTACATGTAGGTGGTATGTCTGAGTGTATTGGATTTAATTTAACATTGAATGGTTTATGATAAACCATGTTAAACCATAAGTGTTGTTTCTAAATTGAGATATTCACCATACATGTTGTATCATTAAAAACATAATAAAGACTATTAATAATTAAACCATTACTAGTTAGTAAATCTATTTGCATATGCCTGTTATGTCTGAGTTGATTAGATTTAATAACCATTGAATGGTTTATGATAAACCATGTTAAACCAAAAATGTTTCTAAATTGAGATATTCTCAATACATGTAGTGTCATTAAAATCATAATAACGACTATTAATAATTAAACCTTTACTAGTTTTTAAATCTATTTACATGTAGTTGGTATGTCTGAGTGTATTAGCTTTAATTTACCATTCAAAGGTTTCTGATAAACCATGTTAAACCATAAGTGTTTTTTTTCTAAATTGAGATATTCACAATACATGAGGTATCATTACAATCATAATAACGACTGTTAATAATTAAACCATTACTACTTAGTCAATCTATTTGCATATGCCTGGTGTGTCTGAGTGTATTAGATTTAATTTCACATTGAATGGTTTATGATAAACCATGTTAAACCATAAGTGTTGTTTCTAAACTGAGATACTCACAATACATTTAGTATCATTATTATAAAATCATTATAACGACTATTAATAATTAAACCTTTAATACTTAGTAAATCTATTTGCATATGCTTGGTATGTCTAAGTATATTAGATTTAATTTACCATTGAATGGTTTATGATCAACCATGTTAAACCATGTGATGTTTCTAAATTGAGATATTCACAATACATGTAGTATCATTAAAATCATTATAACGACTATTAATAATTAAACCATTACTAGTTTGTAAATCTATTTACATGTAGGTGGTATGCCTGAGTATATTAGATTTAATTTACCATTGAAAAGTTTATGATAAATCATGTTAAACCATAAGTGTTCTTTCTAAATTGAGATATTCACAATACATATAGTATCATTACAATCATAATAACGACTATTAGAAATTAAACCATTACTAGTTAAGAAATGTACTTACATATAGGTAATATGTCTGAGTGTATTGCATTTAATTTACCATTGAATGGTTTATGATAAACCATGTTAAACCATAAGTGTTGTTTCTGAATTGAGATATTCACAATACATGTGGTGTCATTAAGATCATAATAACGATTATTAGTAATTAAACCATTACTTCTTAGTAAATCTACTCACATATAGGTAGTATGTCTGAGTGTATTAGATTTAATTTTCCATTGAATGGTTTATGATCAACCATGTTAAACCATAAGTGTTTCTAAATTGAGATACTCACCATACATGTGGTATCATTAAAAACATGATAACGACTATTAATAATTAAACCATTACTAGTTAGTAAATCTATTTGCATATGCCTGTTATGTCTGTGTGTATTAGATTTAATAACCATTGAATGGTTTATGATAAACCATGTTAAACCATGTGATGTTTCTAAATTGAGATATTCACAATACATGTAGTATCATTACAATCACAATAACGACTATTAATAATTAAACCATTACTAGTTTGTAAATCTACTTACATGTAGGTGGTATGTCTGAGTGTATTAGATTTAATTTCACATTGAATAGTTTATGATAAACCATGTTAAACCATAAGTGTTGTTTCTAAATTGAGATATTCACCATACATGTTGTATCATTAAAAACATAATAACGACTATTAATAATTAAACCATTACTAGTTAGTAAATCTATTTGCATATGCCTGTTATGTCTGAGTTGATTAGATTTAATAACCATTGAATGGTTTATGATAAACCATGTTAAACCAAAAATGTTTCTAAATTGAGATATTCTCAATACATGTAGTGTCATTAAAATCATAATAACGACTATTAATAATTAAACCTTTACTAGTTTTTAAATCTATTTACATGTAGTTGGTATGTCTGAGTGTATTAGCTTTAATTTACCATTCAAAGGTTTCTGATAAACCATGTTAAACCATAAGTGTTTTTGTTCTAAATTGAGATATTCACAATACATGAGGTATCATTACAATCACAATAACGACTATTAATAATTAAACCATTACTACTTAGTAAATCTATTTGCATGTGCCTGGTTAGTCTGAGTGTATTAGATTTAATTTAACATTGAATGGTTTATCATAAGTGTTGTTTCTAAATTGAAGTATTCACAATACATGCGGTATCACTAAAAACATAATAACGACTATTAATAATTTAACTATTACTATTTAGTAAATCTATTTGCATATGCCTGTTATGTCTGAGTGTATTAGATTTAATTAACCATTGAATGGTTTATGATAAACCATGTTTAACCAAAAATGTTTTTTCTAAATTGAGATATTCACAATACATGTAGTATCATTAAAATCATAATAACGACTAATAATAATTAAACCATTACTACTTAGTAAATCTATTTTTATATGCTTGGTATGTCTGAGTATATTAGATTTAATTTACCATTGAAAGGTTTATGATAAATCATGTTAAACCATAAGTGTTCTTTCTAAATTGAGATATTCACAATACATGTAGTATCATTACAATCATAATAAACGACTATTAGAAATTAAACCATTACTAGTTAAGAAATGTACTTACATATAGGTAATATGTCTGAGTGTATTGCATTTAATTTACCATTGAATGGTTTATGATAAACCATGTTAAACCATGTGTTGTTTCTGAATTTAGATATTCACAATACATGTGGTGTCATTAAAATCATAATAACGATTATTAGTAATTAAACCATTACTTCTTAGTAAATCTACTCACATATAGGTAGTATGTCTGAGTGTATTAGATTTAATTTTCCATTGAATGGTTTATGATCAACCATGTTAAACCATAAGTGTTTCTAAATTGAGATACTCACCATACATGTGGTATCATTAAAAACATAATAACGACTATTAATAATTAAACCATTACTAGTTAGTAAATCTATTTGCATATGCCTGTTATGTCTGTGTGTATTAGATTTAATAACCATTGAATGGTTTATGATAAACCATGTTAAACCAAAAATGTTTCTAAATTGAGATATTCTCAATACATGTCGTGTCATTAAAATCATAATAACGACTATTAATAATTAAACCTTTACTAGTTTTTAAATCTATTTACATGTAGGTGGTATGTCTGAGTGTATTAGCTTTAATTTACCATTCAAAGGTTTCTGATAAACCATGTTAAACCATAAGTGTTTTTTTCTAAATTGAGATATTCACAATACATGAGGTATCATTACAATCATAATAACGACTGTTAATAATTAAACCATTACTACTTAGTAAATCTATTTGCATATGCCTGGTGTGTCTGAGTGTATTAGATTTAATTTCACATTGAATGGTTTATGATAAACCATGTTAAACCATAAGTGTTGTTTCTAAACTGAGATACTCACAATACATTTAGTATCATTATTATAAAATCATTATAACGAATATTAATAATTAAACCATTACTACTTAGTAAATCTATTCACATATAGGTAGTATGTCTGAGTGTATTAGATTTAATTTACCATTGAGTGGTTTATGATCGACCATGTTAAACCATGTGATGTTTTTAAATTGAGATATTCACAATACATGTAGTATCATTAAAATCCATTACTAGTTTTTAAATCTATTTACATGTAGGTGGTATGTCTGAGTGTATTAGATTTAATTTACCATTCAAAGGTTTTTGATGAACCATGTTAAACCATAAGTGTTGTTTCTAAATTGAGATATTCACAATACATGAGGTATCATTACAATCACAATAACGACTATTAATAATTAAACCATTACTACTTAGTAAATCTATTTGTATATGCCTGGTTAGTCTGAGTGTATTAGATTTAATTTAACATTGAATGGTTTATGATAAACCGTGTTAAACCATTTGTTGTTTCTAAACTGAGATATTCACAATACATGTAGTATCATTAAAATCATATTAATTATAAAAACCATTACTAGTTAGTAAATCTATTTGCATGTAGGTGGTATGTCTGTGTGTATTAGATTTTAATTTACCATTGAAACATGGTTTATCATAAACAGTTCAATGGTAAATTAAATCTAATGCACTCAGATATACTATCCATATGTATCTAGATTTACTAACAAGTAATGGTTTAATTGTTAAAAGTCAGATTTACAAACCAGCAATGGTTTAATTATAAAATGTCGTTATTATGATTTTAATGATAAAACATGTATTGTGAATATCTCATTGTAGAAATAAAACCTGTGGTTTAACATTGTTTATCATAAACCTTTCAATGGTAAATTAAATCTAATGCACTCAGACATACTAGATTTACTAACAAGTAATGGTTAAATTGTTAAATGTCGTTATTATGATTTTAATGATACTACATACATTGTGAATATCTCAATGTAGGAATAACACCTATGGTTTAACATGGATTATCATAAACCATTCAATGGTAAATTAAATCTAATGCACTCAGACATACTATCCTTATGTATCTAGATTTACTAACCAGTAATGGTTTAATTGTTAAAAGTTCGTATTATGATTTTAATGGTACTACGTCCATTGTGAGTATCTCAATGTAGAAATAACACATGGTTTAACATGGTTTATCATAAACCTTTCAATGGTAAATTAAATCTAATGCACTCAGACATACTATCCTTATGTATCTAGATTTACTAACCAGTAATGGTTTAATTGTTAAAAGTCGTTATTATGATTTTAATGATACTACATGCATTGTGAATATCTCAATGTAGGAATAACACTTATGGTTTGACATGGATTATCATAAACCATTCAATGGTAAATTAAATCTAATGCACTCAGACATACTATCCTTATGTATCTAGATTTACTGACAAGTAATGGTTTAATTATTAAAAGTCGTTATTATGATTCTAATGATGCTACATGCATTGTGAATATCTCAATGTAGAAATAACACTTATGGTTTAACATGGTTTATCATAAACTATTCAATGGAAAATTAAATCTTATACACTCAGACATTCTATCCACATGGATCTAGTTTTACAAACCAGTAATGGTTTAATTATTAAAAGTCGTTATCTTGATTTTAATGATTCTACATGTATTGTTAATATCTCAATGTAGAAATAAGACCTGTGGTTTAACATGGTTTATCATAAACCATTCAATGGTAAATTAAATCTAATGCACTCAGACATACTATCCACATGGATCTAGATTTACTAACCAGTAATGGTTTAGTTATTAAAAGTCGTTATTATGATTTAAATGATACTACTCGCATTGTAAGTATCTCAATCTAGAAACAACACTTATGGTTTAACATGGTTTATCATAAACAATTCAATGGTAAATTAAATCTAATGCACTCAGATATACTATCCATATGTATCTAGATTTACTAACTAGTAATGGTTTAATTGTTAAAACTCAGATTTACTAACCTGTAATGGTTTAATTATTGAAAGTCGTTATTATGATTTTAATGATACTACATGCATTGTGAATATCTCAATGTAGAAATAACACTTATGGTTTAACATGGTTTATCATAAACCATTCAATGGTAAATTAAATTATATACACTCAGACATACTATCGACATGGATCTAGCTTTAATAACCAGTAATGGTTTAATTATTAAAAGTCGTTATTATGATTTTAATGATAAAACATGTATTGTGAATATCTCAGTTTAGAAACAACACTTATGGTTTAACATGGTGAATATCTCATTGTAGAAATAAGACCTGTGGTTTAACATGGTTTATCATAAACCATTCAATGGTAAATTAAATCTAATGCACTCAGACATACTATCCACATGGATCTAGATTTACTTACCAGTAATGGTTTATTTATTAAAAGTCGTTATTATGATTTTAATGATACTGCATGCATTGTAAATATCTCAATGATATATTCACTACTCATGTAGTCTCATTAAAATCATATAACAACTGATAATAATTAAACCTTTACTTCTTAGTAAATCTATTTACATATGCCTGGTATGTCTGAGTGTATTAGATTTAATTCACCATTGAATGGTTTATGATAAACCATGATAAACCATGTGGTTTCCAAACTGAAATAATCACAATACATACAGTATCATTAAAATCATAATAACGACTTTTAATTATTAAACCATTACTAGTTAGTAAATCTATTTACATATATATGGTATGTCTGAGTGTATTAGTTTTAATTTACCATTCAATGGTTTATGATAAATCATGTTAAACCATGTGTTGTTTCTAAACTGAGATATTCACAATACATGTAGTATCAATGTAATCAAAATAACGACTTTTTATAATCAAACCATTACTGGTCAGTAAATCTATTTACATATAGGTGGTATGTCTGAGTGTATTGGATTTAATTTACCATTGAATGGTTTATGATAAACCATCTTAAACCATAAGTGTTATTTCTAAACTGAGATATTCACAGTTCATTAAGTATCATTAAAATCATAATAACAACTGATAATAATAAAACCTTTACTTCCTAGTAAATCGATTTACATATGCCTGGTATGTCTGAGTGTATTAGATTTAATTTACCATTGAATGGTTTACGATAAACCATGTTAAATCATAAGTGTTGTTTCTAAACTGAGATATTCACAATACATATAGTATCATTAAAATCATAATAACGACTTTTAATATTTAAACCATTACTAGTTAGTAAATCTATTTACATATAGGTGGTATGTCTGAATGTATTAGTTTTAATTTACCATTGAATGGTTTATGATAAATCATGTTAAGCCATAAGTGTTGTTTGTAAACTGAGATATTCACAATACATGTAGTATCATTATAATCATAATAACGACTTTTTATAATTAAACCATTACTGGTTAGTAAATCTATTTACATATCGGTGGTATGTCTGAGTGCATTGGATTTAATTTACCATCGAATGGTTTATGATAAACCATGTTAAACCATAAGTGTTGTTTCTAAACTGAGATATTCACAATACATGTAGTATCATTACAATCATAATAACGACTTTTAATAATTAAACCATTACTAGTTAGTATATCTATTTACATATGCCTGGCATGTCTGAGTGCACAAGGTTTAATTTACCATTGAATGGTTAATGATAAACCATAACAAACCATAAGTGTTGTTTCTAAACTGATATATTCACAATACATATAGTATCATTAAAATCATAATAATGACTTTCAATATTTAAATCATTACTAGTTAGTAAATCTATTTACATATGGATAGTATGTCTGAATGTATAGTTTTAATTTACCATTGAATGGTTTATGATAAATCATGTTTAACCATAAGTGTTGTTTCTAAACTGAGATATTCACAATACATGTAGTATCATTAAAATCATAATAACGACTTTTTATAGTTAAACCATTACTGGTTAGTGAATCTATTTACATATCGTTGGTATGTCTGAGTGTATTAGTTTTAATTTACCATTGAATAGTTTATGATAAACCGTGTTAAACCATAAGTGTTGTTTCTAAACTGAGATATTAACAATACATGTAGTATCATTAAAATCATAATAACGACTTTTAATAATTAAACCATTACTAGTTAGTAAATCTATTTACATATGCCTGGCATGTCTGAGTGCACAAGGTTTAATTTACCATTGAATGGTTTATGATAAACCATGTTAAACCATAAGTGTTGTTTCTAAACTGAGATATTCACAATACATATAGTTTCATTAAAATCATAATAGTGACTTTTAATATTTAAACCATTACTGGTTAGTAAATCTATCTACATAATGATGGTATGTCTGAATGTATGAGTTTTAATTTACCATTGAATGGTTTATGATAAATCATGTTAAACCATTAGTGTTGTTTCTAAACTGAGATATTCACAATACATGTAGTATCATTAAAATCATAATAACGACTTTTTATAATTAAAAAGTTACTGGTTACTAAATCTATTTACATATCGGTGGTATGTCTGAGTGCATTAGATTTAATTTACCATTGAATGGTTTACGATAAACCATGTTAAACCATAAGTGTTGTTTCTAAACTGAGATATTCACAATACATGTAGTATCATTAAAATCATAATAACGACTTTTAATAATAAAACCATTACTAGTTAGTAAATTTATTTGCATATGCATGGCATGTCTGAGTGCACAAGATTTAATTTATCATTGAATGGTTTATGATAAACCATCTTAAACCATAAGTGTTGTTTCTAAACTGAGATATTCACAATACATATGGTATCATTAAAATCATAATAACGACTATCTATAATTAAACCATTACTGGTTAGTAAATGTATTTACATAAAGGTGGTATGACTGAGTGTATTAGATTTAATTTACCATTGAATGGTTTATGATAAACCATCTTAAACCATAAGTGTTATTTCTAAACTGAGATATTCACAATTCATTTAGTATCATTAAAATCATAATAACAACTGATAATAATTAAACCTTTACTTCCTAGTAAATCTATTTACATATGACTGGTATGTCTGAGTGTATTAGATTTAATTTACCATTGAATGGTTTATGATAAACCATGTTAAACCATGTTTTTTTTACTAAACTGAGATATATACAATACACATAGTATCATTAAATTCATAATAACGACTTTTAATATTTAAACCATTACTAGTTAGTAAATCTATTTACATATAGATGGTATGTCTGAATGTATAGATTTAATTTACCATTGAATGGTTTATGATAAATCATGTTAAACCATAAGTGTTGTTTCTGAACTGAGATATTCACAATACATGTAGTATCATTAAAATCATAATAACGACTTTTAATAGTTAAACCATTACTAGTTAGTAAATCTATTTACATATGCCTGGCATGTCTGAGTGCACAAGGTTTAATTTACCATTGAATGGTTTATGATAAACAATGTTAAACCATAAGTGTTGTTTCTAAACTGAGATATTCACAATACATGTAGTATCATTAAAATCATAATAACAACTGATAATAATTAAACCTTTACTTCCTAGTGAATCTATTTACATATGACTGGTATGTCTGAGTGTATTAGATTTAATTTATCATTGAATGGTTTATGAAAACCATGTTAAACCACAAGTGTTGTTTCTAAACTGAGATATTCACAATACATGTAGTATCATTAAAATCATAATAACGACTGAAAATAATTAAGCCTTTACTTCTTAGTAAATCTATTTACTTATGCCTGGCATGTCTGAGTGCACAAGGTTTAATTTACCATTGAATGGTTTATGATAAACAATGTTAAACCATAAGTGTTGTTTCTAAACTGAGATATTCACAATACATGTAGTATCATTAAAATCATAATAACAACTGATAATAATTAAACCTTTACTTCCTAGTGAATCTATTTACATATGACTGGTATGTCTGAGTGTATTAGATTTAATTTACCATTGAATCGTTTATGGTAAACCATGTTAAACCATAAGTGTTGTTTCTAAACTGAGATATTCACAATACATATAGTATCATTAGAATCATAATAACGACTTTTTATAATTAAACCATTACTGGTTAGTAAATCTATTTACATATAGATGGTATGTCTGAATATATTAGTTTTAATTTACCATTGAATGGTTTATGATAAATCATGTTAAGCCATAAGTGTTGTGTCTAAACTGAGATATTCACAATACATGTAGTATCATTAAAATCATAATAACGACTTTTTATAATTAAACCATTACTGGTTACTAAATCTATTTACATATCGGTGGTATGTCTGAGTGTATTAGATTTAATTTACCATATAATGGTTTATGATAAACCATGTTAAACCATGTGTTGTTTCTAAACTGAGATATTGACCATACATGTAGTATCATTAAAATCATAATAACGACTTTTAATAATTAAACCATTACTAGTTAGTAAATCTATTTACATATGCCTGGCATGTCTGAGTGCATAAGGTTTAATTTACCATTGAATGGTTTATGATAAATCATGTTAAGCCATAAGTGTTGTTTCTAAACTGAGATATTCACAATACATGTAGTATCATTAAAATCATAATAACGACTTTTTATAATTAAACCATTACTGGTTAGTAAATCTATTTACATATCGGTGGTATGTCTGAGTGTATTAGATTTAATTTACCATATAATGGTTTATGATAAATCATGTTAAACCATAAGTGTTGTTTCTGAACTGAGATATTCACAATACATGTAGTATCATTAAAATCATAATAACGACTTTTAATAATTAAACCATTACTAGTTAGTAAATCTATTTACATATGCCTGGCATGTCTGAGTGCATAAGGTTTAATTTACCATTGAATGGTTTATGATAAATCATGTTAAGCCATAAGTGTTGTTTCTAAACTGAGATATTCACAATACATGTAGTATCATTAAAATCATAATAACGACTTTTTATAATTAAACCATTACTGGTTAGTAAATCTATTTACATATCGGTGGTATGTCTGAGTGTATTAGATTTAATTTACCATATAATGGTTTATGATAAATCATGTTAAACCATAAGTGTTGTTTCTGAACTGAGATATTCACAATACATGTAGTATCATTAAAATCATAATAACGACTTTTAATAATTAAACCATTACTAGTTAGTAAATCTATTTACATATGCCTGGCATGTCTGAGTGCACAAGGTTTAATTTACCATTGAATGGTTTATGATAAACAATGTTAAACCATAAGTGTTGTTTCTAAACTGAGATATTCACAATACATGTAGTATCATTAAAATCATAATAACTGATAATAATTAAACCTTTACTTCCTAGTGAATCTATTTACATATGACTGGTATGTCTGAGTGTATTAGATTTAATTTATCATTGAATGGTTTATAAAAACCATGTTAAACCACAAGTGTTGTTTCTAAACTGAGATATTCACAATACATGTAGTATCATTAAAATCATAATAACGACTGATAATAATTAAGCCTTTACTTCTTAGTAAATCTATTTACTTATGCCTGGTATGTCTGAGTGTATTAGATTTAATTTACCATTTAATCGTTTATGGTAAACCATGTTAAACCATAAGTGTTGTTTCTAAACTGAGATATTCACAATACATATAGTATCATTAAAATCATAATAACGACTTTTATTATTTAAACCATTACTAGTTAGTAAATCTATTTACATATAGGTGGTATGTCTGAATCTATTAGTTTTAATTTACCATTGAATGGTTTATGATAAATCATGTTAAGCCATAAGTGTTGTTTCTAAACTGAGATATTCACAATACATGTAGTATCATTAAAATCATAATAACGACTTTTTATAATTAAACCATTACTGGTTAGTAAATCTATTTACATATCGGTGATATGTCTGAGTGTATTAGATTTAATTTACCATATAATGGTTTATGATAAACCATGTTAAACCATGTGTTGTTTCTAAACTGAGATATTCACAATACATGTAGTATCATTAAAATCATAATAACGACTTTTTATAATTAAACCATTACTGGTTAGTAAATCTATATACATATAGTTGGTATGTCTGAGTGTGTTAGTTTTAATTTACCATGGAATAGTTTATGATAAATCATGTTAAACCATTTGTGTTGCTTCTAAACTGAGATATTCACAGTACATGTATTATCATTAAAATCATAATAACGACTTTTTATAATTAAACCATTACTGGTTACTAAATCTATTTACATATCGGTGGTATGTCTGAGTGTATTAGATTTAATTTACCATTGAATGGTTTATGATAAACCATGTTAAACCATGTGTTGTTTCTAAACTGAGATATTCACAATACATATGGTATCATTAAAATCATAATAACGACTTTTTATAATTAAACCATTACTTGTTAGTAAATCTATTTACATATCGGTGGTATGTCTGAGTGTATTAGTTTCAATTTACCATTGAATGGTTTATGATAAGCCATGTTAAACCATAAGTGTTATTTCTAAACTGAGATATTCACAATACTTATAGTATCATTAAAATCGTAATAACGACTTTTTATAATTAAACCATTACTGGTTAGTAAATCTACTTACATATAGCAGGTATGTCTGAGTGTATTAGATTTAATTTACAATGAATGGTTTATGATTAACCATGTTAAACCATAAGTGTTGTTTCTAAACTGAGATATTCACAATACAT
The DNA here is from genome assembly GCA_949361645.1 of Spongilla lacustris. Classification (NCBI taxonomy): domain Eukaryota; kingdom Metazoa; phylum Porifera; class Demospongiae; order Spongillida; family Spongillidae; genus Spongilla; species Spongilla lacustris. The sequence continues at coordinate 4,259,771 of OX442427.1, read as the reverse complement.
ATAGTATCATTAAAATCATAATAGTGACTTTTAATATTTAAACCATTACTGGTTAGTAAATCTACTTACATATAGATGTTATGTCTGAATGTATTAGTTTTAATTTACCATTGAATGGTTTATGATAAACCGTGTTAAACCATAAGTGTTGTTTCTAAACTGAGATATTCACAATACATATAGTATCATTAAAATCATGATAGTGACTTTTAATAATTAAACCATTACTGGTTAGTAAATCTATTTACATATAGATGGTATGTCTGAATGTATTTCTTTTAATTTACCATTGAATGAATTATGATAAATCATGTTAAACCATAAGTGTTGTTTCTAAACTGAGATATTCACAATACATGTAGTATCAATAAAATCATAATAACAACATTTTATAAATAAACCATTACTAGTTAGTAAATCTATTTACATATAAATGGTTTGTCTGAGTGTATAATATTTTATTTACCATTGAATGGTATATGATAAACCTTGTTAAACCATGTGTTGCTTCTAAACCTCGGTATTCACAATACATGTTGAATCATTAAAATCATAATAATGACTTTTAAAAATGTACGAACTACTAGTTAGTAAATCGATTAACATACAGGTGGTATGTCTGAGTGTATTAGATTTAATTTACCATTGAATGGTTTATGATAAACAGCGTTAAACCATAAGTGTTGTTTCTAAACTGAGATATTCACAATACATATAGTATCATTAAAATCATAATAATGACTTTTAATATTTAAACCATTACTGGTTAGTAAATCTATTTACATATAGATGGTATGTCTGAGTGTATTAGATTTAATTTACAATAAATGGTTTATGAATAACCATGTTAAACCATAAGTGTTGAATGTATTGTTTTAATTTACCATTGAATGGTTTATGATAAACCATCCTAAACCATAAGTGTTATTTCTAAACTGAGATATTTACAATTCATTTAGTATCATTAAAATCATAATAATAACTGATAATAATAAAACCTTTACTAGTTAGTAAATCTACTTACATATAGATGGTATGTCTGAATGTATTGTTTTAATTTACCATTGAATGGTTTATGATAAACCATGTTAAACCATGTGTTGTTTCTAAACTGAGATATTCACAATACATATGGTATCATTAAAATCTTAATAACGACTTTTTATAATTAAATCATTGCTGGTTAGTAAATCTATTTACATATTAATGGTATGTCTGAATGTATTTGTTTTAATTTACCATTGAATGAATTATGATAAATCATGTTAAACCATAAGTGTTGTTTCTAAACTGAGATATTCACAATACATGTAGTATCAATGTAATCATAATAACGACTTTTTATAATCAAACCATTACTGGTCAGTAAATCTATTTACATATAGGTGGTATGTCTGAGTGTATTGGATTTAATTTACCATTGAATGGTTTATGATAAACCATCTTAAACCATAAGTGTTATTTCTAAACTGAGATATTCACAATTCATTTAGTATCATTAAAATCATAATAACAATTGATAATAATAAAACCTTTACTTCCTAGTAAATCTATTTACATATGCCTGGTATGTCTGAGTGTATTAGATTTAATTTACCATTGAATGGTTTATGATAAACCATGTTAAACCATAAGTGTTGTTTCTAAACTGAGATATTCACAATACATATAGTATCATTAAAATCATAATAACGACTTTTAATATTTAAACCATTACTAGTTAGTAAATCTATTTACATATAGGTGGTATGTCTGAATCTATTAGTTTTAATTTACCATTGAATGGTTTATGAAATATCATGTTAAGCCATAAGTGTTGTTTCTGAACTGAGATATTCACAATACATGTAGTATCATTAAAATCATAATAACGACTTTTTATAATTAAACCATTACTAGTTAGTAAATCTATTTACATATCGGTGGTATGTCTGAGTGTATTAGATTTAATTTACCATTGAATGGTTTATGATAAACCATCTTAAACCATAAGTGTTATTTCTAAAATGAGATATTCACAATTCATTTAGTATCATTAAAATCATAATAACAACTGATAATAATTAAACCTTTACTTCCTAGTAAATCTATTTACATATGACTGGTATGTCTGAGTGTATTATATTTAATTTACCATTGAATGGTTTATGATAAACCATGTTAAACCATATTTGTTATTTCTAAACTGAGATATTCACAGTACATATAGTATCATTAAAATCATAATAACGACTTTTAATATTTAAACCATAACTAGTTGGTAAATCTATTTACATATAGATGGTATGTCTGAATGTATTGTTTTAATTTACCATTGAATGGTTTATGATAAATCATGTTAAACCATAAGTGTTGTTTCTAAACTGAGATATTCACAATACATGTAGTATCATTATAATCATAATAACGACTTTTTATAATTAAACCGTTACTGGTTAGTAAATCTATTTACATACCGGTGGAATGTCTGAGTGTATTAGTTTTTATTTACCATTGAATGGTTTATGATAAACCGCGTTAAACCATAAGTGTTGTTTCTAAACTGAGATATTCACAATACATATAGTATCATTAAAATCATAATAATGACTTTTAATATTTAAACCATTACTGGTTAGTAAATCTATTTACATATAGATGGTATGTCTGAGTGTATTAGATTTAATTTACAATAAATGGTTTATGAATAACCATGTTAAACCATAAGTGTTGAATGTATTGTTTTAATTTACCATTGAATGGTTTATGATAAACCATCCTAAACCATAAGTGTTATTTCTAAACTGAGATATTTACAATTCATTTAGTATCATTAAAATCATAATAATAACTGATAATAATAAAACCTTTACTAGTTAGTAAATCTACTTACATATAGATGGTATGTCTGAATGTATTGTTTTAATTTACCATTGAATGGTTTATGATAAACCATGTTAAACCATGTGTTGTTTCTAAACTGAGATATTCACAATACATATGGTATCATTAAAATCTTAATAACGACCTTTTATAATTAAATCATTGCTGGTTAGTAAATCTATTTACATATTGATGGTATGTCTGAATGTATTTGTTTTAATTTACCATTGAATGAATTATGATAAATCATGTTAAACCATAAGTGTTGTTTCTAAACAGAGATATTCACAATACATGTAGTATCAATGTAATCATAATAACGACTTTTTATAATCAAACCATTACGGGTCAGTAAATCTATTTACATATAGGTGGTATGTCCGAGTGTATTGGATTTAATTTACCATTGAATGGTTTATGATAAACCATCTTAAACCATAAGTGTTATTTCTAAACTGAGATATTCACAATTCATTTAGTATCATTAAAATCATAATAACAACTGATAATAATAAAACCTTTACTTCCTAGTAAATCGATTTACATATGCCTGGTATGTCTGAGTGTATTAGATTTAATTTACCATTGAATGGTTTATGATAAACCATGTTAAACCATAAGTGTTGTTTCTAAACTGAGATATTCACAATACATATAGTATCATTAAAATCATAATAACGACTTTTATTATTTAAACCATTACTAGTTAGTAAATCTATTTATATATAGGTGGTATGTCTGAATCTATTAGTTTTAATTTACCATTGAATGGTTTATGATATATCATGTTAAGCCATAAGTGTTGTTTCTAAACTGAGATATTCACAATACATGTAGTATCAATAAAATCATAATAACGACTTTTTATAATTAAACCATTACTAGTTAGTAAATCTATTTACATATCGGTGGTATGTCTGAGTGTATTAGATTTAATTTACCATTGAATGGTTTATGATAAACCATCTTAAACCATGTGTTATTTCTAAAATGAGATATTCACAATTCATTTAGTATCATTAAAATCATAATAACAACTGATAATAATTAAACCTTTACTTCCTAGTAAATCTATTTACATATGACTGGTATGTCTGAGTGTATTAGATTTAATTTACCATTGAATGGTAAAAACATAATAACGACTATTAATAATTAAACCATTACTAATTTGTAAATCTACTTACATGTAGGTGGTATGTCTGAGTGTATTGGATTTAATTTAACATTGAATGGTTTATGATAAACCATGTTAAACCATAAGTGTTGTTTCTAAATTGAGATATTCACCATACATGTTGTATCATTAAAAACATAATAACGACTATTAATAATTAAACCATTACTAGTTAGTAAATCTATTTGCATATGCCTGTTATGTCTGAGTTGATTAGATTTAATAACCATTGAATGGTTTATGATAAACCATGTTAAACCAAAAATGTTTCTAAATTGAGATATTCTCAATACATGTAGTGTCATTAAAATCATAATAACGACTATTAATAATTAAACCTTTACTAGTTTTTAAATCTATTTACATGTAGTTGGTATGTCTGAGTATATTAGCTTTAATTTACCATTCAAAGGTTTCTGATAAACCATGTTAAACCATAAGTGTTTTTTTTCTAAATTGAGATATTCACAATACATGAGGTATCATTACAATCATAATAACGACTGTTAATAATTAAACCATTACTACTTAGTCAATCTATTTGCATATGCCTGGTGTGTCTGAGTGTATTAGATTTAATTTCACATTGAATGGTTTATGATAAACCATGTTAAACCATAAGTGTTGTTTCTAAACTGAGATACTCACAATACATTTAGTATCATTATTATAAAATCATTATAACGACTATTAATAATTAAACCTTTAATACTTAGTAAATCTATTTGCATATGCTTGGTATGTCTAAGTATATTAGATTTAATTTACCATTGAATGGTTTATGATCAACCATGTTAAACCATGTGATGTTTCTAAATTGAGATATTCACAATACATGTAGTATCATTAAAATCATTATAACGACTATTAATAATTAAACCATTACTAGTTTGTAAATCTATTTACATGTAGGTGGTATGCCTGAGTATATTAGATTTAATTTACCATTGAAAGGTTTATGATAAATCATGTTAAACCATAAGTGTTCTTTCTAAATTGAGATATTCACAATACATATAGTATCATTACAATCATAATAACGACTATTAGAAATTAAACCATTACTAGTTAAGAAATGTACTTACATATAGGTAATATGTCTGAGTGTATTGCATTTAATTTACCATTGAATGGTTTATGATAAACCATGTTAAACCATAAGTGTTGTTTCTGAATTGAGATATTCACAATACATGTGGTGTCATTAAGATCATAATAACGATTATTAGTAATTAAACCATTACTTCTTAGTAAATCTACTCACATATAGGTAGTATGTCTGAGTGTATTAGATTTAATTTTCCATTGAATGGTTTATGATCAACCATGTTAAACCATAAGTGTTTCTAAATTGAGATACTCACCATACATGTGGTATCATTAAAAACATGATAACGACTATTAATAATTAAACCATTACTAGTTAGTAAATCTATTTGCATATGCCTGTTATGTCTGTGTGTATTAGATTTAATAACCATTGAATGGTTTATGATAAACCATGTTAAACCATGTGATGTTTCTAAATTGAGATATTCACAATACATGTAGTATCATTACAATCACAATAACGACTATTAATAATTAAACCATTACTAGTTTGTAAATCTACTTACATGTAAGTGGTATGTCTGAGTGTATTAGATTTAATTTCACATTGAATAGTTTATGATAAACCATGTTAAACCATAAGTGTTGTTTCTAAATTGAGATATTCACCATACATGTTGTATCATTAAAAACATAATAACGACTATTAATAATTAAACCATTACTAGTTAGTAAATCTATTTGCATATGCCTGTTATGTCTGAGTTGATTAGATTTAATAACCATTGAATGGTTTATGATAAACCATGTTAAACCAAAAATGTTTCTAAATTGAGATATTCTCAATACATGTAGTGTCATTAAAATCATAATAACGACTATTAATAATTAAACCTTTACTAGTTTTTAAATCTACTTACATGCAGTTGGTATGTCTGAGTGTATTAGCTTTAATTTACCATTCAAAGGTTTCTGATAAACCATGTTAAACCATAAGTGTTTTTTTCTAAATTGAGATATTCACAATACATGAGGTATCATTACAATCATAATAACGACTGTTAATAATTAAACCATTACTACTTAGTCAATCTATTTGCATATGCCTGGTGTGTCTGAGTGTATTAGATTTAATTTCACATTGAATGGTTTATGATAAACCATGTTAAACCATAAGTGTTGTTTCTAAACTGAGATACTCACAATACATTTAGTATCATTATTATAAAATCATTATAACGACTATTAATAATTAAACCTTTAATACTTAGTAAATCTATTTGCATATGCTTGGTATGTCTAAGTATATTAGATTTAATTTACCATTGAATGGTTTATGATCAACCATGTTAAACCATGTGATGTTTCTAAATTGAGATATTCACAATACATGTAGTATCATTAAAATCATTATAACGACTATTAATAATTAAACCATTACTAGTTTGTAAATCTATTTACATGTAGGTGGTATGCCTGAGTATATTAGATTTAATTTACCATTGAAAAGTTTATGATAAATCATGTTAAACCATAAGTGTTCTTTCTAAATTGAGATATTCACAATACATATAGTATCATTACAATCATAATAACGACTATTAGAAATTAAACCATTACTAGTTAAGAAATGTACTTACATATAGGTAATATGTCTGAGTGTATTGCATTTAATTTACCATTGAATGGTTTATGATAAACCATGTTAAACCATAAGTGTTGTTTCTGAATTGAGATATTCACAATACATGTGGTGTCATTAAGATCATAATAACGATTATTAGTAATTAAACCATTACTTCTTAGTAAATGTCTGAGTGTATTAGATTTAATTTTCCATTGAATGGTTTATGATCAACCATGTTAAACCATAAGTGTTTCTAAATTGAGATACTCACCATACATGTGGTATCATTAAAAACATGATAACGACTATTAATAATTAAACCATTACTAGTTAGTAAATCTATTTGCATATGCCTGTTATGTCTGTGTGTATTAGATTTAATAACCATTGAATGGTTTATGATAAACCATGTTAAACCATGTGATGTTTCTAAATTGAGATATTCACAATACATGTAGTATCATTACAATCACAATAACGACTATTAATAATTAAACCATTACTAGTTTGTAAATCTACTTACATGTAGGTGGTATGTCTGAGTGTATTAGATTTAATTTCACATTGAATAGTTTATGATAAACCATGTTAAACCATAAGTGTTGTTTCTAAATTGAGATATTCACCATACATGTTGTATCATTAAAAACATAATAACGACTATTAATAATTAAACCATTACTAGTTAGTAAATCTATTTGCATATGCCTGTTATGTCTGAGTTGATTAGATTTAATAACCATTGAATGGTTTATGATAAACCATGTTAAACCAAAAATGTTTCTAAATTGAGATATTCTCAATACATGTAGTGTCATTAAAATCATAATAACGACTATTAATAATTAAACCTTTACTAGTTTTTAAATCTATTTACATGTAGTTGGTATGTCTGAGTGTATTAGCTTTAATTTACCATTCAAAGGTTTCTGATAAACCATGTTAAACCATAAGTGTTTTTTTTCTAAATTGAGATATTCACAATACATGAGGTATCATTACAATCACAATAACGACTATTAATAATTAAACCATTACTACTTAGTAAATCTATTTGCATGTGCCTGGTTAGTCTGAGTGTATTAGATTTAATTTAACATTGAATGGTTTATCATAAGTGTTGTTTCTAAATTGAAGTATTCACAATACATGCGGTATCACTAAAAACATAATAACGACTATTAATAATTTAACTATTACTATTTAGTAAATCTATTTGCATATGCCTGTTATGTCTGAGTGTATTAGATTTAATTAACCATTGAATGGTTTATGATAAACCATGTTTAACCAAAAATGTTTTTTCTAAATTGAGATATTCACAATACATGTAGTATCATTAAAATCATAATAACGACTAATAATAATTAAACCATTACTACTTAGTAAATCTATTTTTATATGCTTGGTATGTCTGAGTATATTAGATTTAATTTACCATTGAAAGGTTTATGATAAATCATGTTAAACCATAAGTGTTCTTTCTAAATTGAGATATTCACAATACATGTAGTATCATTACAATCATAATAAACGACTATTAGAAATTAAACCATTACTAGTTAAGAAATGTACTTACATATAGGTAATATGTCTGAGTGTATTGCATTTAATTTACCATTGAATGGTTTATGATAAACCATGTTAAACCATGTGTTGTTTCTGAATTTAGATATTCACAATACATGTGGTGTCATTAAAATCATAATAACGATTATTAGTAATTAAACCATTACTTCTTAGTAAATCTACTCACATATAGGTAGTATGTCTGAGTGTATTAGATTTAATTTTCCATTGAATGGTTTATGATCAACCATGTTAAACCATAAGTGTTTCTAAATTGAGATACTCACCATACATGTGGTATCATTAAAAACATAATAACGACTATTAATAATTAAACCATTACTAGTTAGTAAATCTATTTGCATATGCCTGTTATGTCTGTGTGTATTAGATTTAATAACCATTGAATGGTTTATGATAAACCATGTTAAACCAAAAATGTTTCTAAATTGAGATATTCTCAATACATGTCGTGTCATTAAAATCATAATAACGACTATTAATAATTAAACCTTTACTAGTTTTTAAATCTATTTACATGTAGGTGGTATGTCTGAGTGTATTAGCTTTAATTTACCATTCAAAGGTTTCTGATAAACCATGTTAAACCATAAGTGTTTTTTTCTAAATTGAGATATTCACAATACATGAGGTATCATTACAATCATAATAACGACTGTTAATAATTAAACCATTACTACTTAGTAAATCTATTTGCATATGCCTGGTGTGTCTGAGTGTATTAGATTTAATTTCACATTGAATGGTTTATGATAAACCATGTTAAACCATAAGTGTTGTTTCTAAACTGAGATACTCACAATACATTTAGTATCATTATTATAAAATCATTATAACGAATATTAATAATTAAACCATTACTACTTAGTAAATCTATTCACATATAGGTAGTATGTCTGAGTGTATTAGATTTAATTTACCATTGAGTGGTTTATGATCGACCATGTTAAACCATGTGATGTTTTTAAATTGAGATATTCACAATACATGTAGTATCATTAAAATCCATTACTAGTTTTTAAATCTATTTACATGTAGGTGGTATGTCTGAGTGTATTAGATTTAATTTACCATTCAAAGGTTTTTGATGAACCATGTTAAACCATAAGTGTTGTTTCTAAATTGAGATATTCACAATACATGAGGTATCATTACAATCACAATAACGACTATTAATAATTAAACCATTACTACTTAGTAAATCTATTTGTATATGCCTGGTTAGTCTGAGTGTATTAGATTTAATTTAACATTGAATGGTTTATGATAAACCGTGTTAAACCATTTGTTGTTTCTAAACTGAGATATTCACAATACATGTAGTATCATTAAAATCATATTAATTATAAAAACCATTACTAGTTAGTAAATCTATTTGCATGTAGGTGGTATGTCTGTGTGTATTAGATTTTAATTTACCATTGAAACATGGTTTATCATAAACAGTTCAATGGTAAATTAAATCTAATGCACTCAGATATACTATCCATATGTATCTAGATTTACTAACAAGTAATGGTTTAATTGTTAAAAGTCAGATTTACAAACCAGCAATGGTTTAATTATAAAATGTCGTTATTATGATTTTAATGATAAAACATGTATTGTGAATATCTCATTGTAGAAATAAAACCTGTGGTTTAACATTGTTTATCATAAACCTTTCAATGGTAAATTAAATCTAATGCACTCAGACATACTAGATTTACTAACAAGTAATGGTTTAATTGTTAAATGTCGTTATTATGATTTTAATGATACTACATACATTGTGAATATCTCAATGTAGGAATAACACTTATGGTTTAACATGGATTATCATAAACCATTCAATGGTAAATTAAATCTAATGCACTCAGACATACTATCCTTATGTATCTAGATTTACTAACCAGTAATGGTTTAATTGTTAAAAGTTCGTATTATGATTTTAATGGTACTACGTCCATTGTGAGTATCTCAATGTAGAAATAACACATGGTTTAACATGGTTTATCATAAACCATTCAATGGTAAATTAAATCTAATGCACTCAGATATACTATCCACATGGATCTAGATTCAGTAACCAGTAATGGTTTAATTATTAAAAGTCGTTATTATGATTTTATTGATACTACATGCATTGTAAATATCTCAATGTAGAAATAACACTTATGGTTTAACATGGATTATCATAAACCATCCAATGGTACTACGTCCATTGTGAGTATCTCAATGTAGAAATAACACATGGTTTAACATGGTTTATCATAAACCTTTCAATGGTAAATTAAATCTAATGCACTCAGACATACTATCCTTATGTATCTAGATTTACTAACCAGTAATGGTTTAATTGTTAAAAGTTCGTATTATGATTTTAATGGTACTACGTGCATTGTGAATATCTCAATGTGGAAATAACACTTATGGTTTAACATGGTTTATCATAAACCATTCAATGGTAAATTAAATCTAATACACTCAGACATACTTTACTTATGTATGTATATTTACTAACTAGTAATGGTTAAATCATTAAAAGTCGTTATCATGATTTTAATGATACTACATGTATGTGTATTGTGAATATCTTAGTGTAGAAATAACACTTATGGTTTAACATGGTTTATCATAAACCATTCAATGGTAAATTAAATCTAATACACTCATACTACCCATATGTAACTAGATTTAGTAATAACTAATGGTTAACTTATTAAAAGTCGTCATCATGATTTTAATGATACCTCATGTATTGTGAATTTCTCAGTGTAGAAATAACGGTTATGGTTTAACATGGTTTATCATAAACCATTCAATGGTAAATTAAATCTAATACACTCAGACATACTATCTATATGTATCTACATTTACTAACTTGTAATGGTTAAATTATTAAAAGTCGTTATCATGATTTTGATGATGCTACATGTATTGTGAATATCTCAATGCAGAAATCACACATGGTTTAACATGGTTTATCATAAACCATTCAATGGTAGATTAAATATAATACTCTCAGACATAGTACCCATATGTATCTACATTTAATAAGTAGTAATGGTTAAATTATTAAAAGTCGTTATCATGATTTTAATGATACTACATGTATTGTGAATATCTCAGTGTAGAAATAACACTTATGGTTTAACATGGTTTATCATAAACCATTCAATGGTAAATTAAATCTAATACACTCAGACATACTATCCTTATGTATGTAGATTTACTAACTAGTAATGGTTAAATTATTAAAAGTCGTTATCATGATTTTAATGGTACTACATGTGCATGTATTGTGAATATCTCAGTGTAGAAATAACACTTATGGTTTAACATGGTTTATCATAAATCATTCAGTGGTATATTAAATTTAGCACACTCAGACATACTATCCACATGGATCTAGATTTACTAACCAGTAATGGTTTAATTATTAAAAGTCGTTATTATGATTTTAATGATAAAACTTAAGCTTGTATTGTGAATATCTCAATGTAGAAATAAGACCTGTAGAAATAAGACCTGTGGTTTAACATGGTTTATCATAAACCATTCAATGGTAAATTCATCCTTTCTCTTAGGGTAGAAAAATGTTGCTTATGATGGCTCTTGTTGGCTTGGCTGTGTGCTCAATGTCAATGAGCAAGAACATGCCATCACAGTCACCTTCCTCCACCTAGCATCCCATCTGCATCATTTTTCTACCCTAAGAGAAAGGATGTTTGGACATTGATCCTTCTGACATCTTAACTCTTGTTCAGCCGTCAATAGCAACAGCCACTGGTAGGACATACACTTTAAGCAAGAAAGAAGTAGAAGATGCCACCACTGCTCTGGAACTACACCTATGTGTGTAACTTTGCTTTTCTTATGCTTAGATGGTCTGTGGTGTCTCTGTTATGATATCCAATTAACACCTTGTGGTTACTGTGTAAACAAGCAGCCCAAGACAAAGAGAAGTAGAAATGGATATTGGTTTTTCAACTGGGTATTGCAGTCTAGTGGGTCGTTTCTCCATCAAGCTGTCAAGCATAGAGCCTTATGGATAGTTGCAGCTACCAGTTAAACAGAAATTGGTGTGAAATGGAGGTTGTTATTTTTTGCAGCCTTAAAATCTCATTAAAAATTCATTACGCCATTAACCCCTGTATGCTAATTGGATAAATTTTACTCTTTGAGTGCAACTACATAATAGCCTTTGTTATGTGCAAACAGCCGTAACCTATACAAGTCAAGGTTCAAACTATACTCATTTGAAATGATAAAAATTAATTATTCAGGACGTCATATTATTTAAACAAGATATCATAGGGTATGCAAGTGTATAGCAGTTTCACTCATACCTTAGGGGAGAACATTATATGAAAATATGAGAGAGTGATGTATTCAGGGTGGTAAAAATTCCCATGGAATGACCCTCAGGAATTTGTTCTTGCACCATTGGTTCTTTTGAGTTTGAATCTTGGTATCTTTGACATGTCTTGCATCTTCCCACCATGTTCACAATATCCTTGTTCATGCCAGGCCAAAATACACCTTCTCTGGCTTGCTGAGTACACTTAGTGACACCCATGTGGCCCTGGTGAATTCTGCACAGGATATCTTGTCGTAAAGATGATGGTATGATAAGTCTCTCACCCTTTAGGAGTGCTTCTGACAGTTCATCCCGAAAATTCCAATATTGCCGAACCTCCTCTGGAATTTTTGATTGATTGTCTGGCCAACCTCCAATAATCATTTTCTTCAAGGTATGCAAAGTGTTATCATTCGCTGTTCATCCTTTATCTCCTGTAGTCGTTTGTCTGAAGCTGAATTATTGCTGATAACAAGATGGACGGCACAAGACAACTCTTCCTCCAATGTTCATCTCTTTTTCTGGCTTATAATGCAGGACAAAATCATACTTCTGAAGACGGAGCAACATACGTTGTAGCCTCGGTGGGGCATGGCAGAGTGGCTTCTGCGTAATTGCTTCGAGTGGTTTGTGGTCAGATTCCACATAAATTGTTTTGCCATAAGTGTATTGATGGAATTTTTCTAGTGCAAATACCACTGCCAACAGCTCCTTTTCTATTTGTGCATATTGTGTTTCACTCTCTGTGAGTGCACGTGATGCATATGCAGCGGGTTGACCTTCTTGTAGTAGTACTGCACCAAGGCCTGCCTGTGATGCATCACAACTGACAGTGACCTCCTTTTTCACATCAAAGAACCTAAGCACAGGTGCAGTTGCAAGACGTCTCTTGATTGTCTGAAATGCAGTCTCTTGTTCCCAACCCCATACAAATAGTGTGTCCTGTTTGAGAAGTTCACGGATGGGTTGGGTAATCATTGACATATCAGGGACATAGTTGAGTGTTCCAAGTATTCTCTCCACACCTTTCCTGTCTTTGGGTGGTGACATTTCACTAATAGCCTTCACTCGCTCCATATTTATAGAGATGCCTTTAGCACTAATGATGTGGCCCAGGTATGTGACTTGAGGTACACCAAACTTACATTTGTCTATGTTCAGAGTAAGGTTAATGTCTTGACACCTTTGGAGTACTGCTTTCAATCGTTCCTTGTGCTCTTCTTCAGTCTTGCCCCATACTAGCATATCATCAATATCTGCTTCTACACCTTCTAGGTCTCCAAAGTTTTGGGTCATGCATTTCTGAAAGATTTCCTGTACCGATTTGATGCCAAATTGCATTCGCATGAAACAGTATCTGCCAAATGGACTGTTAAATGTGTTAAGTAGTTGACTTTCTTCATCAAGTGGAATCTGCCAATAGCCATGGTTTGCATCTAGCTTTGAAAATATCTTGGCCCCCGATAGACGAGTAGCAATGTTTTCCAACGTTGGTAGCTGGAAGTGTTCCCTCAGTATGGCTTTGTTCAAATGTCTTGGGTCTCCGCAGACTCGTAGTTTAATGCTCTTGGGTTTCTCCACTACTACCAGTGAGTTTACCCAATCAGTGGGTTCTTCTACTTTCTTGATTACTCCAGAGGACTCCATCTCATTCAATTCCTGTTGTAGTCTGTCTCTGATTGCTACTGGTTGATTTCTTGGGTTGGAGATTACTGGTGTTACTTCTGGATCTAGCTTTGTGTGGTATGGTTTGCTTAAACATCCTAACCCATTAAATAGCTTGTTGTATTGGTTAAGGATACTTTGGCAGCCAATGTTCATTATTACCTTGATCAGTTGCAGATCTTGTGATGCTTTTAATCCAAGGATGGGGCACTGGTTGGTCCTCACTATGTAAAAGTCTACAAGGTGATCTTTTAGTTCCAGCTCACATTGTCCCAGTGTATGCAATATATCCCCAGTGTACCCCATGAGCTTGACTTTTGCTTTCCTTAGGTGCGGTCTCCTGCTCATCTGTTTGAATATGCTCCATGGTAGTATATTCACCTGTTATTCTGTGTCAATCTTGAATTTGACAACCAACTGAAACATTCATTGTTGCTGATTGTTACACTTTTATCTCTGTTGTTAGTGCTAACCACGTATTCCTGCACCTCCTTATCTGTGTTTTCTTTTGTGTTTCTGTCTGTATCTATAGTTGATACTCTACCAGATCTGCAACATTTTGCAAAATGGTTCAACTTATGGCAATTGTGACATTTTTTCCCCATGCTGGACAGTTACCCCTGGCGTGTGATAGTCCACAGTTCCAACACTGGTTTTTTTGGTTGTTTCCTTTGAACTTTCCTGTGGACTTGCTGATGACGGTTTGACTGCATGAATTTTGGTGTTTGAGCTTTCTTCTCCCATCATTCTTAACAGCTTCTTGGATTCTTCATTACTGCGACATATATTTGTCCAGTGTGAGATCCTGCTCATGTAATAGACGTTCCTTCACCCTTTCCGTGTTTGTTCCACATACAATTCCATCACGAATGAGTTCATCCTCAAGTTGCTTGAACTCGCAGTCATTTGCAATAAGCCTTAAAGTGGTAACGTACTGATCAATGGTTTCCTTTGCTGCCTGTACTCTAGTGTTGAACTTGTATCTTTCTACCGTTATATTTCGCTTTGGTTTGCAGTAAGATTCGAACCTTTCAAGTAGGACCCTGATCTTGTACTGCTCCTCCGACCTCCGTTGACAGTACAAAACTGTTGAAAATATCTCACCCATCCTGGCCAGTTATGTACAAGAAAGCACTACACTGCTCCTTTTCTGATTTCTCCGCCAAACTTAATTGAATAAACAATTCCATTGACTGACGCCATCGACTATGGGGGGTGATCACTGCCATAATTCGACACGCGCTCGCTTTTCGTATTCGGGTCGCGCCATCTCGTATTCGGGTCGCGCCGTTTCGTATTCGGGTCGTGCCATCTCGTATTCGGGTCGTGCCGTCTCGTATTTGGGTGGTGCCATTTCGTATTTGGGTGGTGCCATCTCGTTACAGCTCCGTAACAGTACGTTGGGTAAGAACGTTCTGTTACAGCTCCGTTACAGACATGATACCTCTTAGCCGTTTATTTGTGATTGCATAATACCATTGCCATCGTTCCGTACCAGGGTTTGGATCCAGGGAATTTGTTTTACTTAATTGTATATAATCAGCCATGCTTGTGAGCGCCGGCTGTACGCTCAGCTTCCTCTCCTCTCCGTGCATTCGACAGTGCGTAAGAACGGTACGTTCTGACCATAGTACATACTGACACATGCGTAGGGTACTGTCGTTAAGCTCATGCACCAATGAGAACCCGAGAGTGACGTGTCCTTTGGACCTCTGCTCACTTTGCATCGATCTTCTAATTTAACAATAAGACCGGTACCATGCAGATCATGTATATAACCAGACACACCCCACCTACAATAATACTAGGCCTAGTACTCTCGTGTTCTAGTATACTTCTCTGTTATACCCGGTGAATGCCTGACGACGACACAGATGTGTTTGTGTGACAGTACATATGTTAGGGGTTTGTGAACACTTAAGTGACTTAACATTTTTGTGTGTCATTAAAAAATTTTTAGTTGCATGTATATGCAAGCAACTGCAAAATGAGTTCCATCACAGCAATACGTCTGATGGCATCTAACCATTTTCCTGGAGCTAGCCAGCAATCCTCTATACAGACGTCTGATGGTAGGTGGGGAGTATGAGGGAGAGAAATTAGCAAAGGGAGTGGTTGAGAGATGTAGGGAGTGGTCAAGAATGGTAGAGAGGGAGGGAAGGGACCACAAGAGGGAGGGGTCATGAGGGGGAGGGATGAAAACAGGACAATAATAAAATTTGGATTTTTAATTTTCATGTATGTACATGACTGGATGTACATGTACCTCTGTTCCAAACTGGAAGGTGGTACTATTAGCTGCCTGGAGTCATCTTGATGAAGTCATCAACACCACAGCTGCCACAGTCATATTAAGTAATGTTCTGGCGCACACTGCTGTACTTGAGGCGCAGGGGGATGGAGAGAGTTCAGCCTGCTAGCATGGAGGGAGGAGGAACATTTTGACTAGGACGTCACACCCATCCTTACATGTTCATGTGTACACAACTGTGCAGTAACATATGTACATGTAACTGCATGCACAATAACATGTGGTGTTAACTGAGTTACACATATTTGTATACAAACACCTTGATTGCATCCTTAGCAGAGCTCTCATTAGATTTATGATGGCACTTGCCTGGTAAAATGCAGTGATATATAAATATTATACACACATGCAAAAGTGGCACTTTTGAAATAGAATATCTTTAAAAGTACCATTTCTCTTTCTTGCCTTTCTTAAAAAATTCTATAACTTGGAGTTTTGCCAGGTCGTCCAAGTTTCCAATATTGCAATCTGTATTGTTTAGGAAACTTGGTGGACATCAAAATAAATTATTGGGATCCTACATGTAATGCCACAATTTAGTAGAATGTCCAAATGTTTTATATAATTATAATGTAGATATCATTGATTTTCAGCTGGTGGTTTGTTATTCATGGAGGCATTGATGGCTATAGTCGTCGAATCATATACCTACATTGCTCCAATAACAATCGAGCAGACACAGTTCTGCAGTTGTTTCTTGCATCTGTAAGAGAATTTGGGCTACCAACCGGAATCCATGCAGACAGAGGTGGAGAAAATACAGAAGTTGTTCAACTAATGCTACAACATCCATTACATGGACCAGGTAGCTTTATTACTGGTCAGTGTCCACAATCAGTGTATTGAGAGGTTATGGAGAGATGAGTTTACACTGTGCACACAATCTGTTCTATACCATGGAAGAGGAGGGGCTGCTAGATTGTGAAAATGAAGTACATGTCTGTTGTCTCCATTATGTATTTTTAAGTTGTATCGATAATAGCTTACAAGTATTTAAGGAGGCATGGAATCAGCATCTTCTAAGTTCTGAAGGCAACCTTTCACCATGCCAGTTATGGATCAGTGGGGAATCTAATACAGAAAGCATACCTGAGGTATGGCATTTTTGATATTGGAAAAATTGTGCATACATTTTAAAATCACTAAAAACAAGACACAAGCACACAACACTGTATAAACCAGATAGCTTATAGGTGTCTGATGTTTCACACCTACTTGTGTGTTTGTTAGCAGAACTCAGTATATGTGCAGCAATCTTTTAACTTGCAGGTGGTTAAGACTTGACTGAAATACTTCATTTCAACGTTAGGCTACCTGACTTGCTGTGAAGTCCTTTCTACTGTCCCGCATCAGCATGTAGCATGGCCTTGATTGATGAATGCAGAATTTTATTTGAATGTACACTCTAAAGTCATATAGTTTCGGCATGCAGCTGCAGAGCTCTGAAGCTGCATGCCAAAACTATATGACTTTACTGTATGGTGTTGCTATCAACACCATACAGGTAATATATTGTATGCCTAATAGCTGGTTACTAAGACTTGCCCGCACAATAATATGCTTACCCCAGCTATACTGTATACAGATATGACTTGAAGGGAAATAAATTTGGTACATATACTTACACACATGATTATGTGAATTATATATTGTTTTGCAGGAGGATTTGAATACTTATGGTATCGACTGGAATGGTCCACTTGCTGTTTCCAGAAATGATGATGATTATGAAGTCACAGTACCTTATATTCAATCTATAGCTCCTTTACCAGATGGTGACTTGCAGGAAACTGTTCACCCTCTTGACCACAGTTGTAACCATCAATTGACTTGTACATGACAGCTTTGCAATTTGTTAGTAGTAGATTGTAAGTGAATGTTGAAATGTGCAATTTGTTACTAGTAGATTGTGGAGAAAGAAAATGCATGTGCATGAATGAAACCTTTTTTTTTCACCATATTATTTCCTGCATGAAATATTGTCACGTAAAAGTTCATGGTTGTGGAGATACTATCGTTAAACACTGCCTTTTTTTCTTTCCTTTTTTTCTCATGGGAGGGGGCCTGGGTCATGTGTATAGGGGCAAAATTACAATACAAACCACTTTACATTGACTGTAAATTCATTTTGGGAATCACTTTTTTCAGTTATGTTCATGCAATTACACAGTAATTTTACAGAGGATTTTAAAATAAAGTGGATCCATTATTTCTTTTCTGGTGTCTATAACCATGCCGTGGAGCAAGCCATTCTGAAGGCACATGCAGTCAAGGCTAAGATAGCTAGATACTATACCATGCAGTTTGGTAACATAAGAGAAATAGAATTCACTACTCTATACGGTATCTCCATCCCTCTCCCCTGCATGCAGCCCCACAGCATGATACTGAGGACGGTTTATGTGTTGGTTCTTGTGTCACCAACAACGCAGCTTCAACTTGAAAACTGTGATCATTGACAAATAATTCGACAATGATATATCGCGATATAGACGATATCGGCAAAGAACCATATCGCGGCAGCACTAGCTACAATACAATTCCCTGGAGTGATCACTCAATATTTCCGAAACAACACCAGAAATTAGATATATGGATACAAAACATTTTATTGTGTCTTGGCCTTGTAAAAGAACATATTAACATTAAATGGAGACACCAAATCTATCTACCTTGTATGAAATAATGGCTTCTTGTAGAATACAAATACAGTAAGATATCTGAAGCTTCCTCCACTATAGTGCCAGTGTTTGCACTATTGAAAACACTGATGAATGAGGAGGCTAAATATGGGAAGGAGTAATCAAGGCAATATATGCATGACTACATTTACACTTCAGCGATTGTCGAATGGAATAATTCAAAAACTGAGGTTTCTCTGCATGTGAATGATGATTTATTCTTAACTTGTCACTAATTTTTTGGTCTCTTGGTTTGTAAAAAAAATTTTTAGAATCCACAATACATGTAATAGTACACAAAGTTCAATATACATCATAATAAATAATTATTACTGAAAACATGATAAAAATGTCACTTTGTTGTCCGTGTACAGGAATTGATTGCTGCTCCATCATCAAACCCTAGACCACAATCGCCAATTTGTTGGTCTCTATAATTAAATGATCCATTTTAGATACTACCCCCAAATAGCACTTTTAATGTCATAGCTATAGATAATTCTCTTGACTGGTATACTCTGAGGTATGAGTCTCATTCATTAATTCAAATTCAAAAAACCTTCATCAGTCCCTTGCAGCATGCATGGAGGTATACTTCTGAGATGCACTTCAGTCTAGCTACTAGGATGCACTGCACTTCAAGCTGCTAGGATGAACTGTACTTCTAGCTGCTAGCTGATAATGCATGCAGCATAATATTTAATTGTATGTGGAATAAACACCAAAGTAAAACTTTTGAGATGTGACTAGAATTACAGCGAGCTTATAACCTGCAGGTTTGTATCCCAATGGTGCTGTGTAGATATATGCAGCCTACTTGCTATCAAGGCTCAACATATACTTCACTTAGGCCATGCACCAGATTTGCTGTGAGGTCTTTGTTGTCCGACTCCCACATGTATATGATGAATTTGACACTGGTCAGTGCGAAAGCAAGGGCCATGATACACTGAAAAACATACAGTCCTATATAAAATATTCAGTGACCTTGTTTCGCATGCAAATGTATGTAATATTAACATGCAGTATCATTGTTTCAATTAAATTATGCATAGTAAAATAGATATCTTACATCCCGTGTTACATGCGTATGATTACTTTGCATCGTATACGTGCATAATGTATTATCTTATACATGTATACATTGCAGGAGGATTTGAATATGTATATGAAATGGTCCACTTTCTGTTTCCAAACAATAAAATGATGATTATGACTCGGTTCGACACAGTACCTTCCATAGCAGATGGTGTACAGCACGACTTACGTTCATCCTCTTAACAACCATAGCATTGCATTTGTCAGCTTTGCAGTGATAAATTTGTTGACAGATAAGTGAACCGGTGATTAAATATTAATGTCAGCTTTGCAAACTGTTACTAGACAATTGTGCCGGGTGAAAAAACAAGTGAATACATTGTATAATTGGGGGTGATTATGAAAAGGCCTCACAATGACACCATTAAGATACAATGGAAATGCACACATAAATTGAACACACAATCTTCGCAATAAGTAAACTACACGTCTAGAAACAATGCACATGACAAAGAGAAACGGACAATGGCTCGAGATCATGTTGGCATAATTATAACTGAACAGGATCTATGCATGGACCCAGCTCAATTGAGAAGAATCAATTCTACATTTTTATTGTTGATGGATCTTTTTGCATGGAATTGTTCCCAACTGATAACATATACAAGTAAGTACAAAACCATTCCGGCTTTAGAAAGTTGGTGTTTTTAAAATTATCCTATATGTAGCTTATGATAAACTACAACTTGCTAAATATAGGGCTTTATTATTGTTATACCATTGTTTCGCAGTCTTTTATACTCCATCCTATAGCAGCTTGAAGTGCAGTAAATCTAGCAGCTAGAAGTGCATGCTTGACATCTCAAGTTAGTACTCTATAGAAGTACCTCCATGCTTGCTAAAGGTTTTTTTTAAATGAATGGAGACTCATCCCTACCAGTCGGGTCAAATGTGATGCCCATGGGATATAGCTATGACATTACAATTTTTTTTTTTTTTTTTTTTTTTGGGGGGGGGGGGGGGGGGGGGGGGGGGGGGGGGAGGGGGATAGTATCTAAAATGAATTATTTAATTGCACCAAAAATTTTGGTCCAGGACGATCATTATAAGACCAAAAACATGGTGACAAGTTTTTAAAATATTTTTTATAATTATTCCTCATTCACAAAGAAATCTCAAATTTTTATTGTTCCATTCTGAAATCGCTGAAATGTAGGCTCGATACACCTCTTTTATGTACACATGCTTTGACATATAGTGCTGTCACGGAGGAAAGTGTCCGTCGGAGTAACTTGTCCTAACCGGATATTTTACTCCGGAGTAAATTGTCCTAACCGGACGTTTTACTCCGGAGTAAATTGTCCTAACCGGACGTTTTACTCCGGAGTAAATTGTCCTAACCGGACATTTTACTCTAGAGTAAATTGTCCCCCAACGGAGTAAGCGGTCCGACATTGTGCCGTAAATTTTGATTTCAAACTATATACATAGTCCGCAGCCAGGTGGTGTAAGTTTTGAATCACTACACCGATAAAGGCGATAAGGATTAAGGAGCGTAGCTGGCTTTTCAGATATTGCATGTGACTTATACTACAGCTGCTTAAATGGATGAGAGGACAGATGCATATGACAACGAGGAACGATGTCCACACTCCACAGGTACCCTGCGCTGCTAATGAAAAGAGGAATCCTTCCCTCGATGAAAAGCAAACAGGTATTGATCGTCCACTTGTTAATACACTCGCTTACGTCAGTGTTCAGTAGCATGCAAAGAAAGGCATGTGGGTGGAAGTGATACTGATTCAGCAAACACCAGAGGAAGCAAATCATGGAGTCCTGCCACAATGATCATACTGCTGGTAACCTAGCTTATAAATAAGGTGTCAGAATTAACGTTTTTACTGGCCTAGCTGGTGCTCGCATGCATGACAGGTGGCAGCTGTTTTGGCATGTCCAGGGAAAGTGATTAGCATCAAAATGATAAAAGTTTAACAGCAAGACGGGGAAAATGACCTGGCTTATTTTGCAACAGCTATAGCTCACCCGGCTAATACCGGTATATGCAACATGGTCATTGTATGTTTCAGCAGAGTGAAATTAGTCAGAATTTATCAAGATACCTTGAAGAACAGGTTCTCTCCATGCAAGTTTCCAGTGGAGAAAAATGAAGAGAAGAGTTAGTGTTAACTAGCTGAATTAGCAACTGAGTATAGAAATTTTCTGAATGCCTATTGACAAAAGGAAAATGATTGACTGTTCAGGATGCAAGGAGTGGTACCACTGTGGACTGTGTGACGGATATTCTAGAAAGAGCCTCAAATGAGTTGGATCGTGTGTGGTCTTGTACTTCATGTAAGAGATGAAACTGAATATGAATACTGACCTATATAGCTCATAAACATTGATTGTGATACTGCTCATTCCTGTCCTTGATGTATTAATTTATGTTATGGCAGTTCATATTGAAATCATAGGGCACATCAATTCGTGGCGAAGAGCAAA
Organism: Spongilla lacustris; assembly: GCA_949361645.1. Taxonomy (NCBI): domain Eukaryota; kingdom Metazoa; phylum Porifera; class Demospongiae; order Spongillida; family Spongillidae; genus Spongilla; species Spongilla lacustris. The sequence continues at coordinate 4,236,926 of OX442427.1, read as the reverse complement.
CTGTCCTGGGACACATTTAATTCCTTGGCCTACGAGTTAGTTCAGAATTTAACTGACATCTATACGTTACGAAACTTGTATAGGTCATGAGGGTAAATTGTCCTCCCCCCCCCCCCCCCCCCACCCCCCCGTATAGAATGTAACTACATTCCACACTAGGATGACTCGCCCGATTGTTTTCCTATACTGTTCTTCCTGCCTACAGCGTTCTCATTATGTCATCCAAACTAATAACATCTGCACAGCTGAACAGTGATGATAATGATAGCTCATTACTGAAGTACGTGTCTCAATAACACTATCTTTATTAGTTAATCAGCTCACAATCTTTTTTATAATTTGCTCATCTTTAGCCGATAAGGTGAAGTGCAGAAGGCATATTAATCTATTATTGGGACACATATCATGCTAAGTAAAGGCAGGCGGTGAAATGTCTGCATCCGAATGTTTCTTATAATATTATTCAGTACCGTTTGAATGGGACATACTGGCTACATTTTTGGTCAAGGAAAGCTGATGCTTACAAGCAATATAGATTATAAAATTTATAAATCATATGGCGGATTATGCTAAATAACAATCTGATTAATGGATCATGGAATTACCTATATACCAATCAACACTGTCAGAGGATGTAACAACAGTAAGTGGCAATTACTTCCAATGCGTGTGTGTACTTTCCGTAACTGATCAGTAATTACATGTAAGCTTAAGGTCCATCTTCGCCACTTGTCCAATTAACACTCCATGCAACATGGGGGATTTAGGTGGTACAGGTTGCAATATTTCTATCTTCGTATTACTGAACAGGCTTGGGTAGTAAAAGGACATCCAAGTAATTAGTTTGGGAATAACCTTTGCATTATATAACCTTATTCCTGAAGTATATATGCCAGGCACGACAAACAATGTGAATTTGTGTTTATGTGACATTACTCAGACAATATGGATCCTATTTATCTCAATATATTTCAAACTCTCATATCAGATTTCAGCCATGCATTATATATACAGGGTGATCCAAAAGTCGCGCAAAATGTTTGAATTGCTATAACTCCAGAACTGAACATTGTAAAATTATGCTGTTTGAAGTAAAAATCATGCCAATGACTAACTTAAAGCTATTAATATGTAGTTATTAAAAGTTATTATTAAGTTTATTTAATACATGCCAATGCATTGATCAACAAGCAACAACCCCCAGAGAGTGTGTAAAAATTAATTTTTATAGCTATTAATATTACTTATCACGTGATCTACCTTATCTAAGGTTTTTGCGGGAAAACCCCCGCTCAAAGTCAAGCTATAGCATATAAATCACCAATATCGCCGTAAATCTTTGCAAAGGAGCATCCAATAATCGTGCCAATAAACAGTTTACCATCTTGCCTGGTGCCTAACGAAGCCAAATGTTTAAAACGGAATTGATTAATTTCCGTTAATTGGACTTGGGAAAAGCAGAGTTTGAATTATTAGACCCGTAGAGGAAGTCATACTCTAATTGTGGAACTAACAATTGCATTGATTCGTGTTTTGGAAGCAGAGTTTAAAGCTGTTGAAGTTAGGCAGCGCTTACGCATGCGCGGTATCCATATAAAATAATGTTAGGTCCGAGAACGAGAGTTCCTCACGTGAACATAATTGAATAATTATCGCATTCACGTGATACATTGCCACAACACAGCCCCACCCTCCTAAACTTTGCATCTCTGCAACATCATATTGCGGGCACTTTGCATTCACCTATCCGAATAGTCATCGTGGCCCATGCAGATGCAGGAGCAAATATTGTAAAACCCAGTGTTTTTACCATCAATGACCCCAAGCCGTTAAATAAGTTGTTTCCCAGGCAGTGCTTCAGTGCTTTAAAAACACAGCATCTTTATAGAACCCAAATCATGCCATACCGCGCCGTTTGTAACAGCAGTAACGGTTTTAATAACAAACCAAACTCGGTGGGCATCATTTCAATTCGATCCATCGATCCGGCAAGTACGCGCGTACAGCACTGCAGCTACACGGGTGCATGTAACCACGTAGAGCAGAACGTGATTCAACAAAGACGCTATGGTATACGCGAATAGGTAAGCATCGGTTCAGAATGTAAGCCTACGTACTACGCACGGCGCATTCGTTTCCTGTTACAGACAGTATTCAGAGAAAACAGCGTCGTTTCGAGCAGAACCAACCCAACAACATGCAACTCGCTGAAACAGCTCGCACTGTAACGTCCCACCACGCTAAGGTACGTGTGCCTCAGGGGAGCAAGAGCCAAAGAAGACTCGCAATGGTGCACACATTATTAATTAAGAGATGACCCAATGACATTAAAGGGGGTTCCCATTAGAGGGGTCCCAATGGTCTGGGCATCAAAGGAAATAAGAGGGTCTCTATCTCTTAGGTAGGACAGTGTCCATTGTCACAGAATGTGCATAGGGTGACTGCAAATGGAGCGAATGTGCTTCCACTGTATGCCTTGTTGACATATCTACAGGAATGGTAGGGGTGGTTAGAAAAATTCTTAGCTGATACCGCACTAGTGAGAAATGTGTGGGGAACACCCATGGTGTATTTTTGGTGTAATTTCTGGGACACTGTCAAGTGTCACAGAATGCATAGGGTGACTGCAGATGGAGCGCATGTGCTTCCACTGCATACCTTGTTGACACATGTATACGGAGGGTAGGGGTGGTTAGAAAATGTTTAGCTGAGTCCCCACTAGTGAGACATGTGTGTGGTACACCACTGTTGAGTTGGTGTAATTTCTGGGACACTGTCAAGTGTTACATAATGCATTGGGTGACTGCAGAATGGAGCAAATGTGTTTCCACTGGATGCCTTGTTGAGCCATGTACAGGAAGGTTAGGGGTGGTTAGAAAAATGTTTAGCTGAGTCCCCACTAGTTGGACATGTGTAATTAACACCCCTGGTGTATGTTTGTAATTTCTGGGACTCTATCAAGTGTCACAGAATGCATAGGTTGACTGCAGATGGAGCGAATGTGCTGCCACTGCATGCCATGTTGACACATGTATAGGGAGGGTAGGGGTGAATAGAAAAATGTTTAGCTGAGTCCCCACTAGTGAAACATGTGTGTGGTACACCAATGTTGAGTTGGTGTAATTTCTGGGACACTGTCAAGTGTCACATAATGCATTGGGTGACTGCAGATGTTCTTCCACTGCATACCTTGTTGACACATTTACAGGAAGGGTAGTGGTTGTTTGAAAAATGTTTAGCTGAGTCCACACTAGTGAGGCATGTGTAAGGAAGACCCCTGGTGTATTTTTGTAAATTCTGGGACTCTATCAAGTGTCACAGAATGCGTAGGTTGACTGCAGATGGAGCGAATGTGCTTCCACTGCATGCCTTGTTGACACATTTACCGGAAGGGTAGGGGTGGTTAGAAAAATGTTAAGCTGAGTCCCCACTAGTGAGACATGTGTGATGAACACCCCTGGTGTATGTTTGTAATTTCTGGGACTCTATCAAGTGTCACAGAATGCGTAGGTTGACTGCAGATGGAGTGAATGTGCTTCCACTGCATGCCTTGTTGACACATTTACCGGAAGGGTAGGGGTGGTTAGAAAAATGTTAAGCTGAGTCCCCACTAGTGAGACATGTGTGGGGAAGACCCCTGGTGTATGTTTGTAATTTCTGGGACTCTATCAAGTGTCACAGAATGCATAAGATGACTGCAAATGGAGTGAATGCACTTCCACTGCATGCCTTGTTGACACATGTATAGGGAGGGTAGGGGGGGTTAGAAAAATGTTTAGCTGAGTCCCCACTAGTGAGACATGTGTGTGGTATACCACTGTTGAGTTGGTGTAATTTCTGGGACACTGTCAAGTGCCACAGAATGCATAGAGTGACTGCAGAATTGAGCAAATGTGTTTCCACTGCATGCCTTGTTGAGCCATGTACAGGAAGGGTAGGGTTGGTTAGAAAAATGTTTAGTTGAGTCCCCACTAGTGAGACATGTGTGGGGAACACCCCTGGTGTATGTTTGTAATTTCTGGGACACTATCAAATGTCACAGAATGCATAAGGTGACTGCAGATGTTCTTCCACAGCATGCCTTGTTGACACATGTATAGGGAGGATAGGGGTGGTTAGAAAATTGTTTAGTTGAGTCCCCACTAGACAAGTGTGTGATACACCACTGTTGAGTTGGTGTACTTTCTGGGACACTGTCAAGGCATTGGGTGACTGCAGAATGGAGCAAATATGTTTCTACTGCATGCCTTGTTGAGCCATGTACTGGAAGGGTAGGGGTGGTTAGAAAAATGTTTAGCTGAGTCCCCACTAGTGAGGCATATGTGGGGAAGAAATATATTTGTAGTTTCTGGGACTCTATCAAGTGTCACTGAATGCATAGGATGACTGCAGGTGGAGTGAATGCACTTCCACTGCATGCCTTGTTGACACATGTATAGGGAGGGTAGGGGTGGTTAGAATAATATTTAGCTGAGTCGCCACTAGTGAGACATGTGTGTGGTACACCACTGTTGAGTTGGTGTAATTTCTGGGACACTGTCAAGTGTCACAGAATGCATAGGGTGACTGCAGAATTGAGCAAATGTGTTTCCACTGGATGCCTTGTTGAGCCATATACAGGAAGGGTAGGGGTGGTTAGAAAAGTGTTTAGCTGAGTCCCCACTAGTAAGAGAAGTGTGTGATACACCACTGTTGAGTTGGTGTACTTTCTGGGACAGTGTCAAGGCATTGGGTGACTGCAGAATGGAGCAAATATGTTTCTACTGCATGCCTTGTTGAGTCATGTACAGGAAGGGTAGGGGTGGTAAGAAAAATGTTTAGCTGAGTCCTTAATCTGTGGGGAACACCCCTGGTGTATTTTTGTAATTTCTGGGACTCTATCAAGTGTCACAGAATGCATAGGGTGACGGCAGATGTGCTTCCACTTCATGCCTTGTTGACACATTTACAGGAAGGGTAGGGTTAGTTAGAAAAATATTTAGCTGAGTCCCCACTAGTGAGACATGTGTGGGGAAGACCCCTGGTGTGTTTTTGTAATTTCTGGGACACTATCAAGTGTCACAGAATGCATAGAGTGACTGTAGAATGGAGCGAATGTGTGTCCAGTGCATACCTTGTTAAGCCATGTAGAGGAAGGGTAGAGGTGGTTAGAAAAATGTTTAGCTGAGTCCCCACTAGTTAGACATGTGTGGGGAACACCCTTGGTGTATGTTTGTAATTTCTGGGACTCTATCAAGTGTCACAGAATGCATAGGGTGACTGCAGATGGAGTGAATGCGCTTCCACTGCATGCTTTGTTGACACATGTATAGGGAGGGTAGGGGTGGTTAGAGAAATGTTTAGCTGAGTCCCCACTAGTGACACATGTGTGTGGTACACCACTGTTGAGTTGGTGTAACTTCTGGGACACTGTCAAGTGTCACAGACTGCATTGGGTGACTGCAGAATTGAGCAAATGTGTTTCCACTGAATGCCTTGTTGAGCCATGTACAGGAAGGGTAGGGTTGGTTAGAAAAATGTTTAGCTGAGTCCTTAATGTGGGAAACACCCCTTGTGTATTTTTGTAATTTCTGGGACTCTATCAAGTGTCACAGAATGCGTAAGGTGACTGCAGATGTGCTTCCACTGCATGCCTTGTTGACACATTTACAGGAAGGGTAGGGGTGGTTAGAAAAATGTTTAGCTGAGTCTCCACTAATGAGACATGTGTGGGGAACACCACTGATGTATGTTTGTAATTTCTGGGACTCTATCAAGTGTCACAGAATGCGTAGGTTGACTGCAGATGGAGCGAATGTGCTTCCACTGCATGCCATGTTGACACATGTATAGGGAGTGTAGGGGTGATTAGAAAAATGTTTAGCTGAGTCCCCACTAGTGAAACATGTGTGTGGTACACCAATGTTGAGTTGGTGTAATTTCTGGGATACTGTCAAGTGTCACAGAATGCATTGGGTGACTGCAGAATGGAGCAAATGTGTTTCCACTGCATGCCTTGTTGACACATTTACAGGAAGGGTAGGGTGGTTATAAAAATGTTTATTTCAGTCCCCATTAGTAAGAAAAGTGAGTGATCCACCACTGTTGAGTTGGTGTACTTTCTGGGACAATGTCAAGGCATTGGGTGACTGCAGAATGGAGCAAATGTGTTTCCACTGCATGCCTTTTTGAGCCATGTATAGGGTTATTTGAAAATTGTTTAGCTGAGTCCCCACTAGTGAGACATGTGTGGGGAAGACCCCTGGTGTGTTTTTGTAATTTCTGGGACTTTATCAAGTGTCAGAGAATGCATAGGGTGACTGCAGAATGGTTCGAATGTGCTTCCACTGCATGCCTTGTTGACAGATATATAGGAAGGGTATGGGTGATTTGAAAACTGTTTAGCTGAGCGGTCCCCAGTAATCAAACATGGGTGTTGAACACCAGTGGTGTGTTTGTGGATTCTGTCTGGTTCTCCATCACAGGAACAGTGGGGTGTTTCAGACTGTTACTGATAGATATTTATCTCTCTTTCTGACTGCTAAAAGTGGCTTGTGTGTCTCAAGATGATAGTGTGCGGACTGGTTGAGAGAAATCTCTCTATCTCATTATTACATAGGTGTTGCTGTGTGGATAAAGGTCTCTCTGCCTTTCTGGTATGAATGGGTTGTCTCTCACCATGACTGGTATAAATTGTCAGCTATGTACAAAGGGGTCTAACTGTCTAAATTGTGGATAATGGTGTCTGTGTCTAACTTACAGTGAAGGTTCTAAAGTGTTTGTGCATTAGTGCTCATTTTTTACACTAGTACTGAGTGCTTGAGCTATATGGTACCCCTTCTATTTCAGGAATCAGTGGTATGTGATGTACCTGCAGAGTAGAGTTGTGCTGCCTCAAGTACGTCTCTATGCACTTGTCTTTATGCCCTGGACCATGCACTGTCCCCAGTGATGGAGGAATAAAGAACTGGATATACCAATCTTTTACCTCCATCTTCAAGTGTACTACATGATAAAGAATTGTCAAGGTCACATGACTCCCATTTTGTGTTTATGTGTGTAAAGACCTGTATGTACAGTTTTTAGAAATAACATGCAAATATGAAGGGAGTTATGTGCATTTGTGGAATCCTATGTAGTTATAATGAGCTCCACCCACAATAGGGCAATGCACATTGACAGAGGGAGCTACTGTAACTTGTTCTGGGAGAGAGGGTTATGGTTGTGCAAGTTTGAATGGCAAGTGACTTTGGATCACTGTACTGTTAATACAAATTAACTCGCAGTTACAATAATATGCACTTGGATTACAATATTGACATAACAGCTTGCACAAATAAGTTCTAAAAGTAGTTTTCTATATGTAGTCCTAAAACTTCAACAATCTTTTGTGCTCTTTTAGTTACACATTTAGTAGCATTTTTAACCATTTGGTTCGGTGTATCACTGATGGCATCTGATATGGCTTGTTTGAGGTCTGGGATTGTTTTGGGGCTCTGTGCGTACACAATTCCTTTCAGGTAACCCCAAAGCCAAGAATCCAAATGTGTCAAATCTGGACTTCTTGCAGGTCATGGAATTGGCCCTCCATGGCCCATCCATCTGTCCTCGAAGGTGTTGTTTAGCCATTCTGTGACTTCATGAAAATAGTGAGATGGTGCTCCATCTTGTTGAAATATTATTTCCTCAATTTTGTCCTCATCAAGAGATGATTGGAGATATGGTCAAAGTCGTTTTAACATTCCTAGATATGACTTTCCTGTCACTGTGCCCTGTTCAAAAAAGTATGGTCCTATGATTTCATCATTAAGGAGTCCACACCAGACCATGATGCCTTCCTTTTTATATGCCCTGTCAACTGTTTTTCGAGGATTGGTTTTGGCCCATGTGATTGCATTATGGATGTTTACTTTACCATTTAATTTAAATATTGCCTCATCCATCCACAAAATATTCTCCTCATATTCATTGTTGTACTCGACCTTCTCCAACCATTCCTCTGCCCATTCCACTCTTTTCTCGTGGTCTCCTTCTTTCAGTTCCTGAACCATTCTGCTCCTGTAAGCTTTCATCTTCAAGTCTTTTCTGACAATTGTTCGTACTGTGCTACATGGTATATCTGTGGCACATGATATTCGCCTCAATGATAACTCAAGGTCATCATTGATTTTCCTATCTATAGCCTGTATGTTGACTGGACTTCTTCCACTTCTCCTCCTCCCTGAATGCTTACGATCATCTGTGCCACCAGTGTCATAGAATCGTTTCACTGTCCTTAGCACAGTGGATGGGCTTAGAGTGCCATGTCCAGGATACTTCACCTTGAACTGTCTAACTGTTTCACTTGCATTTCTCGTTTCTGCATAAAGCATCACAATAGTCACTCTCTGATCCTTTGTAAGCTTTGCTCCAGACATGCTGTACAAAATGACTTCAGTATGTAGTTTTTTTTCCTGCAGTGCTTTTATAGTGCAGTGGAGCAATTCTATTGGTTCCCGCCTATCACAGTGCTGGAGTGATTCTATTGGTTCCCACCCAATCACAGTGGAGTGTTTCTATTGGTTCCCGCCAAAATGCACTACAGCTAATTGATCCTTATTTCCTGTACTTTCTCACAGGCACGTGATATTGAGGTTTATTGCTTTTCAGTCCTACATCAAAATGTATTCAATCTGATGGAGGATATTAACATAGGTACCATATTATCTTATATGTTATCTGTATTAGTGTCAATGTATTATTGTGTGTGTTTGCATTTGTATATGTAAATATGTGAGACTGTGATTTTAAAATTCAGTCTATTTTTAACAGTATCTTTTTTATTTGTGTAATTGTGAGAACATGGTTAGGTTTAACTGCACACACACTTGTGTGGTCACGTGCATGGGGGCATAGAATAACTCACCAGACCTAAATGTAGTTTCTTACCATAGGGAGATGGGAGACAGGGAGATAAAGTTGTAGAAAGGTGACAGATAGATGTATGGTGAGGATGGGATAGGAGTGTGAACGAATGAAGTTGCTGGCTGTTACATGTATCCTTTGGGAGTGCATGTGTGTGGTGTAGAAGAGCCTTTTTCTTGGGAGTATCTGACCTTATGAACTGTATCACATGTACCTGCAGGCCAATAGGAGCATGAGAAAGCAAACAGAATGTTATGTTTCTGTATTCCTTTGATGTCTAGTAGTGCAGTAAGAGGAGGGGCTTAAAACACCTCCCCATGACCTCTATGAATAATTTGCATTGATTATGACACCTGCAACCTCCCACAATCCTCCTACCCATCCTATCTCACACATATTCATGAAAGCAGAAAGAAAGGTTCCTCTGTCCAACATGCACAGATAAAGGTCCTATGGTTGCACAAGCAGTGGGGAGTAATTCCTCTGTTGCACAGAAGTCTCAGTTACAGAAAGGTTCCACTGTGTCATCTGCCTCAGTGATAGAGAGAAAGGTACCTATTTTAGGCAGTTGAAAAGAGGTCTCTCAGCTTCCAAAACAGAGGGTGGCAGTTCTGTTTCCTGGACCATGAGTTTAGTTGATTAATAGTGAAATAGCTACACACACACACACACACTCTCCTACGCTTTCTTGTACACACGATACATATTACCACATCAAGCTTCTAAAAATTGATATTTGCAATAAATACACTACACAAAACAAAAAAAGATAGTCATGTCACTAAGACAAATTTCCATTATGCAGTAGGAAAGGATTAATCGGTATCTCCAGTTGTTACTTCATCCAAAGAAGCACGGTCCTAGTGTGGAGAACATAAAGACATGCAGACACATACTTATGTACTTGAGGAGACATACCTTTACCAGAAGTCTTGTTTCTTTTTTAATTTATCTCTCCAAAGTCTCAATGTTTGCCTCTTTAGCTTGCAAGTAACAACTGTGCCGGCACACATGAAGCGTGAAGACTGAGTAGAAACAAAATACTAGTCTTAATTAAGAAAACACAAACACACACACATACACACACATGTAAACCACTCATGTATAAATATACAGGAAGGAATATCTTCATTCATTGATGCATTCATTTTTCACACGTCTCCCACATCTCTCAGTCTCCAATCTGTTCTGTTACTCTGCCTCCATACTCACCTTATACTTTTTCCACCGCCAAATTACAAGATAACAAAGTCATTACAAATAAGAGGGGTACCAATGGTGCAAATGTATGAGAAGTCCCCTCTGAGGCATCTAAATACCTTACTGGTAGTGAAAGAAAAGGCAGTGTGTGTCACATGGGACATACTTGTAAGTGTAAGGCAATAATTTTTACCTATCAATTTAGCAGCAATTTAGAGACACGTGACCAAGTGGAGAGGAAGCTCTCTGCATAGCTCGTAGTAAGAATGGGTAAAGATATCCCTCATTTAGTTTGCAGAGTGACCTACAATGTACATGTATATCACCATTGGGACCCCGTTTTGTGTACCATTGGGACCCCTCTAATGTTTACACTATAGGGACCACACAACAGTGGGACCCCCCTTTTGTGTACACCATTAAAACTTTTAATGTGTGCACGAACAGGACCGCTCTTATGTGTCCACCATTGGGACCCCTCTTATGTGTCCAACATTGGGACCCCTCTTATTTGTGCAGCATTGGGACCCTTCTTATGTGTACAACATTGGGACCCTTCTTATGTGTGCACCATTGGGACCCTTCTTATGTGTACACCATTGGGACCCTTCTTATGTGTACACCATTGGGACCCCTCTTATGTGTACACCATTGGGACCCCTATTAGGCCCTAGCTCCCCTGAGGCACACGTACCTTAGCGTGGTGGGATGTTACAGTGCGAGCTGTTTCAGCGAGTTGCATGTTGTTGGGCTGGTTCTGCTCAAAGTGATGCTAATTTCTCTGAACACTGTCTGTAACAGGAAACAAATGCGCGGGGCTTACATTCTGAACTGATGATTACTTGTTCATGTACAACATACCGTCTATGATCAATAATGTTCTGCTCTATGTGGTTACATGCACCCGTGTAGCTGCAGTGCTGAACTGGTTCTGTACTTTTCCCTTTATGTAGATGTGTCAACAAAGCATGCAGTGGAAACACATTCACTCCATTCTGCAGTATGACACTTAAATTACACCAACTCAACAGGGGTGTAGCAAACACGTGTCTCACTAGTGAGGACTCAGTCAAGCATTTTTCAAACAATCCCTACCATTCCTATACAAGTGTCAACAAGGTCTGTAGTGGAAGCACATTCGCTCCATCTGCAGTCACCCTATGCATGCTTTGACACTTGATAAAGTCCCAGAAATTACAAAAACACACCAGGGGTCTTGCATGCAGTGGAAACACATTTGCTCCATTCTGCAGGCACCCAATGCCTTGACATTGTCCCAGAAAGTACACCAACTCAACAGTGGTGGATCACTCACTTGCCTTACTAGTGGGGACTCAACTAAACATTTTTCTAACCACCCCTTCCCTCCATATACATGTGTCAACATGGCATGCAGTGGAAGCACAATCGCTCCATCTGCAGTCAACCTACGCATTCTGTGACACTTGATAGAGTCCCAGGAATTTCAAACATACATCAGTGGTGTTCCCCACACATGTCTCATTAGTGAGGACTCAGCTAAACGTTTTTCTAACCACCCCTACCCTTCCTGTAAATGTGTCAACAAGGCATGCAGTGGAAGCACATCTGCAGTCACATTATGCATTCTGTGACACTTGATAGAGTCCCAAACATTAAAAAAATACACAAGGGGTGTTTCCCACACATTAAGGATTCAGCTAAACATTTTTCTAACCACCCCTACCCTTCCTGTACATGACCCAACAAGGCATGCAGTAGAAACACATTTGCTCCATTCTGCAATCACCCGATGCATTCTGTGACACTTGACAGTGTCCCAGAAATTACACCAACTCAACATTGGTGAACCACACACATGTTTCACTAGTGGGGACTCAGCTTAACATTTTTCTAACCACCCCTACCCTTCCTGTAAATGTGTCAACAAGGCATGCAGTGGAAGCACATCCTATTCGTTCTGTGACACTTGATAGAGTCCCAGAAATTACAAAAATACACAAGGGGTGTTCCATACAGATTAAGGACTCAGCTAAACATTTTTCTTACCACCCCTACCCTTCCTGTACATGGCTCAACAAGGCATGCAGTAGAAACATATTCGCTCCATTCTGCAGTCACCCAATCCCTTGACAGTGTCCCAGAAAGTACACCAACTCAACAGTGGTGTATCACACACTTGTCTCACTAGTGGGGACTCAACTAAACAATTTTCTAACCACCCCTACCCTCCCTATACATGTGTCAACAAGGCATGCTGTGGAAGAACATCTGCAGTCACTATATGCATTCTGTGACACTTGATAGTGTCCCAGAAATTACAAAAATACACCAGGGGAGTTCCCCACACACGTCTCCTTAGTGGGGACTCAACTAAATACTTTTCTAACCACCCCTACCCTTCTTGTACACGGCTCAACAAGGCATGCAGTGGAAACACATTTGCTCAATTCTGCAGTCACTCTATGCATTCTGTGGCACTTGACAGTGTCCCAGAAATGACACCAACTCAACAGTGGTGTACCACACACATGTCTCACTAGTGGGGACTCAGCTAAACATTTTTCTAACCACCCCTACCCTCCCTATACATGTGTCAACAAGGCATGCAGTGGAAGTGCATTCACTCCATCTGCAGTCATCCTATGCATTCTGTGATACTTGATAGAGTCCCAGAAATTACAAACATACACCAGGGGTCTTCCCCACACATGTCTCACTAGTGGGGACTCAGCTAAGCATTTTTATAACCACCCCTACCCTTCCTGTACATGGCTTAATAAGGTATGTACTGGACACACATTCGCTCCATTCTGCAGTGACTCTATGCATTCTGTGACACTTGATAGAGTCCCAGAATTTACAAAAATACACCAGGGGTCTTCCCCACACATGTCTCACTAGTGTGGACTCAGCTAAACATTTTTCAAACAACCACTACCCTTCCTGTAAATATGTCAACAAGGTATGCAGTGGAAGCACATCAGCAGTCACCCAATGCATTATGTGACACTTGACAGTGTCCCCGAAATTACAACAACTCAACATTGGTGTACCACACACATGTTTCACTAGTGGGGACTCAGCTAAACATTTTTCTATTCACCCCTACCCTCCCTATACATGTGTCAACATGGCATGCAGTGGAAGCACATTCGCTCCATCTGCAGTCACCTTATGCATTCTGTGACACTTGATAGAGTCCCAGAAATTACAAAAATACACCAGAGGTGTTCCCCACACATGTCTCACTAGTGGGGACTCAGCTAAAAATTTTTCTTACCACCCCTAACCTCCCTATACATGTGTCAACAAGGCATGCAGTGGAAGTGCATTCACTCCATCTGCAGTCATCCTATGCATTCTGTGACACTTGATAGAGTCCCAGAAATTACAAACATACACCAGGGGTGTTAATCACACATGTCTTACAAGTGGGGACTCAGCTAAACATTTTTCTAACCACCCCTACCCTTCCTGTACATGGCTTAACAAGGTATGTACTGGACACACATTCGCTCCATTCTGCAGTGACTCTATGCATTTTGTGACACTTGATAGTGTCCCAGAAGTTACAAACATACACCAGGGGTGTTCATCACACATTTCTCACTAGTGGGGACTCAGCTAAACATTTTTCTAACCACCCCTAACCTTCCTGTACATGGCTCAACAAGGCATCCAGTGGAAACACATTTGCTCCATTCTGCAGTCACCCAATGCATTCTGTGACACTTGACAGTGTCCCAGAAATTACACCAACTCAACATTGGTGAACCACACACATGCTTCACTAGTGGGGACTCAGCTTAACATTTTTCTAACCACCCCTACCCTTCCTGTAAATGTGTCAACAAGGCATGCAGTGGAAGCACATCCTCATCATTCTGTGACACTTGATAGAGTCCCAGAAATTACAAAAATACACAAGGGGTGTTCCATACAGATTAAGGACTCAGCTAAACATTTTTCTAACCACCCCTACCCTCCCTATACATGTGTCAACAAGGCATGCAGTGGAAGTGCATTCACTCCATCTGCAGTCATCCTATGCATTCTGTGATACTTGATAGAGTCCCAGAAATTACAAACATACACCAGGGGTCTTCCCCACACATGTCTCACTAGTGGGGACTCAGCTAAGCATTTTTATAACCACCCCTACCCTTCCTGTACATGGCTTAATAAGGTATGTACTGGACACACATTCGCTCCATTCTGCAGTGACTCTATGCATTCTGTGACACTTGATAGAGTCCCAGAATTTACAAAAATACACCAGGGGTCTTCCCCACACATGTCTCACTAGTGTGGACTCAGCTAAACATTTTTCAAACAACCACTACCCTTCCTGTAAATATGTCAACAAGGTATGCAGTGGAAGCACATCAGCAGTCACCCAATGCATTATGTGACACTTGACAGTGTCCCAGAAATTACAACAACTCAACATTGGTGTACCACACACATGTTTCACTAGTGGGGACTCAGCTAAACATTTTTCTATTCACCCCTACCCTCCCTATACATGTGTCAACATGGCATGCAGTGGAAGCACATTCGCTCCATCTGCAGTCACCTTATGCATTCTGTGACACTTGATAGAGTCCCAGAAATTACAAAAATACACCAGAGGTGTTCCCCACACATGTCTCACTAGTGGGGACTCAGCTAAAAATTTTTCTTACCACCCCTAACCTCCCTATACATGTGTCAACAAGGCATGCAGTGGAAGTGCATTCACTCCATCTGCAGTCATCCTATGCATTCTGCGACACTTGATAGAGTCCCAGAAATTACAAACATACACCAGGGGTGTTAATCACACATGTCTTACAAGTGGGGACTCAGCTAAACATTTTTCTAACCACCCCTACCCTTCCTGTACATGGCTTAACAAGGTATGTACTGGACACACATTCGCTCCATTCTGCAGTGACTCTATGCATTCTGTGACACTTGATAGTGTCCCAGAAGTTACAAACATACACCAGGGGTGTTCATCACACATTTCTCACTAGTGGGGACTCAGCTAAACATTCTTCTAACCACCCCTAACCTTCCTGTACATGGCTCAACAAGGCATCCAGTGGAAACACATTTGCTCCATTCTGCAGTCACCCAATGCATTCTGTGACACTTGACAGTGTCCCAGAAATTACACCAACTCAACATTGGTGAACCACACACATGCTTCACTAGTGGGGACTCAGCTTAACATTTTTCTAACCACCCCTACCCTTCCTGTAAATGTGTCAACAAGGCATGCAGTGGAAGCACATCCTCATCATTCTGTGACACTTGATAGAGTCCCAGAAATTACAAAAATACACAAGGGGTGTTCCATACAGATTAAGGACTCAGCTAAACATTTTTCTTACCACCCCTACCCTTCCTGTACATGGCTCAACAAGGCATGCAGTAGAAACATATTTGCTCCATTCTGCAGTCACCCAATGCCTTGACAGTGTCCCAGAAAGTACACCAACTCAACAGTGGTGTATCACACACTTGTCTTACTAGTGGGGACTCAACTAAACAATTTTCTAACCACCCCTACCCTCCCTATACATGTGTCAACAAGGCATGCTGTGGAAGAACATCTGCAGTCACTATATGCATTCTGTGACACTTGATAGTGTCCCAGAAATTACAAACATACACCAGGGGAGTTCCCCACACACGTCTCCTTAGTGGGGACTCAACTAAATACTTTTCTAACCACCCCTACCCTTCTTGTACACGGCTCAACAAGGCATGCAGTGGAAACACATTTGCTCAATTCTGCAGCCACTCTATGCATTCTGTGGCACTTGACAGTGTCCCAGAAATTACACCAACTCCACAGTGGTATACCACACACATGTCTCACTAGTGGGGACTCAGCTAAACATTTTTCTAACCACCCCTACCCTCCCTATACATGTGTCAACAAGGCATGCAGTGGAAGTGCATTCACTCCATCTGCAGTCATCCTATGCATTCTGTGACACTTGATAGAGTCCCAGAAATTACAAACATACACCAGGGGTCTTCCCCACACATGTCTCACTAGTGGGGACTCAGCTAAACATTTTTCTAACCACCCCTACCCTTCCTGTACATGGCTTAATAAGGTATGTACTGGACACACATTCGCTCCATTCTGCAGTGACTCTATGCATTCTGTGACACTTGATAGAGTCCCAGAATTTACAAAAATACACCAGGGGTCTTCCCCACAAATGTCTCACTAGTGTGGACTCAGCTTAACATTTTTCAAACAACCACTACCCTTCCTGTAAATGTGTCAACAAGGTATGCAGTGGAAGCACATCAGCAGTCACCCAATGCATTATGTGACACTTGACAGTGTCCCAGAAATTACACCAACTCAACATTGGTGTACCACACACATGTTTCACTAGTGTGGACTCAGCTAAACATTTTTCTATTCACCCCTACCCTCCCTATACATGTGTCAACATGGCATGCAGTGGCAGCACATTCGCTCCATCTGCAGTCAACCTATGCATTCTGTGACACTTGATAGAGTCCCAGAAATTACAAACATACACCAGGGGTGTTAATTACACATGTCCAACTAGTGGGGACTCAGCTAAACATTTTTCTAACCACCCCTAACCTTCCTGTACATGGCTCAACAAGGCATCCAGTGGAAACACATTTGCTCCATTCTGCAGTCACCCAATGCATTATGTAACACTTGACAGTGTCCCAGAAATTACACCAACTCAACAGTGGTGTACCACACACATGTCTCACTAGTGGGGACTCAGCTAAACATTTTCTAACCACCCCTACCCTCCGTATACATGTGTCAACAAGGTATGCAGTGGAAGCACATGCGCTCCATCTGCAGTCACCCTATGCATTCTGTGACACTTGACAGTGTCCCAGAAATTACACCAAAAATACACCATGGGTGTTCCCCACACATTTCTCACTAGTGCGGTATCAGCTAAGAATTTTTCTAACCACCCCTACCATTCCTGTAGATATGTCAACAAGGCATACAGTGGAAGCACATTCGCTCCATTTGCAGTCACCCTATGCACATTCTGTGACAATGGACACTGTCCTACCTAAGAGATAGAGACCCTCTTATTTCCTTTGATGCCCAGACCATTGGGACCCCTCTAATGGGAACCCCCTTTAATGTCATTGGGTCATCTCTTAATTAATAATGTGTGCACCATTGCGAGTCTTCTTTGGCTCTTGCTCCCCTGAGGCACACGTACCTTAGCGTGGTGGGACGTTACAGTGCGAGCTGTTTCAGCGAGTTGCATGTTGTTGGGTTGGTTCTGCTCGAAACGACGCTGTTTTCTCTGAATACTGTCTGTAACAGGAAACGAATGCGCCGTGCGTAGTACGTAGGCTTACATTCTGAACCGATGCTTACCTATTCGCGTATACCATAGCGTCTTTGTTGAATCACGTTCTGCTCTACGTGGTTACATGCACCCGTGTAGCTGCAGTGCTGTACGCGCGTACTTGCCGGATCGATGGATCGAATTGAAATGATGCCCACCGAGTTTGGTTTGTTATTAAAACCGTTACTGCTGTTACAAACGGCGCGGTATGGCATGATTTGGGTTCTATAAAGATGCTGTGTTTTTAAAGCACTGAAGCACTGCCTGGGAAACAACTTATTTAACGGCTTGGGGTCATTGATGGTAAAAACACTGGGTTTTACAATATTTGCTCCTGCATCTGCATGGGCCACGATGACTATTCGGATAGGTGAATGCAAAGTGCCCGCAATATGATGTTGCAGAGATGCAAAGTTTAGGAGGGTGGGGCTGTGTTGTGGCAATGTATCACGTGAATGCGATAATTATTCAATTATGTTCACGTGAGGAACTCTCGTTCTCGGACCTAACATTATTTTATATGGATACCGCGCATGCGTAAGCGCTGCCTAACTTCAACAGCTTTAAACTCTGCTTCCAAAACACGAATCAATGCAATTGTTAGTTCCACAATTAGAGTATGACTTCCTCTACGGGTCTAATAATTCAAACTCTGCTTTTCCCAAGTCCAATTAACGGAAATTAATCAATTCCGTTTTAAACATTTGGCTTCGTTAGGCACCAGGCAAGATGGTAAACTGTTTATTGGCACGATTATTGGATGCTCCTTTGCAAAGATTTACGGCGATATTGGTGATTTATATGCTATAGCTTGACTTTGAGCGGGGGTTTTCCCGCAAAAACCTTAGATAAGGTAGATCACGTGATAAGTAATATTAATAGCTATAAAAATTAATTTTTACACACTCTCTGGGGGTTGTTGCTTGTTGATCAATGCATTGGCATGTATTAAATAAACTTAATAATAACTTTTAATAACTACGTATTAATAGCTTTAAGTTAGTCATTGGCATGATTATTACTTCAAACAGCATAATTTTACAATGTTCAGTTCTGGAGTTATAGCAATTCAAACATTTTGCGCGACTTTTGGATCACCCTGTATATTTTTAATGAAATGCTCGTGTATGTGCTAAGTAATGCATGGTGAGAATTTAAAGAACAAGAGCTCCACTTGCTGAGTACAGTGTGTGATACGAAAATACTACCAGTCCACCACTTCATACCCATATCATATTGGGGTTGCATAAAAGGTTTCCCAGCTTTGAAATAAATGTAATATATTAATATGCACAAGTAGGTTACCAGAATACAATGTAATACTAATTCCAACAGTGGTCAGTACCATTTCAGGTGCATTCAGCAAAAAAGTGTTCCTCCATCATGGATGTGCACTAATTATCAATCTGTGTAAGTAACAAGTAGATTGTGATATTATTTATCTTGGCGCGAATTATTGGCCAGCGTTTAGCTACTAGTACTGACTATGAATCTATGACACCGGCTCATTCAAGGCCTTTTAAAAAATCATCTTCTTATATTGCTTCGAAACTTGCCTAAAGTCGCCCTAAACTTTAAATAGCAAGTTTGCTCCATAGTTGTTAACGTATGACATCAGTCATGACATGAACTGTTCAACGTTTTATCCGAAACTAATTCACCGTAGACCACAAAGCCACGTGCGCGTATTAAAATGGCGTCGCGACAACAACAAACGCTCGCAGTCCGACCTGGCAGACCAGGGTGCGAAAAGCACTTGAACACTGCAGAAATACTCCGTTGTGGAAATTTGGAGTCATCATTAAGACGGTACATGATGAAACCCGAGCTCACAGCGACGTAATTGGTATTAACGTGTTTAATATTAACAGATGACGAGGAAAGGGGCTCAGATTTGTTTTTGGATCTGATCACATGCAACATCAGGGCTCAATATGGATGTGGCTTTGCTATGACGTAAGTCAAGCGCATGTAAGAGACAGTGGTTGTTCTGAAAGATGAAATGGGGAGAGCTAGAGAGAGCGGGAGGGAAGACACGTGGTATCACCTTGATTTACGTGCATTATTCCCCTTCATTAATTTCACTATCAGTATGTAAGGTGCTGCACTATTAGTGTACTGCACGTAGCAGTAGGGTTTCTGAGCTTAGCATCTGCTGATCATTACCCATGCAATGCAACACATAGTTGATTACATCATTTCTGTGTTGTTTGGAAGTTAGGTGTTCTATTTCAGTTTGGGGAGGCTGTATGACATTGATGAGCAATGTGGGTTGCATGGTAGAAGCACATGCAACTATCATTGTGTGCTATCTCTGGTCTGATGTCATCCTAATCTCTCCCCCCCCCCCCCCCCCCCCCCCCCTTAGGAGATGAATTTGATGCTGTGTCAGTGTAGGGCATGGGATCCACCTACAGCATTGTGAACTTTCAGAGTGCATCAAAGTCAGGCTACACAACACAAGTTGATGCCCACTGAGTGATTGTGTGTGTGGGACTGTTGTGGATATGAGGATGGTAAGTGTTCTGTGTGGGGAAGCTATGTGATATATTGTATATGATGCATGTGTGAGGTATCATCATTTGTGCAATTGTGTGATATTCTCCCTCAAGAGTATCGAAATGAATTTGATGTGTAGGGCATGTGGTCCACCTTTGAGTTATTAAGTGTGTGGACGAAAGTTGCTAAACGTGAACGAGACAGCACTTGCAAGTAACTTTAACGTGAACAAGACAGCACTCTTGTGGGTACTCACTTGTGCTTGCGTACATGCATATCAGTACTTTTTAACCATGCCATGTAGCTTATTACTTACGCACATGCATATTGTTTATGCTGCATGCATATTAACCGCTAGAATGTTCACCTGCACCAAGTGCAGGTATAAGTATTGGGCTACCTGCGTGCTGAAAAAAGCAACCTGTATATTTGAAACCCTGTAAATTCTACTAAGGGGTGCTCAAAGCTCCACGCGCACATACTGGCCAGACTGTCCATGCAGCATGGGTCATGTCCTCACCAAGGCAATAGTTAGCTCCTTGACTTGGATTCACTAAATGGTATACAGCGAGTGAAAGAATACATACATCATATGGGACAGTTTCCAAGAAAATGGCCCTTCGTTTAGGATTATAAAATCTTATAAAATTGCTTTGCATTTGAATCATAATAACTTCTGAATGGTTAAGGCTATCGACTTCCTATTTTCAACACTTCGTACCACACCATTTCTCTACGGTAAAATACATTTTGGGGTCTTGCACTTGCTCCGTGCCAGTATTGCAACATCCGATACCCCACCAGGTTCAAACCCGCCATAACTTTCTGTAGGAGTAATCAAATCGCTTCAAATTAGGTTTGTAGGTAGAGAGGTCCTATATCTATCGATTTGTTCTGTTCGTTAATTTTTATGCATCCGTTACGGAGATGCAGTTGAACAAACTTCGTGCACGTTTTCCTGCTTGATTCGCGCCAATGTTATAATCCCCACCTCCCCATACATTGAGCGGAATGCAATTTGCCCAAATCTGTGGTGCAAATCGAGTGCGAAAATGTGCACATAGTTTGTTCAACTGTATCTCCGTAACGGGTGGATAAAAATTAACGAACAGAACAAATAGATAGATATAGGGCCTCTCTACCTACAAACCGAATTTGAAGCGATTTGATTACTCCTACAGAAAGTTATGGCGGGTTTGAACCCGGTGGTGTGGTATGCAGTGTTGACAATAGGAAGTCGATAGCCTTAACCGTTCAGAAGTTATTATGATTCAAATATTATAAGATTTTATTATTATAAACGAAGGGCCATCTATCCCATATAATAATATATAGGCCAATGTACACAGCGTATACAAACATAATGGAGAAAGGCTGTGTATAGAGTGCATTAAAAATGGCTGAGAGTTGTATCTTGCATGAAGCATTAGCACATTTGCTTTTTTTACTCACACTAACTAACTGTTAATCTCCAGGCATTGGTCCTAGATGTAGAACATTGGTGGTCCTACATCTAGGACTGCTACATTTCAACTTCGAAATTAATTCAAATAAGCATTGTATATTTCAACTTATCGTCTCCAATCTTAGTTGGATAAATAGTAGTTAAGAAGAAAACACTATAATGATAGATTGTCACCTACGCATACATGTAGGCATTGCAAATCACTTTTTGTTTTCCAAACAGTGAACAAACAATTTAGCCAACATTTGAAATAATGAGGATCAATTTACCAAAGAAGGCTACTTGCAAAGTGGCGGCAGAAAACAATGCCAACATGCTGCTAGTGCTATGTATGCTGTTGGTGCACGCCCCTCATTTAGCTGGAGTTCCGATTTGCAAAAAAAACTTACAAGAAGCATTCTTCGCTTTTTTTAGGCAGATATAATTTTTAACTCTTTTTGCCAAACACACACGATTTCCTACCTTTCATTAGGAATTGTAGGCAATTTTTGTACACTCCTCCATCTTAATTGTGTATCTAAAGAGCCAATGGTAGAATGAGCTCCAAAGCAAATTAAAAAACGAAGCCTTATGATGTTACATTATTCAAGTTCAACATTTTATATGGTATTGAATGCAAGGACCATAGGTTGCAATAGAACATCTACACGTAGGCTAAAACAGCACTTTTTGCCTACAAGGCTACATGTAGGTGTTTGTTCGATCTACCATTAACAATTCATTTATTTTTCGATATTACTGTAGCAGAATGAGTTTTTTTTGTAAATTAAGTGGCGAAAGTGAATCAGTTGTTTTTTTTTTGTTTTTTTTTTGCTTTTAACTTCACACCCATATGTGCTCTATTTCAGGGGACATACATTGTGCTTCAGACTATAAATGATTGCATTTACATGAAGAGTAAAATTAGCATTCAGGAGGAGAATTTATATTTGAGCTAGCCATAGTGAGTTTATGAGCACTCTTTACATTAACCAATTACATTTCATGATTTTAATACACAAATGTAGGGTTATTTATCACCGCATCCACGAGAAACGCGGGGAAATTTAGTCTATTTTGGGGCAAACCGAAAAATGATTAATTCCCTCTAGATAGAATTGCTTGGTTTTAAGTGGAAATTTCACTACATGTACTGTTATGAGGCATGTTGCATTTTTTGTATCTCAAACAGACATACCATTGGCTCGAAACATCATTGCATAGTTGATTGGTTCTAGCGTTATCGCGTACGAGGTACAGATTTTTAAAATAACATATTGCTTCTAGAGCATTACAATAAATGCGTAAAAACTGTATGAAACTATGTGAAAATGGTTTAAAATTATGGCTCTAAGTTATCAACTCTCACGGTCAGTGTGATATGCAGTGCAAGGTAATGAAATAAGAAAACGGCATTACCGCGAGTGAATTTTTGCGTGGGCAGACTTCAAGAATCTTTCTTCCTGTTTTACTAAATAACATACCATGACTCTATCCAGACAGGTACAGACTGTATGTTTTGGTAGAACTTGCAAAACCTGCCTTCGCTGGCACTTTGGATAACTTGCAAAACCTGCCTTCGCTGGCACTTTGGATGAGTGGACCACGCCCCCTGTCTACTGCGAGCGAAAATGTCTTGTAACTTACTGCTGAAATCGAGTGCAATAGAAGCTTTGGCTTGTTTTTATGTACACTCCTATAGTTGTATAACCCAGCAATTTTGATTCAGTAATACTCAAGGTGGTGGGAAACATGACTCTGAAAAAAGTGTATGCGAGGGCATTTACCACATCACGTACCCATTCGATATTTTCATGTAACAGGGAGTTATTTATAGAGCACCATTGCAGAAAAAGTAGAAATTACTATTTACAAATGGGTGAGCTTTCTGATCATATTTTTTTCCAGTCAAAAAAACGATAGGAGGGAATTATAAATATTCACAAATGCCCCAAAATTTCCCCATGTCTCTCATGGATGCGGTGTTATAAAGTGTTGAAATGGATATAAAATAGTAATTACACATACATACTTTGAATTGGTTAACCCTTTCTCATCACGGATAATTGAATACCATTATTGTGTTTGCAGCAATATTACTGCAACCAACAACAGTAGGAGCATTTCGAATGGCATGCTGTGCACTTTCATTGCACATAAGGTGTTGATTCAGTTTTCATCTGATACATTGGTTGTACATAATTAGTGGTGAGTAGTGTGACCGTCATAGGCCTAAAATGCAGAGAAAAAAATAATACAAATTCATACATGTACATCTAGAAATAGAATTATAGTTGCCTCCTCAATGACTTCCTCTTCATTTGAATGTCGGCAAACTGTTCGCCCATCTTCTAGATATTCATTAAAAATCAGCTGGTGACCCAGTTTGCCAATGAATGCAATAAAGCTGTCAACATCTTTGGGATCTGAAAAAGCCTGCTCAGACTCATATTTGTAGGCCATATAGGCATCAACAGTGCAGATCCCAAAAAATGGTTCCAAACATGTGATACCACCAACAGTCAGTGTACCATGTCACATTCCATTGCCAGCGAACCTTGGTGCAATATCGACTACACTAACGTTTTCACAATCATGTGCGGTCGTTTGACATGCTACCTCTTATGGTGACATGGGTGAATGCTTGGCTGTGGAGCCGCAGTTTGATATGATGAATTTGAGGTTCTTCTTGGCCTGTATGGACAGTTGTTGCCTCAAGCAGAATGTGATCACCAATTCATATCCTCAGACTCTCCTGTAGCCCACATGGTTAATAAATGCTTAGGGAAACCTTAAGTTGCTCCATGGCTGTTTAGAGCCTCTAGTGTTTTCACCGAGGAAAAGGCACTATTGACATGTACAACATGCAAGGATCCAAAATAGTGCTATGTTAATCGTAAGGTGCCCCCCCCCACGTCATTGCATCACATGCAAGCCAAGAATTATTTTATTTTATCTTATTTTACGAGCACTAAAGGAATTGAGGCATTGAGGTTAATAATAGCCTTTGTAAGGATTCTTAAGAGTTGTACTTCAGCGCAATGCAGTTCAATAGCACCTTGGCATTACATATAGCAATCTTGAACATAGGACACCAAGACTAGGTACTTAATATTGCTTCAAGAAAAAATGAGAAAAAAGTGTCCATTTATAATTGGTAGTAAAATCTAGGCTTCAAATTGATATTGGCACGTATTTATCTGTTCCTAAGCTGAATTTGAAAGATAGGAAGGTAGCTATAGATGCCAGCTGTGCATGTAAATAAAAAAAAAGGCACTTATGTAGAAAAAGATAATAGTCTTGTTTACATAAGTGGTTAGAATTGTGGTCAACTCATAAAGCATGAAATTATTGAGGTCAAGAGTTAATAATTTATATCCTTACATATGTTAGTATGTTTAGTATTTTGTTTCTGAAACTCAGACACATGTGTGATGGATTGGTTAAGATTGACCCCTCTACGTGTTCTGCACTACCACTAAAGTAATTAAGGAAGTAATTTCATTGGACCTGCCCCCCAGTCACAAACTTGTTCTCTTTGATTGCTTGTATCACCGGCTCCTTGTCACTGCTGAGGGTAGTTTCATTTTCCAAATGACTAAAAGAGGCCTTCGGCATCCTCATCAAGATTGCAACACTTCCGCTTTCTGTACGTCACATCACTCTAACTAAGCCTTCTTTATCAATGCCCCGAACTGTTTCATCCGTGGTTGTGCCATCCGACCACTTTATGCGATTCTGACACTGGTGACCTGCTCCGATGACCTGTGCAACACTTCTAGAACAATTCTGATTCTTTTTATTTCATTTTAAATCTTTCCTACAACAGCATCACCAACGATGAAGTTGTTTCCCATTTTCGCTGTAATGCCCACAAATTGATGGATGTGCAATGTTTGTATGCTTTCATCTTGTAACACAAGATGAAAGATAATGGAAAACCAAGTAGCATGCACTAAATACTAAATAAGACGAAACATTGTTAGAGTTTTAAAAGCAGCCATTTGTTTTTTTCAGCACCTTAGTTAGTCCTAGGGCGATTGGAGGTTGAAGTATATTATGACTGAGGTTGCTAAAGAAGTTTCAGTAATAGAACAATGCACGAATTTGATCATGTAGGCCCTTTCAAAATGGGTGTGTACCTTATAGGCAAACCAATATGACCATAACACTGTATTGTATATACAAACCACATATCCACTGCTGTGGGCAAACCTGGTAAATGTTTTGTTTGTACCAAGTAGTGTAATTTAGGCTACCAAAAAATGTACCACCTGCATGGTACAATTTTTGTGTGCCAGACTATGGATATGAGGATAGCAGGTGTTCAGTGTGGGGAAGCTGTGTTATGAACCTTGTATATGGTGCATGTGTGACAGAGTAGAAGCATACAATGTATGCAATCTCTTGTGTGATGTCATCTTATTCACCCCCTCCTCTCCCGCACAAGCAGTGTTGGTGTAGGGAATTGAGTCCACCTATAACATTGTATGTTGTGACCTGCTGGGCATCTTGAGCACATTCATTGTGCACCAATGGCTACCAATAAAGGTGGATATGAGGATGGTTTTCTGTGTACTGTGTACATTGTGGGGATGGTGTAAAATCATTGATTGGGTAAGGGTGTGCAAACAAATAATACCCATAGTACAGTATAGCATGCATGCAGATTAATATAAAGGATTGGACGGTACTATTGTAGTGTGGGTTGTATTGTAGACGCATATGCAAGTATTATTATATCACCTATTCTCCCGTCTTCCTTCAGCACAGAGATGGTTTTTATGCTGCATCAATGCATAATCATATATATCAGTGAGGATGTCTAGTGGTGCTGTGGGAACCTAGTGGGATCATCCTGGTGTTCACAGTGGATAGATCAAGTGGAGGTGGTAACTACTCTGCTGTGGCAACAGTTGCTGTTCCTGCATCCCCCAGTTACCGTGGTAGCCAGATACTGTAGCTGCAAGCAGCATTGGTTCCACCAACCCCAAACACACAAGTAGGTTTGCAGCATGTCCTTGCCAGATTGAGTAGGCTGTGGGCTTGTAAACTCTTTTTTCTGTGGAACAGGGGTGTATTTATTTCTATGTCTACAAAACCTACTTGCAATTCATGAGGAAAAAAATCTAGGATTTCAATTAGGACAGTTTCAAGGCAGAGGGGAGGGGATATGCCCTCCCACACAAAGTTTTAATGTGATAGTTGGTTTATGCAGCCTCATACTAGCACTAGCTTTGCAGTGCATTGTACTGCGATATTCCACCAATTAATTTTACCTTTAATCCCCCGTTGTCCTACGCTTAGGACACAAGTAAAATTTAATTTTTAGCAAACTCACATGAGCAGAGAACAAATCAAAATCTCATTGTATTGTAGAAACGGTTATCAATTCAGAAAATACTGGTGCTTCCTTGCAATTCAGATTCAACTACAGTCAATAGTGCATTGCTAAAAGATGCATTTTTGGTAAATCGCAAACCAACTTCAAGTACCAACACATAATGTTACAAAGAGCAGAATAACATGTTAATGGAAAACAGCACTAAGCAAATAAAAATGTAGATTGTAGATTTGGAATTTGCTAGCTCGACAAACGTATGAAGGATAGGTATTTGTCAATCGCTTGTTGCTGGAATAGCAAATAGAATGGACAAAATCTTGAAAACGTACAGTGCGTTTTTGGTAAATATGGCAAAACCAATCACTGCCATAGACTGTTTTAAGTAGCACACACATCATGCTTCAAAAAACATTCAAAAAAAGTTATACTTGTTGTACATTTTCTTTTTTCTGTGAGAATTTAATTCTCCAATGCATTTTTAAGAACCACATGCATTTTTTTTACATCATGTAACCAAGCGTGTGGTTTAAAAATTAGATTTGAAATTTAGCGCGATAGACACATCAAACAACAGTACAGAATTGGATGCCAAACACCTGCAGAATTTTCAAATATTGGTCCTATGCGTAGGGACTTGGACCTGGGGATTTAAGGTTTAACACATCTGAGTAGGTCTGGGGAGGAGAGGGGACAATGGCAGGGGGCAATCTTGTATAAGATGGTTATTACAAGCTTTTATCATGATCTCATTTTCCCCTTGCAGCTCCTTCTACTGTTAGCCAGCACTGTGTGTTCACTGACACACGGACAACCTAGACATCTCCAGATGTATTAGATCTCTGCATGAATATATCTACACAGTTACCAACTGAACACCATTGATGTCTGTAACTGTTTCCATTGGTAAACGAGCTGAGTTATACAGATCGTCGTCATATGCATGTGACTTGCATGGTCAGAACGTACCGTTCCTACGTACTGTCCAATTAGAAGATGCACGGAGAGGAAGGAGCTGAGCGTACTGCCGGCACTCGGCTGATTTAATGTATACTATACAAGCAAAACAAATTCCCTGGATCCAAACCGTAGCCTGGTACGGAACGATGGCAATGGTATTATGCAATCACGACAATAAACGGCTAAGTGATGTCATGTCTGTAACGGAGCTGTAACAGAACGTTCTTACCTAACGTACTGTTACGGAGCTGTAACGAGATGGCACCACCCAAATACGAGACGGCACGACCCGAATACGAGATGGCACGACCCGAATACAAGACGGCACGACCCGAATACGAGATGGCGCGACCCGAATACGAGATGGCGCGACCCGAATACGAGATGGCGCGACCCGAATACGAAAAGCGAGCGCGTGTCGAATTATGGCAGTGATCACCCCCCATAATCGACGCCGTTTTTCTGCTATCGAGATGCCGTCCGTTGTAGAGAAGTCCATTTCGTTCGGTGGTTTTAAACGCTCCATTTTCGTCCCACTTCTGACACAATGATCACACAGAAATACTAGTACATAGTGTTTAATAAGAGTAACAACGCACCACCAACAACTGTACACTCGAAGTTCTAGTTCATCTACACAGACAATTCCGGATTTATGTACCAGACATGACACATTTATGATACATACATGTTGCCATATATGTCTGTCATATCTGTAAATACAATCTGGTACGTGTACGTACGGCAGGAATATGTAGAAGAATGTACCAACAAAATGTAACAAAAAGATGAACATATATGCTACTATATCCGTACCATGGACTCTTATTCCTTATAAGGCATATAATTTTATATTGCATTGTATACACAAAATACATAAAAAGTACATAGTGTCCAAGTGTCGGATGAAATATCTTCACTTCCAATTGTCTTGTGAAGTTACTGCTGTCTCTTTCATGGATGTGCACGATGCGGTCTTTGGAAGTTGCAAGACGACATCAAGATGGGCAGCTGTATATGTACATTGAACGGATGCCTTTTAGAACACCACCAGCTATCCATCACCAGCTGAGGACTTGAATACTGCCACCAACTCACTGAACATTTGAAAACCAAAATAACATATATACACTTACATGTGTTTGAGCTCACCTGATCATAAGCTGAACTTAAGTCCACTCAATATGATAGAACCCCAACATTCACTAGCAAAGCATCATGAGATACAATTAAATATCACTTGTTGCACTTGTGTGACCCATTCTCATACCATGCATGTCTCCGTGGATGAGTCATCAGACTATTGCCTCCATTTTCATCCTTTGTTGGTATTCCATAATGTAGCACGAGGGGGTAAACTTGACAAAAAAATGATACAAAAGAAACATTAATATTTGGTCCCTCCCATTAATAAAATTACCTTTGTGTATGCCTTGCTGGTAGATGGCGTATCTTGTCATATTTTTCAACATCAAAGGATAGAACTTGAAGTTAACGACAGTCCGCAGAACATCTATTTTTAAAAAAGTTATTACCATTATCAAACAATTAGATGCACCATACCATTCATTAGTCACCATTGTTTGGCAAGTACATTTAGTCCTGCACATCTTGTGAGTTGCCCTATCAATGAAGGTGAAGTATCTCATGCGTATCTTTTACATACTTCACATACCTTGTGACAAAACATCACGACCATTCCCTTCACAAGGTCACCGTGTAAATGTGACAGTCTTAAAAATATTTTTCCATGAAACATCCCACTAAGAAAGTGTTAAGTAAAATCGGTAGATTAGACATGCACAAAATGAAATAACTTACGTACATCTACTGCACAGGATATTGAGCCACTGCAGTACCTAGGTCAAAACGCCAACACATCAATGCACAACAGCAGCCAATGGTGCCTTCTCACTCGTGTGTAGCGTTCAGCCTTCTCACTCGTGTGCAGCGTTCAGCCTTCTCACTCGTGTGTAGCGTTCAGCCTTCTCACTCGTCAGCCTTGGTGATGTGCAAAGAGCGTGAGAGCAACCAGGATCTCCATGCCACCTTGCAACTGAGTAAACGTAGCCATATCACGTGCATCGTAAAAAAGATAACCCAACATTAGCTGTGAGAAATCAGGGTCTGGGTACGAGACACGTTCAGCTTACTCACATGTGTGTAGCGCTGTTCGTGTTCAGCCTTCTCGCAGGTGTGTAGCGTTTAGTTGTGCGCGTTCAGATTTCGGTTCACAGGTGTGTAGCGTGCCTTCTCAGCGCGGTTTGTAGTATTCAGCCTTCTCGGCGGTGCGTAGCGTACAGCCTTGTCAGCCAGTGGTGTGTTCCTGCTTCTCAGCCGTGTAGCAAAGGATCCAAACTAGGGGGCGTGCAAAGAGCGTGAGAGCAACCAGGATCTCCATGCCACCTTGCAACTGAGTAAACTTAGCCATATCACGTGCATCGTACAAAAGGTAAACGCGTATAATTGAAGTGAAATATCGTAATTTGCTGGCATCAAACCGTAACATATATTCGGAATAATCTGTAACTGATTGTTTGAAGTAGTTGTAACACATTTTCTTTACATTCTGTAACAATACTCAACATAATGTAGCATTATGTTACATCAAATTGTAACAGGAAAATAATATGTAGGACGAATGTACAACGCATCTGTTACAGAATGATATGCCAACCAGATCTGTTACAGTTAGTAGCGATTTGGTTGTGTAGACACGTGATCTAGGATCACGTGCCCCTATCTATTGCAAGTGTGTGTGTACGTGTCAGTGTTACTAACATTCAGCTTGTGATACCATTACTACTGTCCAAGGTGAGGCTCCTATGAGGCATTATTTAGAACGTGCGGATGTTTGGGGGGTTGGAAGCTGGTTATGTGGGTTCCTCATGCATGTTTGGTGACTATGGAGGTTGATCTGTTTGTTCAAATAACTCAAAGTACAGCACAAGGGTTAAACCTATTTTTGAAATTTGTTGAGGTGAGGTTAGAATCTCGGTCGTGTTTGCTTGTTAAAGTGCGCTTGCATGTGTTTGTACGTACTACTACTTGCATGTGATTTAGGCGCCGTATAGTGCTATTGTCGTTCAAAATTAAGAACGCTAGCCTGCTTATCTAATTTATTTGCTACGCAAGCTAGCTGCGGCATAGATACTATCGATGACTACGGGACTGTACTACTGTACGCAGGGTAGCCTCTGTGTTGTTTACTTAGCTTGCCTGCCTTAATCTAGGACTTGATTGTCCTGCTCGCTACCGTTTGGCTGGCGGTTATACTGCAGGTTGGATACCCCCCTCGCACTTAACTGCATACGGGACAACTATTAATTGGCACGTATTTAGAACTAGGGTAAATTAAGGTAATTTCGCCAGGGGGGAGTGTTCGCCACCCTTAACTTCAAACGCGGCGCTAGGGCTTACCTGACGTTTCTATATCGCAGCAAAATATGGAAACATTAGTACACGGAGTCTGTGTTTACGGCCCACAATTGAAGCTCTATTAGTTATTTCGGTTCTTACAAAAAAAAATCAAAAACTAAGCTACCTGGTGCGGTAAACAACGCGCAATTGGAAGTGTGTTTACCTGGTGCAAGTCGCTGTCCGTAAAATACGTAGTCATGATCTGTTTAAAATCTTGTTATTAGAGAAGAGTGGTGATTTCTGTACAATATATGTAGTTCTATTTGTTATGAAACTTACTAGCTTGGGAATTAGGGTGGGTGGCGGAGACTCCAATCGTAAATTACGCTATTAAGCAGTAGTCGCCACCCCTGGCGACTACTCAAACTTTCTGAAATGACGAAGTGAGAATAGTCAAAATAGCTACCATTAGGCCTATAAATGTTTGCTACCAATTATATATAAGTACTGTAAGCTGTTCATGTTGGGAAGGAGTGTTCGCCATGGGGGCGTGGCCTTCTTTCCCATACACACAGAATGGGATGTGCATAAATATATTTTTTTCCTGACACTTCATGCTTCAAATGGTTTCTTTTTGTTTCTGGCCTTCTAATTAAACTCAGTTCAGTTGCTTGAGCCAACTCGAGCCCTTGGATCTGTATGTTTTAACTAACTGCAAGCCACGGATGTACAAATGGAAGCCGTTCTATCCACAAAAAAATACAGCATCGCAAAGAAAGACTCCCAGGGCGTTTAAAGGGCTACAGTGAACAAGCTTACTTGTTTTAGCGACGTCCTATGTAAAAACTACTTTTGTTACACTTCGCAACAACGAAATACAGGGGGTGGCGAACACTCCAAAATCGACGTGGCGAAAGCCCAACAGGGGTGGCGATTATACCTGAAATACGCTTAATTGGATAAAACCACTGTTTTATTTTGTTTGGAACACTTTTTTGGAGAAACAAAGCGATAATAGTGTAGAATAAGGACTGAGGATCTCTTGAAATCAAGTATGTTTGAAGCACTACCCGTCCTTTTTTTTTAATATGTAAGAATACCGATATCGGTACTCGCGAGTGGCGAACACTACTTAATTGACCCTAATCAACGCGTAATTCACGCTAAGAAATGAAGCCCTTCAACGTCTCTCATGAGTAGTCAGAATTTCATAAAATACAATACGGTAACTAGCTCTGGTTGGCGGGTAATCGAGGGTATAAAAAGGTGGAATGAAAGGTAGAATACATAGTGAGTAATAATTGATTAAGGATGGCTCAAGCGCAATTGCCCCAATGGACTGTTGGTGGGATGAGTTACAGGGAACTGAGCTTGGCACTGCCTGATGGGGAGGCTGCAGTACATTGGTGTCAGCGGCACAAGCTACTCTCTGACAGCAAGATGTGTCCAAAGTGTGGAACAGACATGCGTCTTGTAAAGAGAAAGGGCGTTAACCCTGAGGATATGGGGTGGAGATGCCCCAGAAAGGGATGTAGAAAGGAGGTGGCCCTGCGACCGGGGACATTTTTTGAAGGCAGCCACCTTCTTATATCACAAATCCTGTTGATGATCCACCTCTGGTCCACTAAGACTCCTGTGGGTAAAATGATGACAGAAGTGGATGTAAGTTATAGCCTTTGTACAAAACAACTGATGGAATACATGTATTTCTCCATGTAGGTTGCTTGGCATACTGCTGTCGACTGGTACAATTTTATTCGAGATGTGTGTGCCCAGTATTTTGTCAGTCACCCTGCTGTGATAGGAGGTCAGGGTGTGGAGGTTGAAATAGATGAGAGCAAGTTTGGGAAGAGGAAGTATAATCGAGGGAGGGTTGTTGATGGTCATTGGGTATTTGGAGGGATGGAGAGGATGGAGAGGACGACTGGTGAATGCTTTGGAACATAGAGATGCTGCCACACTTGTACCCATTATACAGCAACATATTAGACCGGGCAGCATTGTGTATAGTGATGAGTGGAGCTCGTACCAGAGCCTAAATGCAGCAACTGGTTTGGTTCATAATACTGTTAACCATTCACTCCACTTTGTGGACCCTACAACAGGTGCACATACCCAAGGTGTTGAAGGGATGTGGAGCTGTTGTAAGAGAATGTTGAGGGAGGAGAAGACAATGCACTCCCAGTTATTCGAGACTTACCTACCTGAATTTATGTGGAGGAAACGCTTTGGGGGCCCTCTAGCATTTTCTAACATATTGAAACACATCGCTGAACAATACCTTGTATAGGTCTAGAAGTATAGTATTAATATGTTATGTGTAAGCTGGATTCTATAATTAAACATCTGACTACTCATGGGAGACGTTGTACGGCTTCATTTCTTAGCGTGAATTACGCGTTGATTAGTTCTAAATACGTGCGAATTAATACCGTTTGCACTAATTGCGGTGGGGGGTATCCAATCTGCAGTATAACCCCGTTTGGCCTTTGTGGTTTGTGTGGTAGTCTCGTACTCAAGACTAGTTGTGTAAGGGAAGGGAGTGTACTACGTTGGTCAGCTAGCGCGCTTAGAGATAACTCTGATCTTGGGCTTTTTTTTGAACTGTTGACCAATTCATTTTCTTGTTTGTATTTGAGAGAACATACAACATACTGAGAATCAAAATAAAACTTGCCATTTGAATATTTTATTTGTCTAGCAAAAAAAAGTTACTGGGTAATAGATTGATGGTGCTATCTGTATTTATATAATCATGTGGACTTAAGAATGTACTGCTCACTATGCCTAGCGTACGGGAAGCTAATGTATGTTGCGTACAACAGTGGGTCTGAGTCTGAATACTGCAAATGTAACTCACCAATCAATGAAGCTATTGTGTTGTGCATGGGCATCCATTGCACTGAACGCCGGACAGTGTCGTATAGTTTGGGAACCTTACCCATTCTCATCCCTTAAGCTGTACATGTATGATGCATTGTTGCAGAGTTGAAAGAAATGGAGAAAAAGATGGAAGAGAAAAGGTTGGAAGAAGAAAAGCAAAAGTTGGAAGAGATCAAGTTGGAAGAGAAAAAGTTGGAAGAAGAGAAGAGAGAGTTGGTAGAAGAGAAGAAAAAGTTGGAAGAAAAGGAGAAAAAGTTGGAAGAAGAGAAGAGAGAGTTGGTAGAAGAGAAGAAAAAGTTGGAAGAAAAGGAGAAAAAGTTGGAAGAAAAATTGGAATCTTGTGACTCAGAGATACGATGTAACTTGCAGCAACAGCTGTTAAATACGCAGTCACAACTGGTTGAATTGCAAACACAACAGAGTCAATTGCAAACACAACAGAGTCAATTGGAAGCACAACAGAATCAATTGCAAACACAACGGAGTCAGTTGCAGCAACGACTGGCAGATTTGCTGCGTTTTCGAATCACAAGTAATGTGTAATTTGTTTATTTCTTGTGTTACTTTCCTTCCATTCTATTTTTTCCTTCCCCACTCTTCCACTTCCCCTTCCCTCCCTTCCTCTCACCTCCACCTACCCACCTCCCTATTTTCTCCCCTCTCCTCTTTTTCCCTGAATCTTCTCTTTTGTTCCACCTATGATTGCAGTTCTATTTTGTCCTTCCCTTATAGACTTAGAAGAACCCTCTACCAAAAAGCTAAATTTAACAGGTGAGTGAGTATCAGGAAACAAGTTTTGGATTTGACCATCATCTAATGTGGTCATCATCCATCCAGTGTGGTCACACCTGTCCATCCTCTAAATCCATTTACTTCCTTCCCCTTCCCCACCTCCACCTACCCACCTCCCTATCTTCTCCCCTCTCCTCTTTTTCCCTGAATCTTCTCTTTTGTTCCACCTATGACTGCAGTTCTATTTTGTCCTTCCCTTATAGACTTAAAAGAAGAACCCTCTACCAAAAAGCTAAAGTTAACAGGTGAGTGAGTATCAGAAAACAAGTTTTGGATTTGACCATCATCTAATGTGTGGTCATCATCCATCCAATGTGGTCACACCTGTGGTGTGGTCATCATCTAGTGTACAGTGCCTCCTCCCCCCCCTAGCCTCGTCCGCAGCCCGTCAATAAAAAAAGACGGCTTGGTAGCTATTGCCACTATGTTAGTGCGCATGCGCTGGCCATTACCTGAAAAACACGTAATCGTATACTTAGCTTGTAAACCGTTCCATTAGCTCACTCATATCTGGTCTGCCTTTTTATGGTTTTGTTTATGAATAAAATTAAAAACATCGCACACGTGATGCGTATACGTATTCGATGTCAAAGTCTTGTAGGATTTGTGGCAGTGTTTTGTCTCGTACACATTATGCGATTGTCGCGCTTTTTTCAAGGGAATTTTTGGCATCAGATCTTGCAAACAGGCTCAGCACGGTTGCCGATGTCCCAGTGGCTTATGAGGATGGTTTGTCCAGGTTCATTTGCATACCTTGCAAAAACATACTTATGTCAGGAGAGTATCTTAGAACAACAGCGAACGCTACTTATA
Organism: Spongilla lacustris; assembly: GCA_949361645.1. Lineage (NCBI taxonomy): Eukaryota > Metazoa > Porifera > Demospongiae > Spongillida > Spongillidae > Spongilla > Spongilla lacustris. The sequence continues at coordinate 4,201,399 of OX442427.1, read as the reverse complement.
AAAAGAATAAAGACCCCACTCTCACTGCCTCTTCTGCCATTGCTTCACGCGGAACGGTTTACGGAACGGTTTACAAGCTAAGTATATGTTTTTCAGGTAATGGCCAGCGCATGCGCACTAACATAGTGGCAATAGCTACCAGACCGTCTTTATTTTCCTAATTGACGGCCTGGGGATGAAGGTAAGTGCCCCCTTACAGATTGGGAAAAGTAACACCTCTCAGACCTGGATAAATAAGGCATATTCATCAGGAGTTACTAAAACTGTTGGTGTACTTTGCCAAGGGGCGAGCTCTCTACACAGAAACTGTTGGTGTTCTTAGCAAACCCACCTCTGGTTGACCTCCCTCCTTTTCAGCACATTTTAATCCGCCCCTTCTCTGCACCCCACCCCATCTACCTGTACTTCTTACTAGTACTACTACGTGTATGTAATACCTGCACACTCACTTCTTAGCCAGAACATGAGTTTCAATCTTGCTTTGTTACCTTGGACACAACCTGAGTACCCAACCCCAAAAATAGAAATCTCACTGAACTGTACACTGTTCCTTCAATTTTACTTCATGTTTTCACTTTCTTGATGATACACATGCACTCTTGTTCTCTTGGTTATGCACCTAGATTGAGCATCTGATCGTGCAACTGAGTGGACTGATGTAGGTATGCATTAATAAGGATGTACCTTGAATATCAGTTACGTCAGAACATCTAAATCTGGAGCATTAAGGGATAGGAGTGCAGTTATACTAATCCCACCATACCACGATAACTCATCTTAGTTTTGCCAGTGAGCACACCATTTTCTGCTGTGAGTCAATAGCACCACAACTTTTGCCACAACCCTCTCAAATCCTTTTCATTTTTCAGCAATCTAATAGGGGTCAATAGAGATGAGTTATTACGCACAGTTTCACTTTCTGATACACTTCGGTTAATTGACAATATTTTGTCAACTTTGTAAGCGCCATGTGATTACTATGACTGTTTTGCAAAGCTACAGTAATGTGTCCATAAGATTTGAATTCAAACTGTTACTAACACTAGAATGCACTCACCTCATGGGTGTACACACATGTATGTGTTGTGTGAAAACCATAATAAACTTAATATTTTAACTAGTTGTTTTACACTTCTCTAGTTATCTCAAAACACCCCTATTCATTTCTGTATTTCAATTTTACCCCGTGACGAGTAAGGTTATGAAGTAGTTAATGCATTAAAATTAATTTTGGGTATCCATTCCGCTAGTAAGTTATAAATTGATTTGTGTCAAAAACATTATGTTTCTTTGAGCTGCCGCTTGATCACAAAGTTTACACAGACGTTACGATGCTATTAAAACAGACGTAACTATGATAGAAGGGTGTAACCCAAGTTGCAAAAGAACGGGAAGGTCTGCACTAAGCTTCGTACGCTTGCTAATTAGCACGCATGAGTGTCCGGATACAACAATAGTAGCGCTCTAAGCATGTTTATCCGCAGACTCAAGATATTCCTTTCATTCCAGCATCAACTCTTGTTGACTCCCACTGCTACAGGCTTAGTGATGCTGTATCGCTCGAGGGTTCAAGAGCCCTTCAAGTTAGACTGAGTAATTAGTTTATTTATTTATTTATTTATTTTTTTAGCTACAGCACTACACATACGGTGCGATCTTTTGTGCACATGTATATGATTAGATAAATATAGCACATACAGTTTTGCTATGCTTTCTAGAGCGCTACTATTGTTGTATCGGGATAGAAGTGTCATGTGTGCTATAAGTGCATTTTAGCGCAGAGTGCAACGTGACCTTCCTGTTCTTTTGCAACTTGGGCAACGCCCTTCTATTGTAGTTACGTCTGTTTTAATAGCATCGTAACGTCTGTGTAAACTTTGTGATCAAGCGGCAGCTCAAAGAAACATTGTTTTTGACACATATCAATTTATAACTTACTAGCAGAACGGATACCCTAAATTAATTTTAATGCATTAAGTACTTCATAACCTTACTCGTCACGGGGTAAGATTGAAATACAGAAATGAATAGGGTTGTTTTGAGATAACTAGAGAAGTGTAAAACAACTAGTCAAAATATTAAGTTTATTATGGTTTTCACACAACACATACATGTGTGTACACCCATGAGGTGAGTGCATTCTAGTGCTAGTAACAGTTTGAATTCAAACCATATGGACACATTACTGTAGCTTTGCAAAACAGTAATAGTAATCACCAAATTTCATGGCGCTTACAAAGTTGACAAAATATTGTCAATTACCGAAGTGTATCAGAAAGTGAAACTGTGCGTAATAACTCATCTCTATTGACCCCTATTAGATTGCTGAAAAATGAAAAGGATTTGAGAGGGTCGTGGCAAAAGTTGTGATGCTCTACCTCCTGTGCGAGGATGAAAAACGTGCACTGTGTGGAGTGATGTTTTTCTTATGCTCACATGCTCATGCATTTGCAACATGTGGTATGAAAAGTGTGTATGGATGGTACCATACAAATTATAGCTGCATGCCAACAATGGGACGTCAGAAACTGCTATATATTTAGGACAGCTTTGAGTAAAGCCATGTCTAGTCACACCAAAAGAACTATGACCTTCTCTAATTTACTTCAAACTGGGCCTAACTAATGACCTCATGTACCTATACATACACTTCAATTATCTTGTCCCCAGGCCAAACCACTTTTGAATTACACAGACTTAATGTTTTAATGTTTTGTAATAACAATACTTATTCGTGGGCATTTCCATTTATAACTCAGGCAGTCGTTACAGTTGCGCAGTATTACGTAGATCCGCACAAGTGGACCACAATTGGACCACATGCACGTATATAAGTCGAGCGCTTGACCGTTTATACGGTATTTATAGCTAGAACAAGGCGAAAATCTTTGATTCAAATTTTCCAAAAGGTATATTTTCAGAATAATGTAATATTACATAGTAAGCATCTGCGATAGTTGTATAACAGCGCACCGTACAATACCAGAGTGGCAATCTAGATTTCAAAGAGTTATTAACTGTAATAGTGGATAAACACCAACTTGTCATAGACTATCTGACTAGCCCTTGCCCACATAATATATTCATCATCTTGTGGTTAATAACGTAACTAACCAATTGACATTGCGGAAAGGCAATGTGGTTGAACATGGAAAGTCGCTGTCATCTTGGTGAGCTGCTGAATGACCATTGTTGCAACAGATCACGCAATGCTTTGACTGAAGAAGAAAGGGTCCTGTTGAACCTCAGAACAGGGCATTCAGTAACCACTGTATGTGATGCACACAGGACTGTGTATCTGAAGTTATATGTGCTGAATCAGAAGAAGTGTTGTGACCCACATGGAATTCATAAGAACAGGTCTGTGACCCGTGGCCTTAAAGTTATCAGTGTGTCAATGGCCCTGAAGCAGCGTGCAAGTGGTTTAAACCTAGTTCCTGGGAAGAAACTTTGCACTTCATGTCGAAGGAATCTCTCACTTCCCCAACTGTTTCTAGACAATCCTAGTGATGATGAAGCAGCTGATGATGAAGCAGTTGATGATGAAGCATCTGATGATGATACCAGTAAGGAGCCAAGTGATGATGATTTTGGAGCTCAAGAAGATGTGGTAACCTCTAGGATATCTTCTTTGTTGGTGAGCCTAGATCAGTCTCCAATCGATAAAATGAAGCTAAGGAGGAAAAGGTATGCTGAAGACGATAGATCAGACCATTACAAAGTAGCTAAAGCTGGGGCCATGTAAGGAAGAGGAGGAGTATCGTGAATTGATAGAGCAGCTAAAGAAGAAATTCAACGAAAGTACAAAGAAAAGTGAGAAGCTTCAGGTATTAACAGTTCTTCCGCAGTCTTGGACATTACAAAGGATTCAGGAGGAATTTGGAGCAACCCAGCACATGGCGAGAAAGGCTAAAGAGTTGGTTTTATCCAAAGGAGTTTTGTCAACACCTAATTCTCGGCCTAGTAAGACACTGAGTGACAGAACTGTGCAGCTGGTGAAGGAGTTTTACCTCAGCGATGCAGTCAGCCGCATGATGGCAGGTACAAGAGACTACATTTCAGTCATGGTAAATGGAAAGAAGACTAAAACACAAAAGCGATTACTTCTTAGTAACCTGATTGAGGCGCATAGGCAATTTCAAAATGGGTATCCTGAAGTGAAGGTTGGGCGTTCAAAGTTCATGGAACTTCGTCCTAAGAATGTTGTGTTGGCGGGGACAGCAGGTACTCATAATGTGTGTGTCTGTGTTCTCTATCAGAATGTGAAGCTGATGTTTGAAGGATGCAAACTTAGCACAAGTACACACTTCAAGGAAATGCTAGATTTGCCTGATGATGTTTCAATCACGTATAAACATCTCCTAGACAAACTGTCTTGCAATCCTGCTCAACCTGAATGCTATCTCAGAGAGTGCAGTATGTGCAGTAACACAAATGTGGAAGGTGGATGCAACTTCTGTGATGAGGATGACAATGCTGCTGAGTGTGCCTACTGTAGTAAGTTGCCAAAACTGAAGGCATCTTTGATGGAAATCTTCAATGATATGGGTGTTGATGAGATTTCCTGGCTTTCTGTTGACCGCAGTTGACAAAAGGGACAGAAGACTTTGTTGACACATTGCTTGAAAGCCTGTCAAGTCTTCGAACACATGACTTTATAGCAAAGCAACAAGCAGCATTTCTGGTTGAAAAGAAGGCCAATTTAAAAGAAGGAGAAGCAGTGGTAATTGGCGACTTTGCTCAAAACTATAGTTTTGTTATTCAGGATGCTGTGCAAGGCTTTCATTGGAACAATGACCAGGCCACGATACATCCGTTTGTGGTTTACCAGTGCTTACCGATACATGTTATTTTTTGTAGCCAAATTGGCTAATTTGCCTTTTTTGTAATAGCCAATTATATTTTTAAGTAGCCAAGACATGTACTGTACTTATATCATACAATTCAGAACAGGTGTACAATCATACAATTCAGAATAGGTGTACGCACAATGGTTCACTGTCGACAAATAACATGTTCTTTAATTTCACACCACTTTGTGAATGCCTTGTGAAAGTTAAAATTTTCCATTGTATCTAATTCTGGTGTAAAGAAACAAAGCGGGAATGCACTTCACCATTCAGTACAAAACGTAAGTATATAATCAGGTTGTGGTCAGTTGCAATATCTGTTGACTCGTCAATCAATAAAGAGTAAAACTGAGCGGCAGACAGATTTATTTTCAACTCCTCTTCAACAACTGCAACAATAGCGCTTTGAAAACCCTTAACACCTTCACTATGTTCATATGTGTACTGTCTCCCACCGCTAGAACATTGAAAACTCAAATTGCCAATCTCCTTACAGCCTTGAATCACGAGGAATTGCTTCATATCTGAAAAATGGTCATTTGGCAAGTTCTTTTTTGCCATATAGTAAGTACACCGTTTTTAAAGCAGCCACAACAGCCAACTCATGTCCCTTGTAAGCATGTGCTAAAGCATGCTCCATGTGCTTTATACCAGACTTAGCTTCTATGGCACTCTTATGGTCGCTCGTGCAGGCATGTTTGAGCAGCGAATCTTTCTTAAGCTTGTCACATCCCATTGTGAAAGTGTTGCTCAGCTTTGCATCAATACAATACTTACACAGCATACCCACAGCATGATCGTAAGTAACCCACGGAAATTCTCTGCTCCAGGATGACAAGAAATGACGTTTTTCAACTTTACACTTCTTAGCGCAAGGTAAGTCTGCCATTTCACACGTGCACTTAATTAATAATTGAATTTGAATTCTATCGGACGTGACATTGATGGTCTATGAATATTCTAAACTTTTGATTTCCATCGTAACGCAAGCGATGCGACATGTATATTATTGGTCGTTATTAATATTGCAACTAGTTATAGAATCGCCAAAACGGCGAGTACTACGATGCTAAAAATCGCCAAGCGAGCATTTCTGTCGCAAATGGCGATTTTGGCGAGCGTGTCGGGAAGCACTGGTTTACTATAAAAAGCAACCAGAATCCCAAGGTACCTGTAGCACTCAAACTGCAGCAACAGATACACTCCAATCATTAAACTTCGCTGTCATTTCAAATTGTCTGGTACATGATGCAGTATCTGTACACCTGTTTGTGAAAAAGCTTCTAGAGTTCTTGACCAAGTCCATCACGAATCTCAGGAAGGTGTACTACTTTACTGATGGTGCTTCCTCTCAGTACAAGAACAGGAAGAATTTTGTCAATTTGGCCTTCCACATGCAAGATTTTAACCTGGAAGCTGAGTGGCATTTCTTTGCCATGTCACATGGTAAAGGTCCATGTGATGGTTTGGGTGGTACAATCAAGCGCGAAGCAGCAAGAGCCAGTCTGCAAAGGCCCTTAGAGGGCCAAATACAAACACCACTTCAGCTCTATGAATGGGCCAAAGAGGCAATACCATCCATTCACTTTCACTATGTTGACGCGGGGGAATATGAAGCTGAGGAGCATCTCCTTCAAAAGCGTCTTGAAGCTGTTGTTACTATTGTTGGCACACATTCATACTCTCCTTTGATAGACAAGACCAGTGTGTTGGAGGTAAAGCCCTATTCATATTCCCCTAAGAGTACCACTGTCAGAATATCTACACATAGGGAGTTGCTCTCAATGGCAGAATTGACAGGTTATGTTATTTGCGAGTATAACTCCTTGTGGTGGCTAGCTTTGGTCATGGAGACATGTGACAATGATGAGGTGAAAGTGCAGTTCCTCCATCCTTCTGGCCCTTCTCCTTCCTTGTCATTCCCCAAACGACGGGATGAATTGGTTGTCAGTCGCTCGCAAATCCTAATGAAAGTTAGTGCGAATACATTGACAGGAAGAGTCTATAACATTACTCATGAAGATGCACTAGAAGCAACACGCTTGTTAAACGACTGTCATTGTGGTTACTGTGTAAACGATGAATACATTTTGTGGTAAGGGTCTTCAGATAGTCTATCTCAAGTTGGTGTTTATTCACTATTACAGTTAATAACTCTTTGAAATCTAGATCACAGCCCTTTGCGACTGGACAAAAGGGTCCATAATTAGACAATACCGTAAACCAAAAAAAACCATTGTGGCTATATGCGCCATGGCCTCATTAAAATGGCGTTTTTTGAGAGAGCTGTATCTTGTTCATTTTACCATCGAATGTCCGTTGATCCCTCCCATTTAACTGGTGTATTATCGCAGTAGAGACTATACCATATGCGCACTCTTCATATCACAATCCTTAATAACGCGCAGCCAATTTATATACGGATATCGTAAGGGAGAGGGGTAGCTTTAGGCTGAAAACACCAAGCACAGACAAATTCTCAAGACGGTTGGTATGCCGCATCGTCAACTACACACAATTAGGTGTACAGTAACACCATTCAGATGCAGCCATACTTTTTTTTTAATCACACATTGACAATAAACGGTTTTGCTTGGCTATGAATAATGCGGCTTCAGTTGCTTTGTTCGGTCACATAGCCTAGATGTAACACCGCAGAGACCAGCTCCAGAAACGTTGCAGAGTCTATGGAAGCCTTTTGGTGGCTACAGGGAAGAAAAGGAGGGCATTCTATCAAAGTTCAGAGGTACTATAAGTTATATACAACCCCCCATGGCACCCACTGGAAGTGCCATTCAGTGCTTGTGATGTATAAGCACTTCTTTGACAGTGTAGTTATAAGTATATAAGGAGAATTCTGTTTAAACTGGCATTAGTGTAGTACAGTAAATAGAAGGGAAAGTGTAACAACAAGGGAGAATGGGTGGGGGGAGGGGAGGAGAGGGAGAGGAGGGGAGGAGAGGGGGGAGGAGAGGGAGAGGGGGGAGGAGAGGGAGAGGGGGGAGGAGAGGGAGAGGGGGGAGAAGGGGAGGGTGGTGAGGGGAGGGACAGGAGAGGGGAGGGAGAGAGAAGAGGGATGGAGGGGAGGGAGGAGAGAGGGGAGGAGAGGGAGAGGAGAGGGAGAGAGGAGAGGGAGAGGGGAAGGAGGAGAGGGAAAGAGGTGAGGGAGGGAGGAGAGGGAAGGGAGGGGGAGAGGGAAGAAGGAGAGGGAGGGGAGGGAGGAGAGGGGAGGAGAGGGGAGGGAGGAGAGGAAGCAGAGGGAGGGGGAGGAGAGGGGAGGGGAGGAAGGAAAGGGGAGTAGAAGAGAAGGTACTATTAATGGCTTCACATTTATACCCATTAAGTTAAAATTGTATTTCCACTTAGAATGCTGAGATGGAGGGACCAATGGATTGGGGTCAGAATAGTAGTCACTTCCTTCCCATAACATATGGGTAGGCAGTGTAGGTAAAGGTACTGGGGGATGCAGTCTCAATGATGGAGACACTAAGAGGAGGGTTGTCTAAAAAATGAGGCTGTTTGATGGGACATTGATCTTATCTATAACAATGGGCAAGGTGGATGGGTGCAGGCTTTGGTCTACTAGGTTAACAGGGGGTAGCGTCTATCCTGACTATCCATGCCCACACACACCGCTCTCTTATTGTTCAAGAGCACAGGCTATCCATTGCACCTTTGATTGTGGAAGCAATTCCACCGCCAAACAAAGCAAAAAAATCGTGGATAGGCATTCTATCCCTTTTCAAACACGTTATTTCGCACATTACCATTAATAGTTACCACGGCTCAAACCACAGTATAGTTCACACGCGTATACCATCGCGAAGAAAAAGTATGGCTACAGTTCCATACTACACGTTGTAAGTACCTTCTGTCTCCTTTTGTTCTGTGCTTCCATCTGGGGAGCAGAATTTGTCTGCGTAGTCGAAAAAGTACGTTGAAGTCGATGGGTTCGTAAAAAAATGGCAGCAGTGGAGAGAAAACTAGGCCATGTGACATTGGCTACTAATAGAACAAAGGTACTTCATTCCATCATGTATGGCCTTTAAATGGCGACAAGTTCAAACATGTTAACACGTAGTGCAAAGTTTGTAAGGTTGTCGGTTGTCAAGGGTGGTTGCTAAGGCATTACGCCACTTTTTCAATATTTCTATAAGTATGCCTTTTGTCCACAAAATGTATGGCCGCATAGGGCTGTGAGATTGCCACTCTGGTATTTTGCGGCACGCTGTTATACAACTATCGCAGATGCTTACTATGTAATATTACATTATTCTGAAAATATACTTTTTGGAAAATTTGAATCAAAGATTTTCGCCTTGTTCTAGCTATAAATACCGTATAAACGGTCAAGCACTCGACTTATATACGTGCATGTGGTCCATTTGTGGTCCACTTGTGCGGGTCTACGCAATACTGCGCAACTGTAACGACTGCCTGAGTTATAAATGGAAACGCCCACGTGAATAAGTATTGTTATTACAAAACATTAAAACATTAAGTCTGTGTAATTCAAAAGTTGTTTGGCCTGGGGACAAGATAATTGAAGTGTATGTATAGGTACATGAGGTCATTAGTTAGGCACAGTTTGAAGTAAATTAGAGAAGGTCATAGTTTTTTTTGTGTAACTAGACATGGCTTTACTCCTTTGCCAATCATTCATGCATAGAACACAGATCAATTGCGTTCAGGTCTCTGGCTCATTGAGGCAGATGGATATTGCAGACAAATGTCTGTGGTGTACGATCAGGTTAGGCTGGCTGCCACGGGAATTAAAGCTTACATCTAATCCTGCTTCTTTGTATGTGTAGGAACCATACACACTTGTGCATATGCATCTGAACATGTACATCACCTAATCTAAAACAATACAGTACGTGTACATGCAGTTAGCCATGTGCAGATAAGTATATTGTAACCATTCATACATAGAACACAGATCAATTGCGTTCAGGTCTCTGGCTCATTGAGGCAGATGGATATTGCAGACAAATGTCTGTGGAGTACGATCAGGTTAGGCTGTCTGCCACAGGAGTTTCAGCTACATCTAATGCTGCTTCTTTGTATGTGTAGGAACCATACACACTTGTGCATATGCATCTGAACATGTACATCACCTAATCTAAAACAGTACAGTACATGTACATGCAGTTAGCCATGTGCAGAACCCCACCAGTTTAGCTTTGTATTACTTGAGCCAGTTAGTTAAGTTCAGCCTTTTGATTCCACTGCATGTGCTACACTGTACACCTGTAATACAATTAGTAAAATATTAGCATTTGACAGTTGTTATAATATCTGCACCTTACAAACACCCATGCAGCGAATGCAGAATAACCATCTCCACCAACTTGCTAAAGTACTGTCTGCCAGGTGGTAAATGAGCAAATTGCACACACGTGTAGGCAAAGCCATGGCAACGTTGTTGTGCGTGTTTAAATCTTCACTTCAACTAAATATAATCAGCATGACAACAGTTCGCGTGCGCTGTGGTTGGATTGTCATCCCTTTGGCTAGCTCACGAAGCTACAACTTTGGTTGTGTTTAAGACGCCATATACTAGTATAGCCACCACGTGCATTATTCACTTGCCTCATAGTTTCACACTTATGATTCCAAAGTTCGGCAACTGCAGTGTGTACGACTGCCGGTACTTGTAGCGGCCGCATGCAGTAAACATTATAATAACAAAAAGGTGCTCATTCATTAGAATATCGTGGTCCGAGTTCCGATTTCTAGTGAATAAGCACCTTTATATGCCTGCAAATTTACAGCGGCAGAAACTACAGTCATACTCTGTCTACAGTCGTTGAACAGGTGTGAAACTATGAGGGAAGTGAATAAATGTATAATAGTGCACCGCCACGTGGTGGCTATACTAGTATATGGCGTCTTAAACATGACCACAGTTGTAGCTTCGTGAGCTAGCCACAGGGATGATGATCCAGCCACAGTGCACGTATGCTGATTATATTTAGTTGAAGTGACGATTTAAACACGCACAACGACGTTGCCATGGCTTTGCCTACACGCGGTGTGCAGTTTGCTCATTTACCACCTGGCACACAGTACTTTAGCAAGTTGGTGGAGATGGTTGCTTTCTGCATTCGCTGCATGTAAGGTGCAGATATTTTCAAAGACAACTGTTAAAAGCTAATATTTAAATAGGTGTACAGTGGAATCAAAAGGCTGAACTAAACTAACTGGCTCAAGTAATACAAATTTAAGTGAAGATGTAACAACTAACACCTGAAGCTAAACTGGTGGGGTTCTCCAGTCCACAAAGGGGTTTTGTTAAGGGCAGCCAGATGTCCTATCACCGGAGCCTTTAAACCTTTATGGTGGAAAAACACGATCCGCAATTTCTTATACGATGAGAACACCATTTCTTTTCGCTTCGTTGAAACTAGTGGTGGCGCTGTATTGATCGCTAATTTGAAGAATGGGCAGATAGAACGTGTGTAGTTTATTTTAAACGGCACCACCCGGTGATGCTGCATAGATTTGTTGGCACATAGTGTCAATTAGTTATTAAAGTTCTATAAAACGGCACGTCCCTTGAACTATAGTCTACTGACCGTGCGACTACAACGGCGTTCTATAAAACGTCAAGTTTTTTGTGACCGCTACTGTAGTTCAATTTTTTCTCACTACTGCTTTTGACAACTTTGATGTAAATAAATATGCAATGATAAACTAAAAATCGAATTGACCTTGCTATTACTGAAATTTATCTGCAGACAGATGTAATACCTACTCTTTAAAAGAATAAACAAAATTGTACTGCCAACTATATGGGGTACAGAGTTGTAAAAGGAACATGCGTTCATATGCACACAGGTACATAAATACACACGCATGTCCTTACCTTCCCTGAACCTTCCCTTTCCACTGGACGAAAAGTTAGGTTTGCTACCATATTTACTGTTTGCCAAATGTAGAGTAAATGTTTAGGCAAATGTGGTATATGGGACATTTCTGCTATAGTAAACGTGTAATCTTCATATTTACTATAACAAAAATGTAACATATGCCAATAACTACATTTGACTAACAGTAAATTTGTAGCAAACCCAATATTTCATTCTGATTTAAAATAATTGAACTTTGTAGTACAGTAAAGAGAAAGTTGTACAGTACTATCTAATCTATGTATGAATTTTGTCTTTTACAGCTGGAATATCAATACCAATGCCAAGTATGTGTAATGCATTACATGCATGTTGTGTAGCATCCATGCTACCCTACCCTACCCCAATTTTGCTCTACATATTTTTAGATACAGTAGCTTAGTTATCTTGCAAGTTGTACTGATAAGCAGTATTTGAGGGTTGGGGTTAGCATAGCTGGGTCAATCCATATGAAGATCACCTAAAATTGGACGCATAGCTTTAGATTTTGTTGCAACTTCTCATATTTTTCAGCCCTCATATGAAAGTAACTTTGGTGAAAAAAAAAAGTCAAAAACTTTAATAGTTTACGAAATACATCATCGTGAATAATTAATGATTCTCAACATTTTTGCTTCTTTGCTGAGCCATTACTTTGCTCTCACAGATCTTTCAGTGTTATATTTGGTATCAAATCGATTCTCTTTTGATGCACTACTAAATTATCATATGTTTTTATGATAGAGGTTAAAGGGTTAATTATCACACGGTTTACGGAATTCAGACCATTTGCAGATTGAAACTCGACATATTTTTTTATGTAGTGAAAGCCACACCCTGTTATAATGTTTTAGAAAAATAAAAAGTCTGAGTATCAGTTATCTCTGGGAACCACAAGCAATTGAACATCAAGACGCCATTTTTCTTTTTCTGGCACCTGTCAATGTTTACATGGGTCACAAGTGGAGTTATGTAATAATCATCCACACATATGTAAACTGGTTGGCATGACTCAGCACATATCAAGACACTCCTCCTGTACGTTTTTTTTTAACCTAATAAGGCTTCCGCGTGCTTTACAGGGTATTTTTAGTAGTCTGGCGTTTCGTAAAGATTTCTAGCCATACACATCATATATACTCGTATCTTCGAGTTATACCTGCTGCAATGATAACAGAACATCATTCTCTCTGTATTCGAAACAGAGATTTAGTATGCTGCAATTCTCTACGAAAAATACATAAGCTCAATCCTGAAATAGCGTTCGTAGATACCTCTAGCGGTAGTAGCCTTACACAAGCAGTTGTGTGTCCTAGTAGCCCAGTTCCCAACACAGTGCAGGCCCTAGCCGCTCTTCTCAAGAAGGTGCAGGCCCTAGTATCCTTGAATCAGCTCCCAGTAGTGTGTTAAGCACATGCACAGGAGTGCAAACCGAAGATATGATGTTGGGAACTTGGGCTACTGGGGCCTGCACCGTGTTGGAAACTTGAGTTACTAGGACCCACAACTGCTTGTGTAAGGCTACTACCGCTAGAGGTATCTACGAACGCTATTTCAGGATTGAGCTTATGTATTTTTCGTAGAGAATTGCAGCATACTAAATCTCCGTTTCGAATACAGAGAGAATGATGTTCTGTTATCATTGCAGCTGGTACAACTTGAAAATACGACGCGTATGGCTAGAAATCTCTGAAGTTTCTTGCCAAACACCAGACTACTAAAAATACCTTTTAAAGCCCGCACATACCTTATTAGGTTAAAAAAAAGTACAGGAGGAGTGTTTCTGATATGTGCTGAGTCATGCCAACCACAGTTTACATATGTGTGGATGATTATTACATATGACAGGTGACAAAAAAAAGAAAAAATGGCGTCCTGATGTTCAATCGTTTATGGTTCCCAGAGATAACAGATACTCAGACTTTTTACTTTTCTAAAACATTATAACAGGGTGTGGCTTTCAATATGCAAAAAAATATGTCGAGTTTCAATCTGCAAGTGGTCCGAATTCTGTAAACCGTGTGATAAACACATAATTTTTAACCCTTTAACCTCTACCATAAAAACATATGATAATTTAGTTGTACATCAAAAGAGCATCGATTTGATACCCAATATAACCCTGCAAGATTTGTGAGAGCAAAGTAATGGCTCAGCAAAGGAGCAAAAATATGGAGAATCATTAATTTTCATGATGATGTATTTTGTAAACCATTAAAGTTTCTTGACTTCTTTTTTTTCACCAAAGTTACTTTCATATGAGGACTAAAAAATATGAGAAGTTGCAACAAAATCTAAAGCTATGCGTCCAATTTTAGGTGGTCTTCATATGAATTGACCCAGCTACATGATCATTTCCACACACGATTGTGCTTCATGATCACTTGCTTGTCCATACATTACACTATCCCATACTCACTCCCTCTCACTGGGATCTTCATCATCTTATGTACAATAACCATCTCCATATCTGTGGTCTTCCTTTTTATAATATTGATGCCTTTATTATCTATTTCTATTTAGCCGTTATTGATTACATTCTATTTTACAACGATACGGAATTCTTTTTTAAAATTCAATGCAATATCACTGGTCGAACGTGGAGTCTGGTATATTTTTTCCTATCTTCTGTTTGTGGTCCCTTTGACATCAAAGACTATGAAATTCGAAACCGATATACTAATAACATTATTGATATTGACTTCAATTCACCTACTGAAAGGTTATTACCTGGAAGTTATACTATCATTGCAAAACAAAGCAGCTCTCAACAAATTTGTATTTTGGATGCATGTAAAAACTGGCAAATCATACCAAGAGCAGGAAGCAGGTCTCAAAGTCCAGCTCAAAGTCCAACTCAAAGTCCAGCTCAAAGTCCAACTCGATTAGGTAGTTTTAAAGAACGTTTGGTGGCTAGAGATAGAGGTGCCTGTGTGATTACTGGAAAAACCCAACACACACAAGCAGCTCATATTGTTGCCTTAGCTTATTGGGCTGTTGCAAAGCGCAATCGTCTCCCAAGTTCTGTCACAGAGGTAATAAACAACTTACAACACAATATTGATAGCGTGAGGAATGGATTACTCTTATCTCCTGATTTACACAAAGCATTTGATGCTGGTGAAGTTGTAATCAAATATGAATGTAATGATGACAAGTGCAGATATGTTGTTGTTGCTTTGGATATTGGATACCAAGAATATGAAGGTATATTGTTATGGCAAGGGCCACATTTAGAAAACTACCTACCACCACATCCTGTCCTTTTGGATTTTCACCTTAAATCATCTATATTGTATCATATGCATGCTAGTGCTGAAGACGAAGACGAAGATGATTTTGATGGCCCATATTATTGCATCCCTGAGATGCAACTTGTCAAAGCTTACTGACAGACTGATTTTAATTTTAATCAATATATGTAACCTTACACACACACACACACACACACATTACACTGTACATGTGTGCATCATATGGATATAACTGAATGGTCACTTATCAACATTAATGTCAACAGATGTACCTGAAGTAATCCTAGATGTACCTGAAGTAGTCCTAGATGTACCTGAAGTAATCCTAGATGTACCTGAAGTAATCCTAGATGTACCTGAAGTAATCCTAGATGTACCTGAAGTAATCCTAGATGTACCTGAAGTAATCCTAGATGTACCTGAAGTAATCCTAGATGTACCTGAAGTAATCCTAGATGTACTTGTGTGACAAAGCCATGTAAATTTATTTACATGCCCACACTGATAGTACATGAAGGGCATTTAAGAGAATGGTCTAATGAACAATTCAGCCCTTGAGCCCTCAAACCATGCACGCACGTACAAGTTGAGCAGGGGTCTCAGAGTAATGATACGTTTGAACAAAGCACAGATCATGCTGCATGCACCTTCACTTCACTTTCAAAGCCAAGCTCTTTGAAAAACTTCATCATCTGTAGTAGAAATAATGCTATTCACCTGTAAGTGAATGAACACGCACACACCTCGGCTCTCACTTCATCTTCTCCAGCAGTAAAGAAGTATTGAAGGTTAAGAGCTTTGTATCCATTAGTGATGATCTTTGGAAGGGCACTAGGGTGGGAGGAGAGAGATGATGCTCCATCTACCACTGCACCATACACTAGGGTGGGAGGGGAGGGTATGATGCTCCATCTACCACTGCACCTTGCACTAGGGTGGGAGGAGAGGGGGATGATGCTCCACCTACCACTGCACCATGCACTAGGAGGGATGATGCTCCACCTACCGCTGCATCATGCACTAGGGTGGGAGGGATGTAACGTTTGAATTATGATATGTATACATACTAGTGACAAATTTATAATAAACCTTAAGTTTTTTACAGTTGCAATTCATCAATAAAACATGCACAATGAAGTTTAATCTACATGTACACACACTCTAAAATTTAACTGCACATCACAGTGCAATGAACTTGGATGTTGATATAGAATCTTCATAGCACCTTTGTTACATGAGTGAATACTAAATACCTTTCCCCTCAATAAACGACTTGAACCATGTGTAAAAATGAATACACACTGTGTAGCGCCAAATACCATCATTCTACTTCCATGTACTTCGTTCCGTAGTAGAATTAAGCTTCAATGTTCGTGAAAGGTTATTGAATTAATATTGTATAAAATACAAAGGTTAACTATTGCAACCAATATTATACTGTATGTATCTCATAAAATATGATTATCTCAACATTCTAGTTCAATACTTTTGAATTACAACTATATGGTATGTTATCATATAACAAAAGTATTAAAACGATTCTACCTCAACATCCTAGTTCAATTCACTGTGATAATTCATTACATTGTCAAATTGCATTCAGATTAAACGTATTTGTACATTACACTTTTTTACTAATGTAGAATTCTTTTAAAACTGTTTAGTTCTGTGAGACACATATCAGTAGCATGATTACTATAGAAAAAAATTATTTCATTTAGTTTAGATTATCAACCCCATGTGTACATAAAAGTTTAATTCCATGATGTCACTAAACATCGCAATTCATTGATCTAGGATGCTAAGATGGAATCTTTATGATACTTTTGCTATATGGTATGTATTCATATTACAAGTTTAAAATGGTTAACGTTTAGTTTTGCTTCAAGAATATAACATGAGCAATAAAGATTTTTCAAACTCTATTCTACAATGCAATAGTTTAAGTGTATTAAATTTAATTTACCATTGAATGGTTTATAATAAACCATGTCAAACTATTATTTCTACATTGAGATATTCACAATGTAGAAATTTAATGACTACCAGCAGCGATGGTGCCGCGGCTGAATTAGCTCCTAGCAAACCTGGTCAAAAGAGGAGCCGACTAACCCCGTGCTGCCAGTGTAATGGCCAAAACGCTCGATGTAAATCCTGCTCCTGTGTTCGAAAGGGACAATTTTGTACTAACTGTTCGGCCGTTAAAAATGGCCACTGTTCAAATGCAGCTTCTGTAGAGCCGTTGGGCCGTACTGCTGAACCTCAGGTTGGTGAGTCGTCGTCGTCGTCGGTGCTATTGTCGGTGCCAATGCCGGTGAGTGTTCAAAATAGTACTACGGTTGGGTCCCTGACCCTATTGTATGTGACAATACCATGCCAAGAAGTACCTTACCTCAAATACATGTGGCGTCAGAGCCGTTACCCCCCACACCAGGTAAAGCGTCTGAGCCATCAGTACCTTCATTTCGTTGGGGTCCTCGAGAGGGATAAGATATTGTTCGTGATATCAATTCAGCATATGAAGAAGTAATCCATTGGAAGCATAATAAATTTTTGATACCTTTTGGCAGTATCGGCAAGGAATTTGTTCAAGAACTTGTGCGACTGTTTCAAGCATTTGCCGATGGCTCTAGTTTAGAGTGTGTTGCGATGAAAGCCACTTCCATTCTTCCTATACTACTTTTGCAAAAGCCCTCAAGAATAGTAAATACAAGGATCATGTTAAGCATTTGAAACGACGCCTTGATTTGTGGAATGCCGGTGATATTAATGCTCTCCTAGATAAAGGTTGGTGTATTCAGCATTATTTATGTACTAAGAAGCATGACCGGATGCAAAGTGATGAAACAGTGGCTCGTAAGTTCGATTCCCTGATGAAACATGGAAGGACACGAGATGCTATCAGGTTATTATCTTCATCATCTAATGGAAAAGTACTACAACTTCATGACAATGTGTTTGAGATGACATCAACTGGTTAACAGATATCCCGTTCAGTGAGAGACATCCTATCAGATAAACACCCTAAAGGAATACCACCTGTTTATTCTTCTCTTCTCCATGATAATCCTGCCCCAGTTAATCCCATACTTTTTGACCAACTCACAGCGCAGTCTATATTTCAGGCTGCTTTACACAATGAGGGCTTGTCTGGTCTTGCTGATTTAGACGCATATGCATGAAGGCGTCTTTGCTCATCATACTCGACTGCTTCACAAGACCTCTGTTCAGCACTTGCCTCTGTTGGCAAACGTTTATGCAAAGCTGATATTCCCTCAGAGTTTCTCTGTGCTTTTGTAGCATGTCGACTAGTACCTTTGGACAAAAATCCAGGTGTGCGGCCAATAGCAATAGGAGAACTACCACGTCGAATCATTTCTAAGGCAGTATTGAGCATCATCGGTCAGGATATTGTTGATGCTACTTGTCCCCTACAGCTGTGTGCAGGGCTTGTGGGTGGTTGTGAGGCTGTAATACACGCTATACAGACGCTTTTCTCAAACACTTCCACAGAAGGTATTTCGTTAGTTGATGCCAACAATGCTTTAAATGTGCTAAACCGTCAAGCTGCACTGCACAACATCAGTGTTTTCTGTCCTCCATTTTTCCAGATCCTCCAAAACACCTATCGCACCTCGATAAGGGTTGTCATTCCAGGTAATGGTGAATTATCTTCCTCAGAAGGAACATCTCAGGGAGATCCGTTAGCCATGGGAATGTATGCACTGGGAGTTATACCCTTAATACGGACTCTGAATACAAAATGCCCTGAAGTTAATCAGGTGTGGTATGCCGATGATGCATCTGGTGCAGGATCAAGCGAGTATGGTGGGATGCCCTGTGTTCGGTTGGTCCTAATTTTGGATACCATCCAAACCCTTTTTTGTGACCAAACCTGAGCATCCAGGGAAGGCTAAACAATTATTTGCTGGCACTAATGTTTCTATTTGTGCTGGAAGGCGTTGTCATGGGGCGGCCATCGGCTCTAAGTCCTTCACTGATGAATATGTCAGAAACAAAGTGCGCACCTGGGTTGAGGAAGTTAAGAGCCTGGCAAGTATTGCTGCCATACACCCGCATTCAGCATATAGTGCATTCACCCATGGTCTCTCCAGTCGGTGGACTTTTGTCTCAAGGACAATGTCGGACATACAACACCTACTCGCCCCTTTGGAATATGCAATTCATCAATTTTTCTTACCAGCCCTAACAGGTCGTCCTTCATGCTCCAGTCTTGAACGTAGCTATCTTGCCCTACCAGTCAAACTAAGGGGGACTGGGCATAACCAATTCCACTGAGGTATCCTCTCCTGCTTTTCTTGCATCAGTAAAACTTACTGCCCCCCTTGTTGACATGATCGTGTCGAAAGGAACAGAGACTCAGCTTGACTACAACTTACTTCAATCCCTGAAGAGGGATATCAGCTCAGAAAATCATAAATCCCTCCAACTTAAAGCAGAAGGCATATATAAGCTACTATCTTCGTCGTTGCAACGCTGCTTTGATCAAGCCTGCAAAAAAGGTTCGTCCTCTTGGTTATCAACCCTTTCCATTGCAGATCATGGCTTCCATCTAAATAAAGGAGAGTTTCGTGACGCTTTGTGTCTGAGATATGACTGGTCACTTACTAAAATGTCCCTCAACATTGCAGTTGTGGAAAACAGTTTTCTGTTGATCATGCCATGACTTGCCATCTTGGTGGTTTCCTAACTGCTAGGCACAACGACATTAGAGATCTTACTGCCTCATTGTTGATGGAAGTTTGTTATAATGTTGCAACAGAGCCACTATTACAACCACTTAATGGAGAAACCTTTTCTCATCTCACAGCCAACACAGATGCAGAGGCCAGGGCAGATATCAGAGCTAGAGGATTTTGGTCCAAAAGCCAAGATGCATATTTTGATGTAAGGGATTTTCACCCTAATGCACCTAGCTACATTTCAAAATCTCTCTCTTCTCTCTTTCGCACCCATGAGCAAACCAAGAAAAGGGAATATGGACAAACGCATTCGAGATGTTGAACATGGAGTTTTCACACCCCTTGTTTTTTCCACTTCGGGGAGAGAAGCCAACGCTTTTTACAAACGGTTAGCTGACCTCCTATCTGAAAAACATGACAAAGCATACTCCCTCATTATGGGCTGGCTGAGATGTCGTTTGTCTTTTGCCATACTGCGCAGTGCTATCATGTGTCTACGAGGAAGCAGGTCTTCTTACCACCACCCAATTTATAGTGATCTGGCCCTAGCAGTACATGAGGGCAGAGTCTCTTCATAGACTGTATTTATTTGTTACTTTATTTTATAACCATATGTTAAACCATATGTGCACATGTGAAGAAAAAAAGACGTTATAAATATTACACGTTTCAAATTAGAAGTAATTATTATCGTACAGATATTCACAAAACATGTATTACCATTAAAATCATAATAAAGAGTTTTAATAATTAAACTACTACTAGTTAGTAAATCTAGATGTATGTGGATAGTATGTTTTAGAGTTTTAGATTTAAATTATCATATTCATGGTCATGTTAAACCCATACGTATTATTTCTACATTGAGATATTCACAATACATGTATTATCATCAAAATCATAATAACCACTTTTAATAATTAAACCATTACAAGTTAGTAAATCTATATCTATCTGGGTAATATGTTTAAGAGTTTTATCATATTCATGGCTTATGATAAACCATGTTAAACCACATCTGTGATATTCATACATTGAGATATTCACAATACGTGTATCATAATAACAATACTTTTATTGAACGATTACTAGTTAGTAAATCTACATGTAAGTGAATAGTATGTTTTAGTGAATTAAATTTAATCAACCATTGAATGGTTTATGATAAACCATAATGCTCATTAAAATCATAATAACACTTGTATTACTAATTAGTCAGTCTAGATGTAAGTGGATAGTATGTAGTAGTGTTTTAAATTTAATCTACCATTGAATGGTCAATGATAAGCTACGTAAGATCATAAGTGCTGTTTCTACATTGAGATATTCACAATACACTAGTTAGTACATCGAAATAACATTTATTGTTTTATATGGTTTATCATAAACCATTAAATGCTAAATTAAGTTTAAGAAATAAAACGTATTTATTAACATGGTTTATCATGAACTATGAATATGATAATTTAATTCAAAAATTCTTAAACATAACTATCTTTATAAAGATTGTAGCGTTGCCGTAGGGCTCAAACTTAAGTTGACTCACGCAGCTAATCTACTCTAAGATATCATAATTCCAATCAATGCCCCCCTCCCCCCGCGCATGCGTAATATACATACACATACACAATGTCCACTACTACATCCTCCTTTCTTAAAGTGTTCACCATCCGTAACGATCAGGGGGTTTAGACCACCTTCCACTTCGAGTCTGAACACCAGTAGTACATCCTCTTGGGGGCACATGTTGTTCTGCCTCCAGTTCTCTGTGATCTTCTGTTAGTTCCTCTTCGACAGTCGGAGTAATATTTTCAATCTGAGTTTCTTCTGTGTCATCTTGCTCCTCCTCAATAGCATGATTCTCAGCATATTTCTCCTTTTCTTCTGTACCTGTACTCTTATCATCTGAGATTACGATCTCCCCATTTTTATCATCACTCTCCTTGGGTAGTTGGATCAGGTGTATTCTATTTCTTCGAAACTCTCCCTCTGGGGTGTGTACCACATATGACCTTGGAGCAATCTCTTCAATCACTTTCCCTTCCGCCTGGCGATCCTTTATCCACACAGTGTCTCCCGGGTACAGTTCTGGCAACTCATAGACTCCATGCTGTGAATTGAAATTCTTCTTTTGCTTAGTCTTTACCTCGTTGTCTTCCTGCTGCACAACTTTGATGTCAGGTACCTTAGGGATGAGTTCTTTCCTCACCAAAGGCAGAGTGGTTCTAAGCTTTCTGCTCATCAGAAGTTCTGCTGGACTGAATCCACACTGAAGTGGTGTTGATCTATAAGCAAGCAATGCCATGCTCGGATCGGAAGCTTTGTTTAACAATGCTTTGATGGTTTTGACTGCACGCTCTGCCTCCCCATTGCTTTGAGGGTACAGAGGGCTGCTTGTGATATGATGAAAACCATATTCATGACTAAATAGCTGGAAGAGTTTTGAACTGAACTGGGGACCATTATCAGAAATGACCTCTTCTGGTATTCCATGTCGGGCAAAAACAGACTTGGTATGTAATATGACTTCGTCAGCTGTCATACATCTTAGCCTAGCAACCTCGATAAATCTTGAATAATAGTCCACAATGAGAAGATAGTTGGATTTCTTCCACTCGAATATGTCTGTTGCCACTTTCTGCCATGGAAGATCTGGAAGGGGTGTTGTTATGAGTGGCTCTGCTCTTTGAGACTGTGTTTTGCAGCATACATGACATCTGTTGACTAGCTCTTCCAATTCTTTAGAGATCCCAGGCCACCACACGGACTGACGTGCCCTCTCTCGGCATTTTGTGATGCCTTGATGTCCAGCATGAATTTTGTTCAAAATATCCTTTCTCAGTGATGATGGAATTACTATCCTACTGCCACGCATCAGAAGATTATTCTCAATTGTCAGTTCCCCTGCAACGGAAAGGTAAGGAAGCAGTATATGTGAGATCACTTTTTCCTTTGGCCAACCCTGGTAACAGTAGACTGCAATTTGTCTGCAAACCTCATCTTTCTCTTGATGTTGTTGTATTTGATTTATACGTCTTTCTGTCGCTGGTAGGGCTTTGACTACCATATTAACATATACATCAGCCTCATCTTATCACCTTCCAGAGGTTCAGACGATGGGGCTATGGACAATGTATCTGCTGTAGTGAAGTTTTTCCCAGGTACATGGGAAATAGAAAACTGAAATCGCATGAGTCTTAAGTGAAAGCGTTGCACACGCAGAAGTAGTTCGTCCAAATTTTTTGTGCTGAAAAGAGGTACCAAAGGTTTATGGTCCGTCCAATATGAAACCTTAAACCCAGCAGATAATCTGAAAAGCGCTCGCATGCCCAGGTGAGAGCAAGAGCCTCTTTCTCGATCTGGGCATATCGCTGTTCTGTTGGTGTCATTGCCTGAGAAATGTAAGCCACAGGCCGGAACTCTCCGTTATGTTGTTTCTGTGTCAGGACTGCACCTAAACCATAAGAAGCATCAGCTGAAACCACTGTTGCCAGTTTGGGATCATAAAGTGCTAAAATTGGCTTTGTACTAAGGGCCTACTTCATGTCCTCAAAGGCTTTGCGTTGTGGTTCTCCCCATATCCACTGGTTTTTACTGCATAGAAGTTCTCGAAGTGGTTGAGTCATCTCTGCCATAGAGGGTGAAAACTTGCTCAGTTGATTAGCCATTCCTAAGAAACGTCTGATATCACTAGTATTTATTGGCTCTGGGACATGGAGAATAGCCTTGATTTTATCTGGATCAGGCTGGATTCCTTGAGAGTTGATCAACTGCCCTAGGAATTTGACTTTATTTCACACTTTTCCTTGTTCAAGGTTAAGCCTGCATTCTGTAGCCTCTGAAGTACTGAGTGCAACCGTTGGTTATGTTCTGCTTGTGTCTTGCCATGTATGAGAACATCGTCCATTAGACACACCACACCATCTAGGCCATTGAAAATAGTCGACATCCGTCTTTGGAAATGCTCAGGGGCTGAGGTTATTCCAAAAGGTAGCCTGTTGAAATGAAACCTTCCAAATGGTGTAATAAATGTGGTCAGCCTTGCAGACAGTTCAGGTGAGAGAGGGATCTGCCAGAATCCCGAATTGGCATCTAGTTTTGAGAATCGCTGTGCCCCTGTAAGTTGAGCAAGGATATGCTCTACTGCCGGAAGTGGGTGTCGTTCTCTGCGCACACTCTCATTTAATTTGGTAAGGTCGTCAACACATATTCGAACAGTTCCATTTGCCTTAGGTGCAATAACCATTGGTGCACACCATTCTGTGGGGTTCTCTAATCTTGAGATCACCTTTAAGTGCTCCATCCTTTCCAACTGTTTTGACCTGAGGTAAGATATCATAATTTCAATCAATGCCCCCCTCCCCCCGCGCATGCGTAATATACATACACATACACAATGTCCACTACTGCAAAGATAGATTTACTAACTAGTAATGGTTTAATTATTAAAAGTGGTTATTGTGATGAAATAACACTTATTACTTAAAATTATTTATCATAAACCATTCAATGGTAAATTAAGTTTAATAATCTCAAACGTACTATCCACATGCATGTAGATTTCATTAAAAGTCGTTATTATGATTTTAATGATAATACATGTATTTTGAATATCTCATTGTAGAGATAACACTTATGGTTGAACATGGTTTACATGAACTATGAATATGATAATTTAATTCTAAAACTCTTAAACATACTATCCCGATAGATTTACTAACTAGTAATGGTTTAATTATTAAAAGTTGTTATGACAGCTCTTGGTTGCAGGCCCAGTTGAGCTTAAGCAGAGGTGGCCTGGGGCTTCGTTCACTTGCTCATCACTCTAGTGCTGCCTTTATCGCTTCTGTCAGTACTGCAGGCCTTGCCTCACCTTCAGATAATTTCCTGGCCAATGCGGTCATATCCTACAACGGGTGTGTTCCCCCTGAGAGTGCAATCGATGTTAACAGTCTTACATCTTCTCCTTGCTGACAACACACTCTATCAGCTGCA
This sequence comes from Spongilla lacustris, assembly GCA_949361645.1. Taxonomy (NCBI): domain Eukaryota; kingdom Metazoa; phylum Porifera; class Demospongiae; order Spongillida; family Spongillidae; genus Spongilla; species Spongilla lacustris. Next base: position 4,176,707 of record OX442427.1, on the reverse strand, counting down.
TTAGAAAACATTCAATTTAACTCTCTTCTTTCCCAGAGCTCTGTTGCTGACAAGGCTCGTCTACTGTCTGTGTCCTCTCCCCATGCCTCCGCTTGGCTCTGTAGTACCATCTCCAAGCCTGGGTCTAAGCCTAGACCCCAACGAGCACCAAGTGGCCATCAAGTGGTGGCTTGGGCTAAACACCTCACCTGGCTCACCTCCCTGTGCATTGTGTACACAACATCCCTTGGATCCTCTAGGCCACCATGCAGTAACATGTAAGAGAGGTGGTGATGCTACTTCCAGGCACAACAAGCTCAGGGATGTAGTGCTTCAAACCTGCCATCCCTGCATCAGCGCCAAGGCAGAGGCCGGTAGTGGACTAGGACATGAGCTTCGGAACACATGCCCTGCTGACATCCTAGCTTCCAATTGGCTCTGTGGCAAGCCTGCTGCCTTTGACCTTACTGTGGTGTCTCCGCTTAACACTACCTTTATCTCTGAAGCGGGTCACACAGCAGGGTCTGCAGCAATTGCCGCTGAGCTAAGGAAGCACTCTGCCAATGATGCCAAGTGTTCAGAGTTAGGGTGGACGTGTATTCCCCTTGTGGTCGAGTCATATGGAGCTTGGGGCAACGAAGCTGTGCAAGCTTTTTCACGACTTGCATCATACCTTGCCACAAGGACCAACTCCCCCAAGTCCAAGGTTGTCTCCAGCCTGTACAGCCGTCTTAATTTGACTCTTGTGCGAGCCAATGCCCGAGCCCTCCTTCTACGATGTGGATGTTTCCTTCAGGAGGGGGATAGTTCCTCAGTGTAACTTTCGTAACTTTCATAGCTAGTGTGTCTATTTGTGTCTCTAATTGGGTTTCAACACTTACACAGCCAGAAGTTTTTTCTTGACTCAAACCTGTACCCAGTGTTGAATCAGATTGTTTTCCAGACCAGAGATAATATATAAAGGGATTGGCAACGCGTCACGTGAGCCGTAGAGATTGGTGATTTTTACTGTGCCATCCGACCTGGTGCAAATCGCACGTGCGTGAAAGTGTGAAACGGGCATCAAAATTCGTTTGTTTGTTGCAACCACAGAAGGAAGACAGTACCCACTACTGAGATCAAGGACGTTGTAATAGAGGGTATTTGTTGTAATTTATATGGGGGTTGAGACTTTGACGCGTGATTTTATACTGTCCTAAGTTTAATGAAATTTTACAATATCGGGAGCGCTCTTTTTTGTGGGACAGCATCTTGTGCATCCGCGGGTTTTTTATGCATACGATCGTTTGCCTAACCTAAACAATGGTTATATTTTAGTGTAATGTTGTGTTTTTGTCCAAAGCGCGTTTTTACGATCCTTATAGCATTTTGGGTATGCAAAACGTGTGGGACAGTTACGTCGTAGCCAGACAGACTAGTATGGCAAAATGGATATTGGCTTGTCGCTCTTTCCTTATATTTTAGTGTCCAAGTATTGTAGCGTGCTCAACACGTTTGGTTCACGGTGTGTATTTTTTTTTAAGTGAATGGGGAAAAGGAAATTTAGATTGGGCGGGCAACATCTGAAGAATGAAGAGTGCGTACAGCGAAGTCTAATCGTGTCTGTTCCTCGCGAGAGTGTCGGTATTTCCGTTTCTTCGTCCTTGACTATCACTCTGCCTCCACCATTGACCTGGCGGGCGGGCTGCCCTGTTTCAATACCGTTACTAGTGATTTTGGAATGTGTGGTTTCGTCTCTCGAACGTCTTGCAAGCAATCTCAGCCTATTAAATCCATTTCCTGCCTGGGCTGTAGCTTCCAAATAACCTTCCCTTGCTCTCTGCAAGTTCCAGACTCATGGTTCTGGTACTGTGTCATTTATGGCTATAACAGTTCGCGGTTATTCATACTCAAGCGCTTGGGTAGAAAAGCCCAAAAGAAATCAACACAGAAGTCTAAAGGCATTAGGAAGCAGCTGTAGCCTGTAGGCTTTTGTTCATGTATGTGTGTAGCTGTAGTGTTTATTGCATTTGTACGATTCGTCTACGGATGGCACGCGTTACTATGTGTTAAGTGGGTCCGTTGCCAATCCCTTTCACGGGACGAAATGACTACATTTCCGTTATGTTTAGGCTAACGTAAAGCACAATTAAATACCTTATTTTGGTTACTTTCCTTGAATTAGAAATTTTCGTATTTACGATATTTCCTGTGACTGAACAGCCGGAATTACATGAGTTTTCTGCCAAGGAAATACGAATTTACTGCTGGAAATATCATGTTTAGTAAGACGCTTAGAAAGGGTTAAAGTTTGGTAGAACTTTTGCTGATATTAAAATTTCATAGTATGAAGTTGAAAATTTTAATAACTGAATATACATACACGATAACATCGCTGGAACTGAAAATAAAAAATAATAATACAAAACAAAACAAAAAAATACATCTTTATATTAAAGAACGTTCCATATGAAGAGGTCTTCGTAGCAATGTCTTTGTAGCAATATGAAGAACGTAATTCTGAAAGAAGAGAAATAAACATGTTTCAACCAAAACATAAACCATATGCATGCTTACCCTGCACAAGTTGTTCTGGCCTGCAGCTTATACGCTTGTAATCTGGTTCAATGCAGAAAGCATAAAAAAAGATAATGCAATATACAAATACCAACCCTGTAGTTCACATAGACACATCCTGTCCATTCGGAGTTGCAATACGTTACCTATATATAGCAAGTGAGAAAGAATATGGTAAACAAAAGGGTTAGGACCAGTTGTGTCTATTTTAATGCACTTTCATAACAGCCAGCGGAAGAGCACAGCAGTGTAAACACACAACCGGAGTCACGCGCACATATAAATGCGCTCAAACAGAAACATTAATACACAGCAGGAGCAGTTGTCAGTGAGTGCAAAAGAAATACAACGCAGAGGGGCCGCTTGGGAAAGATGGAGGGGAGAGAGACATGCATGTGCACGATCGGCTCTAAACAGCACGCACCATAGACACACACATAAAACAACGTAAGGCGAAGGTTTACATTAAATATCTTTTAATATCGGATGCAAAAGTGTGCAAATCGCGCCCGTTACTTTAACTTCAAATTCATCCGTTTTTATTAACTACTTTTTAACACATACCATAGTATTTTAACACATAGACATAGCTACAGGTATGTTTATAAATACGTATTTATCCTCAGGAGAGCTTGATCATTCAGCTATCATGATTAGAGGGCGCCCATAAGTGCGTTATACGGATACGACTTTCACCAACTTTCGTGATTAGCGGGCGCTCATGAGCTATATTCTAGCGAAGCCGCTGGGCCATTTTAGGGTTAGGTAGGCCTATGTTGTAATTTGTAAACATACCCATAACGGTAAACAATAAGGCCCAGCAATCCAACTTATGCCACTAATCACGATAGTTGGGCGAATCAAGCTCCCCTGACGAAAATGTGTATTTTAAAAGATACCTGTACCTATGTCTATGTGAAAATAACACTGTTTAAAAGTCGTTAATAAAATAGGCCGATAAATTTGAAGTAAGGGGTAGTCAAAGTAAAGGGTACACAATGTTAATCTAAATCTTCGTGCGTGCATAGACCCACCTATAATGATCGATGTATGCTGCTGAATCGCTTCTAGTCCATTTTCTGTTCAGTTCTCAGACACCATAAGTCACGATGCAATATATATTCGTGCATGCGCACGTATTACAGCTGCGCTTCAATTAAAAAAACCCATGCACAATTTTATTTTTTTCAAATATATACCATTTATGTGATGATCTGAGATATTAAAATAATAAGATACACACAACACTTGCTATATACACAATGTATAAAACACACTTTCAAAAAAAATTACGGAATAGGAGAAACGTACAACACTCTTTCCTGGCTTCCACTACTGGAAAACTGTCCATATACAACTACAATTCTATTGTGTATCAAATGAATCGGAAGAAAGGTTGCTGGGCCTTCTGGTATGGCAGTAGTTTTCCATATCTCCAAAGGCTTTCCACAATGCAGATGAGACGGATGAGTACCAAACCATGATACAGCTGCAAATATGTGATCACGAATCTTCCCTTCTATAGTGGTTTTGTGAAGAAGGTAAACTTTTCCAGGCCTTCTTACTGAGTCTGTATCTATAAGCCCATTATCATCGGCCCATGACGACATTACGTATGCAGACTTATGTGTCTTTGGCAAACGTAAAGAACCATAAGAGTACTTGCTAATGTAAATAGTCTTAAATAGCTTTGCTGTATTTGAAGCATTACTTCCATACAGTTTATCATATACATTCTGCATACATTGCACATCTTCATTGCTTAGATTTACCCTTCTTCTTGAAGAAGGCAAGTCAATATGTAATAAATCATAACAATTTTTAAGGGGATAAAATGTTTCACTTTCCAAACACGAATTTTTAGATGCAATTTGGAAAAAAGATATAAATTGGTCTTGGAACATTGAAGGTAATTGGAAGTGTGAACATTCCACTTCAAATATAAATCTTCTCATAAGTTGTGAGGCAATTTGCTTCTTATTGGTTGGAAAGTTTCCCAGTATTCCATTGTATCGTTCAAAAGAAAAAAAGCCAGAAACTACACATGCTGCCGTAGTCTTTAATACATTCTGATAAGTGTGCATGCAGATGCATGTTAGGTGTTATAGAAGGTTTTCCATATAATCTTTCTACATCTTTGCAGAATTTTAGTAGCAACAAATCAGCTTTCTGCAAATCAAGAATTGGCAAGTCCTTTTGGCATAGAAGATGACATGCCAACACAAACGCTTGCCAGCAGTGGTAATGATCATCAGAAAGAATGCCTTGCAGAAAATGCAAAGAAATAAGTGTAACCCAATTTTTCCATTGCTCTGCTGTAAATCCTCCAAAAGAAGATGCAATCTTTCGTGGCAGCCTTCCTAAACCTCCAGGAGACATAGACGTGTCTACTCGTGTTTGAATCGTTTTTAAATGCTGAATGGTTAGGATTTCATTTTCCATCCAAATATTTTTCATCATGTACTTAGCTGTTCCTAAAAACAAATTATGCATAGGATCAATGATAGTAAATCTAATGGGATCAAAATACTCCAGCTCCATCAGCACTGAATATTTTATACCTGTTTCTTTTTCAATATTCTTAGTTGCACTACTTGTATTGCATGCTTTAAATTTAGCAATTGTTTCTCGATGTTTGATTTCAGTTCTAATAGGCCAAGAAGCCCTGTCAAACCCACTATAATCTTTTTTACCAAATCCGCCAGCAAAATATTTAAGACAACGACTGCAACCAAGATTTGCACTATGACCTTTAAATCCACAACATTTTCTAGCTGCAGGAATGTCACATGCAACACACATTAAAGCAGCCTTAAACAGTAGCTTATAATTAGGAGACTCTGCTGTATTGAATCTAACTCCATCAGTCCAAAATTCTTTTAATTCATTTACAAGTGGTAGAAAAAAGCTGTTGAGTGTTGATGGCTCTTTTTCAAAGGCTGGTACAATTATTACATTTTCTTGCTTAAATCGTACAGAGCGTGGTAAGTTCATTAATACTAGGTATAACACTCCATATGAATCAGTTGTGTGCTTAAATGGCTGGAAAAAATCAAAGTTTAACATTAAACCAATGCATCTCTTCTTTGACAGGAAGTTATTGTATTTCTGACTGCTAAAATCTTTCCAAACCTGGCCATCATAAATATCAGATAAAGTATTGATATCTTGTTGGCGTGATCTCCAGTGTTCTAACTTGTCTGCAAATCCTACACGGTTTAAAAGCCTTTGTAAAGAGGCTTTGAGTGGCTGATATGGAAATAAATACTTTGGTTCATACTTTAACTTTCCATTTGATAATTTAATCTTATTAAAGAGTTCTGCTTTACATGGAAGTCTTCGATTTCTTGAGGGGTGGTTAGGAAATTTTTTTTTTTCACATCTGATGGGACAGGTTCCACTATGTGAAAAACACTCTGCAATAGTATAGATGCTAAAACAAGCTGGGCAAGTGACATAAAGCTCAAACTGGTCTTGAACTACCCCTGTGAATTTTCAAAGTAAATGCAGTGATTTTGGCATTCCTGAGGCAATACCAGCCATCATATTGGATGGGGCAAATGATGAAAGCATAGCAAAAAACATTCCCAAAAAACCTAACAGATGTATGAGAGCCGAATCAGAAACAATGAATATAGCTTGCCAAAAGCACAGAAACAAAACCAACCATTTCACCGCAGATGCACTTGCTGAAGATGATAATGGGGTGTGAGGATCTTCACTGGCATGGTCATCAGCACTTTCATCAGATGATAGCTCAGATTCACACCTAAAACTTGAAGGGTTACAATTTTGCCATTGTTTATAATGCATGTAAGTATACCTTCACTTCCTTGTATGCTATTGCTGCTACAGCTTTCACTACATGTATCTTCTTCGAAAAACGTTAAGTCTTCTTCATTCATGTCAGCTTCACAGAAGCTTAAACCTTGGATTGTACGCATGCTTCAGTTTCAATCAGTACATACATGTAGCAAGATGCTACCTTTTGCAGAATCTGGTATGTCACTCATGGTATCAAGTTCCATTCCAACTTGGGTAGGGTTTATGAAACCCACAGATTGTGTAGTATCATCACTTTCAACAGGTATGACACTTGTAGAGCTAGAGCACTGTAAAATAATATAATCATTGTATTGTAGTACCCAATTGCAAGTAGCGAATATATTGCTGTAGCACGCAAGCACATATCAAATTTATAATATAAAAAATATTTTTATAATATACCGGTATGTAAGAAATTAATTAGAAATAAAATTAGTGTTATGGAGAATTTGTGCATGGACACCAAATACATGTTAACGAAAATTCATATCGTATAACATGTTACTTTAGGCTGCAGGTAGATTTGCTATCTGTTATATGTACAACGTAATGAATATATATATACATGTATAGATTCCGTAATTCCTTGCTTCCTAATTTTTTTGTGTGTACAAATGAGTTCATTCTTGCATTTTGTAGCTTTTAGTTTACATGACTACCCCCCCCCCCCCCCCCCCCTCCCAAAATTCTAATGTTGACCGCATGACACATCTTTAATTTGGTACGGCACGGTATGGGCTGTGTGAGTTTATAAAAAAAGCAATCCCGTAACA